>CM076074.1:19625000-20225000 GCA_038088235.1 Zacco platypus
TCTATAGAATTGGACACATTTGTTTAGAATGTCATTTAGTTCTTCCCATCAATGACTTTGTTTAATCTGACAGGCGTTGTGACTGCAATGTAGCCATGGCCCTGAAGGACAGTTGAGAAGGACAAACTTGAGAAGGAAATATTCATAATCGCCTGGTGTGGGGTCTCAACAGTTTTAGCAATGGCTTACCTGGCCCAGTCAGTCCATCAGCAGTTTGCGGGTCTGGTGCTTGGGTTTGTAGGATGGATAATGATGGCCTCTATCTCTGGGGTGAACGACTGGAGGATATGGTCTGTGGACAATCAGACGGTCATCACTGGAGGATTGGCCTGGGTGGGAGTGTGGAGGGCCTGTTTCAACAGCCACATTTTGGACTCGGCTGAGATCTGCAGAAGCATCAGCCTTACAGATTCATTCACTCCTCCAGAGATAGCAGCTGCCCAAGTACTTTGCATGACCGGTATTGGCGTGGGGGTAGTCGCAAACCTGGTGGCGGGATATGCGGTGAGAAATGCATTATTTGCGGTTGAAGGCGGACATGTCAGATTGACCTTTGTGATGGCGGGTTCCTTGTACTGGCTAACTGCAGCGTGTTCCCTGGTCCCTGTGATTTGGAATATGAATTCTGTGCTGGCAAATCGCACTATAGAATTCCCACCTGACTTCTACTTGCCTTCTGCTCCAGTAAAACAGGAAGTGGGTCCAGGGATTGGGATCGGGATTGGCTCAGTTTGCCTACTCATTGTAAGTGGACTACTATTAATGTGCTACAGGCATCCCAAAACCAAGATACGTAAGAGTTGTGAAACTGGACATTTTGACGAAAATCTAAGGGATGAAGTCTTTCTTGGTGTAATTAAAGAGAATATGGATGAGGGGAAGATCAACCCAGCCTTTGAATCGGAGAATCTTTGATAATAAAATTCATCACTCTCTTGAAGGACATTAAAGGCTTTACATACAATTTCTCAAGAATTTTGACTAGTTGAGGTAAATTTGTATATTTGATCATATCAAATATTATAATTAAATTATTTAATTACTGAAGTGAACACTGAATTTTGAGGCCATCTTATTGGTATCAAATTGTTAATATGAAGGATCTTATCACACTGGATTTTTTTTGTATTTTTGTTACATAATGTGCAGGACACACAACTCTGTATCTGAGATCTGTGCAACAAAACACTCTTCTAAATGTCTGTAATGTAAGATACTTCATGTTAAATGTATATGTATGCATACGTTTACCCCAGTTCGAACGTTGGAGGGCTTATTAAGGCTTGTTAATATTTAAGAAGTCTCTTATATATGCTCACATGAAAAAAATAGGTAAAAACAGTAATATTGTGAAATGTTATTAAAAAATGTTTTCTGTTTTATTATATTTTAAAATGTAATTTATTCCTGTGATGACAGAGCTGAATTTTCAACATCATTTGTCAGTCTCACATTATCCCTCAGAAATCGTTCTGATTTGCTACTCAAGAAACATTTCTTATTATTATCACAGTATTTTTTTTTTAAACTGCAGTTTCTTTTTTTCAGGATTCTTTCATGAGCAGTGTTTATTTGAAATAGATTTTTTTTTTGTTACAATCTAAAAATCTTAACTGTCACTTTTGATTAATGTGATGTCCTCGCTGGACAAAATGAATTACTTCTTTTTTAAAAAAAAATCTTATTGACCCCAAACTTTTGAATAGTGTGTGTGTGTATGTGTGTATATATATATTAAGATTATGTATATAAAATGCTAATGTATTTTTCTCAGTGTTTTAGAGTGAAAGTGATGATCACTGGACCCAGTGTGATAAAAACAAATTGAGTAATGCCATACAAACTATTTTCCATTGTTGTTCAGACAGTGCTTATCTAGATACATTCAACTGCTGAAAGCTGTTAATGCAAAATATCTTGAATTTGATTTTAGATATGATTCAGCTGACTAAGAGTGGATCTTTGAGCGGGGACAAGGTGATTTCAGAGGAAATAACCCCTGCGACGAGTGGAATGAACTTTACTGTTATTTCTCAGCTTGATACTTACCCTATTACTTTGCCCTTATTGTTTTTCTACACCCCCCATGGGCTTTGAGTTTGTTACTTGCCAGCATTTAATCTTATTAAAATTGAACATTAATTTTGACAAATCCCATTGGATAGTACATGATTTTCTTCTGTTATAAAACCACATAATCCCCCTGTTAATTCGACAAAGGGAAATAATTTCTTGCCAATTAAAGTTGCTTTTGTTTTTTGTGTCTTGGTTCACTAGTTCGTCAAGGTCCCTTTAGGAGTTCTGATGATTTATCCATCTAAAACACTCAAAAATGGATACACAAGAATATGTGTCAAGTTTCATAAGAATTCAGGCTTGAGAACACAGAGAATTTGTCTTCCAGGATGGACTCCCAGGGACATTGGCAATTTGACGTGCATTGTTCTGAGGAAGAGGTGAAAAAAACATCCTGACAGAGAAGAGCCAAGACCCCACACTGAGAAGAATGCATTGTCTCAGGGAGGGTATACACATTTCTCTCATGTGACCAAGATTGGGGCATGACATTGGTGGAAATAAACAAGCTTTCATGGACCTCAGTGTAAAACTTCCTTTACAATAGTTTATAAGTATTTTAGCAGACAAAAACAGCCTGTGCCTCAAAAGGATGGAAGAATGGTATCAAAACAGTTGAGTCTCTTTTCTGAAAACCCCGCTCTGATTGTGCAGCATATGAGACGTGAGACATGAAAACTTCTCATATTATCACACATACTGTAATAAAAAGTAAAGCCAAAGGTTAAGGACATTGAACATGACAACATTCTCATATCAGAGTTCAGCATAATCATGACAGATATAAGAATATTCTGGAGGAGTGCTGTTTTTGAGAGGTAGTTTTGCACCTGAAATGCTTTCAGTGCATGAGCCCAGAAGGACGGATTCTTCTCCTTTAGCTGTAACACAAAGTAGAGCTAAAATATTTGGTGGTGCTGCTGTCAGCCATTATGCTCCACGCCAATGGAACAACCTTCCGGAGGAAGTGAGAGGTGCAGAAAATATTGAAAGATACTTTTTTTAGCCTGGCTTTCTTGTAATATCTTGTAAAAGCAAATCCTCAAATCTCATCTAATCTAATTGGGTCGTATTTAATTTGTTATTTTTAAACTTAGTTTCAATCGCTTGTTCTTTCCTGTAAAGCACTTTGAACTGCATTAATTTGTTTGGAAACATGCTTTATAAATGTATTTATAAATAAATGAGTGATTGATTGATTTTCAATTGAGGATTTAAAAAATATATGTTATAATGTGTTTTAATATATTTTTAAAGGAACATTTTTTATCATTTATTTACTCTCAAGTTGTTCCTAACTGTATGATCATACCACTAGAGGGCACTCCACCTGGGACTTTCACACACACTCTCTCTCACACACACACACATACACTCCCACTTCAATCACTCTTCACTACATTTCCCAGAAGCCTCCACACCTGGACTGATTGCAGTCACACCTGACCCATGTCACACACTCACTCACACCTGCGCACTACATTTCCCAGAAGCCTTGTCATTGATTACCCCAGCCAGCTGCAGCACGTTATCTGTCACTATTTAAGCACCACTCATACACACAGAGATCGTGAAGTCTTGATTTGCTAACAGTGGTCAATTCCGAGCGTTTATATCCCGTGTTTGTTTTCCTGTTCCTGATTCTGCCTGTTTTTGCCCGTTCTCTGATTGTTCTCTGCCTGCTGTTTTGGATTTACTGCTTCGGATTATTGGACTGTTGTTTACCTGCTGCCTGCCTCGATCTACCCGCCTGTCCAACGATTACCACTCTGCTTTTCCTCTGACATTCCTGTTTTCTGTTGTTTTGACCACTGCCTGTTAAGACCATGCTGCTTGATAATAAAGCTTGCATTTGGATCCCATTCCGTTGACCCGCCAATCATTACAATAACTCACTTTTTTCACGAACAATGGATGAGGGCCTGAAGCAGAATATTGTCCCTTTAGTTAATTAATGTCTTGTATTTAAGTTGACTGGCTTTACGGAATATGACCTGATTGCAGATTATGAGATTAGATCAAACCCAAAGATAAAGATTACATTTTGAAATATTATGTCTGTACAATCATTTAGCTTGTGGGATCAATTGTGTCTGTCTTAACCCTTTCTACATGCATCTTAACCAGTTTGTAACACTCTACAATAAGGTTCATTAGTTAACATTAGTTAACTACATTAGTTAACATGAACTAATAATGAACTGCACTTCTACAGCATTTATTAATCTTTGTTAATATTAATTTCAACATTTAATAATACAATAATGCAATCAAGAGTTGTATCTGTTAATGCATTGTGAACTAACACGAACAAACAAAGAACAGCTGTATTTTTATTAAAGATTAACAAATATAGTAACAAATATACTGCTCATGGTTAGTTTATGTTAGTTAATACTTTATAAGTAATGTTAACAAATGAACCTTGTTGTAAAGTGTTACCCAGTTTGTAGTACATATTTTGCTTCATGATCATGCATATTGAGAAAAATGCACTCGTCTCAGTTGGACTGAGGCATTGTATGAACATGCTGTATGATGCACTAAATTAACATCATACAGTTTTTAAGGATACACTATTTTCACCGGTATCCTTCAAGGATGCAACCAGCAGTCAAATCAGGGTGGGGAATAAATACATAACATTCTCAAGAAAACAGATGATTTATTTATTAAATTATTTTCATTAATTATTTACTCATATTCATTTTTTTTTTTACTTTCAGTAAGTAATTAAAAATAATTACTAAGATTTCTGTGTTGCTGTGGTGGAGGTGCTAAATTGGTATGCTGTTTTGGTGTATTGTGGGTGTGTACTGCAGGGTGTGTCATGTGATTGTGGGTGTGCAGGTGATCACACTGCTTGGGTGTGTTAGGCATAGTGGTTTCTCTCTCTCGCTCTCTCTCTCTGTGTGTGTGCGTGTGTGTGTGTGTGTGTGTGTGTGTGTGTGTACGTGTTTGTCAGATTTCCACCTGTGAGACACCATTGGCATTTTCAGACTTTCATCTTGTAATTTCTTTGAAGTATCTCAACTGGCCTTGAGCTGCAGCTTGAATCTCATCTACACAGAGGTCATCTCACCCTCTCCAGTTCTGATCTGCCCTTTTGCATAGTTAAGCTACTAAGTAAAGGGTATAAACTCCAATGAGTAACACCAATAATTAAGGACTTGATGGTATAATTTCACTTGAGGACATTCATTACAAGTCTGTATACTAAACCTAGTTTACAGTTTTTTTTGTTTTGTTTTTTTTGAGTGTTCATACAGAATGTTTGCACAAAAATCTGGCTATCTGAACTTGTGTTGTTAGTTAAGATTTGTTTGCTGGCCGGTGCAGGTGATATCTTCTGTTTATAATGCCACAATATGGCCACAAGGGTCTTTTTTTTAAATTGGTACTTATTCCAGTTTGATAAGGTGATTTTAATACAATTCTTTTGTAGTATTTTTAAAGAAAGTTCCAAGTCTAGAATGACACTACAAAGTGTTTAGAAAGATTTATTGATTAATTTGTTGATTGATTGATTGATTGAATAGTTTTGACTGAAAAGAGAAACATATGAAGTTAACTGGGTTGACAACTTCACTATATATATATATATATATATAGAGAGAGAGAGAGAGAGAGAGAGAGAGAAAAAACACATCCTCTTGTTGAAATAAATGGAAAAAAAACAACTAACATGAAATAATAATAAAAAAAACAAAAATAAAATAAACAGGATAAATGTGCATTTTGCGGATTTGTTAAAAAAAACATTATTTATTTAATAAGTGATGTGGTTATTTTTCGCTGAAAGAATCGGACATTGGATGAAATGGATGGCATTTCCAGCAAGCACATTTGTTTTTGTTTTGCTTATTGTTCTCTATAGAAAATGATATTAAAAGGAAAGCTATGAAAACACATAATCTACAAATACATAAACAAATACTGTGTTTGTGAATGGTGTTTATCCCGCAATATTAAATGTTTACAGTTTCGTTTATCAGCTTCTTTCACTACTTATTGTTTGCAGAGAGCTACATCAGGACATTGTTCCTAATGAGTCGAAGACGCACCATTTCCCCTTTCTGAGAGCCCATGGCAAGTCCCCTCCCAACTATGCTGGAAATGAGCGTTAATAGCTAAACATCAAAAGTGTAAACATAACGCCCATTTTCACTGCCATTATCAATATCCATCGCAGGAAGTTCTGGGCACAATCTACGTGGCGCCTTCAAGTCTGAGAACTTTTCTTCTGTATACCATATTTCTACCATCTCTAAAGGAATGTAAGACATATATTTAATGAAACATTTTTTTCTGAGTATGTGCTTGGATTTATCTACCTTTTCACATAATAATTGTTAAGTAATTTTCTCAAATCACTGACACCTTGTAGTATGAAGTGCAAAGCATCATTAGACAGGGACATTTCCATTTAAAGATGTGATTATTTGGTTGAAGCTCTCTCCGGGGTGGAGCCGTACCTGTTACAGTATTCCCGTGGAAAGGAGCTCCCGGTCTCCTCCTAACCTGGTCAAATCAGAGTAATGATGGAGAGGAGGAGGTGGCACTGTTTGGCATTCCTCAGAGGACATGCTGCTCGTTAGAGCCTTCATTAAACACAGCTTAGTCTCCATTCTGATAGAGAGACCATCAGAGACAATTACACTCAACCAGGCATTTACTGCCATTAGCTCACCCGACTGAACACACTAGAACACCAAATCTCATTTTGTTCCATTTATGCCTTTTGCACTCTTGCTTAGAAACTGTTTAATGGCTGAGACCAATAAAATTACTTAAAACTAATTGTATTTTATTTTACTGTAAACGTGATCCTGGGGAGCCCAAGGGGCAATTTTAACAGTTTTGTGTGTGTGTGTGTGTGTGTGTGTGTGTGCTAAACCAGCTATATTTTTGTATATATATGTACGTATACTCTCAGAAAAAACCTGGGACCCTTTCAAGAGGTTCTAATATGTACTATTTAGGTACTAATATGTACACCTTTGGTACCAATACGTACCTTTGAATTACTAATATGCACCTGTTAGGTACAAAAGAGTACCTTTCTGACGACACATCTATAATATGTTGATAGCGTGTGAGCGCAGGTGAGTCCTAAACAGCACACGTCGCTATCTCTGTTTAAAAAAAACTCATTTAAGTCTCACCTATTTAAATATTCAAGCGCAAGAAGACGCAAACTGTGTGCGCTCGCAGAAAGCCGCATCTCAGACAGCGCACAAATAGTTAAAATAAAAGTTCTCTTTCAAGTCTTGTGCTTGAACGGACAAATTCACTCAAAAAATCTGTCTTAGTGAGTGTAGAAAACATAGCCGCATATGCCTTAAGTGAATGGAAACAGTCGAGAAAGACAACGCATGTGTTTCAGTGTCAGTATTTTGGATCTGTGCATCTGTGCAAGTGACAGCAGCCTAATATTCCTGCTGTCTGTGTTTTTTTTATTAACCAAACAACAAAAGACAAGGAAATCACTCACTGCTCTTGACTAAAATAGCTTTTGTAACTTTAATAATGATTCATCTTGATTTAATTTATACAGTAAAGGTTATATGCAATGTTATTTTACACTTGATTACAATTTCTGTACCTGAAAACTATTGTTAGATACATAAATAATCTGAAAAGCACTGTTTATTTTATTTGCATGTTCTCCCTGTTGTATTTATTTGTGCTGTTGAAGCTTGATTATTTCTTCTTATTTTCTTTATTTTTATTTGACAGTAGTCCTTTTTTCCCTGAACATAGCACATACCGAATCGTATCAAAACCAGGACCCTAAAACCGTCATCAAAACCAAACCGTGAATAATTTGAACAATTACACTACCTAACCAAACACTGGTTCATTAATAAACACAAAATACATTAATAAACTACATCACTAAATCATTGATTTAATGTTTTATAATATTACCGAATAGTTTTCACTTTATGAAAATGTTACAATCGCCCCATATAGTGCATAGTAAAATACTATGTGTATAAATTATGAGTTCGGTCAGCATCTTATTTATTTCTTACTAAAGTAGACAATATTCGGGATTAGCACCAGTTGATTTCCAGGTGCGGTTTACTTGATCTCCAAACAATGAGTAACTTTTGCAACTGATATTGAGTACTACATGTACAGTGTACAAATGGATGCAGAAATAAGATGACCAAAGTGACCAAAGTGTTATCGTTATGCTTTTCTGTACTATAAGAATAGTATTTGTGAATACATTTCCACAAAATGGGAAGAAAATTTTTATTATCGCCACTTGTTTCATTCACTATCTCTATAAAACATATTGGCAAGCTTTTAAAACCTTTTAATTAATACTTTACTGATAAGACTACTAAATGTATTATAATTTTGCTTTACCTGTTTCATGGGTTTGATTGATGTATGCATTGAAATTAAGTATAAACATTTTCCAGAGGGGGGAAAAAAATGATTAAAAGATCAATTCAAAAAGTTTTTTTCCAGCCCCATCAACATTAACAGTCATTTCAGGACAGCGAGGATCATCTCAAACATACTCAGTGCGTTTTCTCGAACCATCAACAGTTTTGATGTCCGGCCTTTGATGGTGATACACCAGATGTGGCTCACTGTATCTTGAGTCAGTACAAGAGGTAAATAACAGGACGGCTGCCACAATGTCAAGAAGTCCCGCAGCCCAGCCGATGAACAGCGCATCCCCAAACTCTGAACGTAACACCACGTGAGGTGTGGTCTCATCGAAGAACTTCATAACGGCATCATGAGCGACGTAGGAAATAGGAGCGAGCACCAACAATCCAGCTATGCATAAAAACACAGCAGCCGTGATCTTCAAACCTCGTTTGGTCCGTAGTCCTTCCTCGCTGTTACAGCAATTGACCTGACTCATGGCAGGGATTGCGAGGAGCAATCCGAGAAGACATGTGGCATCCGACAGGCACATCAGAACACGGGCCAACATCCACGTGTGGTCGAGGCCTAGGATAGTGTCATAGGGGAGGCACTCCGTGCCAATCACCTCATGGAACACACAGGTCTCCCAAAGCCCTTGTTCAAAGCTCTGCAAGCTCGATAGTTCAGGAGAAAGTGACAGCCACTGAGGCATGATGGTGGCCGCCAGGGAACAAAACCAGCCCCCTATCCCAATCAGCATCCCCAGAATTTCCAGAGCCACAGTGCAAGGGTTTGTCATGGTTACCTCTGACTACCGCGTCCCTCAAGGGGTCCGACGACCTTCGGTTTTGGCTGGAACCTCAAGAACTTCCTCTCGATGAGAGAAATGAGAGTGGAATGGAGAGTATGAGAAGAACAAAAGCAGCACCTCGGATCCTGATACTGCACAGTTCTGCTGGCAGGTTCTTCACAGTCCGTCAGTCTTCAGTGAGAGGCACTCATCATCTGAGCACAGGAGGTAGAGGAGGTGTACACATGGGGAGAGAGGGCACTCAAACTTTAGGCCCTGCCCTCTAGGATCCTTTTTAGAGAGAGAGAGAGAGAGAGAGAGAGGGAGAGAGATCTTTTTATTCAGACCCCAGTCTGGCAGAAGGAGACCAAAGGCCGCACGGGATGCCATTAAACTGTAGACAGGATACCATTAAAATCCTGATTGTTGTCATTTTCAAGGGACAAACTGTTTTGATTTTACTACCTCATTAGTTTTTGTTTGTCTCTTTTCATTTGCTTTCCCTGCTATCGGCAACAGCACTTGCCGTAGGGGTTGCCATGGGGAAAAAAGAAAGGTTTATACAGAGAGGAAAGTTTTGACTGTTTATAGAGTTTTTTTTAAGGAACGAATGGGTGAGAGATAAGCTCCGCTAAGTGCCTGGCAGTCCATTCTTTGACGCACAGCAAATATGCAATGTGTAACTAACCAGGGATCTTTGATGCCTGCTGACCATAACTCCTGCATGTTTTTTTGTTTTTTTTAATTGGAGAAATAATAATTTTGGATTTATATTTCCTGAAAGGAAAAAATAATATATTTTTTCATTACAAATTATATTCTTTGCAGAACAATTGGAGTTAATTTAATTTTAAAATCAATTTCAGAATTCATGTAAGTAGATTGTCCTCATTTTTGTGTTAATGAGCAGAACTCAAGATGATTAATTTCATTCATGCATGTTTGGAGAATGACAGCGTCCTGATTCAGTCTGATCGTTTGTACAGATCAGTGTGACAAAATTGACCTATTTGATGTCCTGGAAATAGTGTGCAATCTTTCATCTTACATATTTCATTTACATTTCTGCATTTGCAGACAATTCTATGCAAATCGACTTTCTTTGCATTCAAGCTAAATGGCCAGTTTAAGAGTTCCCTGGCAATCGAACCCACTACCTTGGCATTGCTAGTGTCATGTTTCACCAGTTGAGCTACAAAAACATTAAACATTTTAATTTAGAGGTTTATATTAGATTTTCAGTATAGCTTTTTGTGGCCTTTAAACAATTCTTCAACCTTTCTGAGTGCAAAGTGGAGCAAGAAAATATCATTTTGAGTTTCAAAGCCCTTCCAATATCACATGCAACATCTGTTTGAGTTAAATATTAAGCTATTAAAGGGATAGTTTACCCAAAAATGAAGATTTTGAGTACTAATACTAATACTTTTGGAACTGTATGAGTTTGTTTCTTCTGTTGAACACAAAGAATATATTTTAAAGATTGTTGGTAATCAAGTAGTTGACGTAACCATTGACTTCCATGGTAGAAAAAAGCATCACTTTAACATAGATTTCATGTTTTGATAAGAATGATCGTCATCATCTTCATGTGTGGTTACTAACAAAAATACAATTTTCTTAGTTGCAGTTAAGTTTTGTGCAATAAAGATTCGTCATTGATATTCATGTCCATCAAAGTACTTTCTTACTGTGCATAGAAACATAGTCAAGGAAATGAGAGTGTTACCTGAAGTGTGAGGCTCTCTCGTTTGATCTGTCTTCTGCAGTGTGTGGAATTGTGTTGAGATAGAAGTGTTCATTGCACTTACAGAATGCCACGTACGGCAGTGGGAGGCTGAAGAACAAATCTGTGACGTGACACAGTGGCTTTCCACAAACGCATAATTGGCTCTCAACAAACACATAATTAACATACACACATTTCAGACTTTGTCTGAAAATGATTTTGATTACAGTTAGTTAAGCAAATAAATAGTTTCACTGCTAAGGATGAAAAATTAAAAATCTTTAACCATTTACTCACATTCATGTCATTACAAATATGATTTTTCTCTGTGATCGAACATGACGATCCATGATCACTATACACTTATGAAAAAGAGTGCAGCATCAACATTCCACTAAACTTCTCCTTTGTGTCAAACAGGTTTGGAACGATATGAGGGTGCATTAATTATGTCAGAGTTGCTGTTTTTATGTGAACTATTCCTTTAAATGTCTGTAGAAGTTGATAAGCGATGTTGAGGTTATTAGAGAATTGGAGCTCTAAAGTCACTTCTGGTAAAAAATGTATTTCAATGGCCTCATCTCTCTCTCTCTGTCTCTCTATCTCTGTCTCTCTATCTCTCTCTCTTCCTGATATTTTGTATATCATTCCACAAAATATGTATTCATACTTTAATGACCAATTTAAATTGGTTTTACAAAGTATAAGCTGAGTAAAGTATAGTATACACGTGCATCAGTTTGTGACGTACCTTGTTAAAGTAGAGTAGCTCAATATGTTTAAATGGAAATAGTGTGATGAGAAATGGAAACGGATGAGGAGGAGAAGGAAAACAAAAGTTAGATTTATTTTATCCTACAGGAAATACTGTGATAAGGAGGGAAAAAGGCGTTTCTAAAAAATACACAGAGGTTTGATCTATGAAGCTGCATTAAAGACTAGATGATTAAAAAGATACAAACTGGGGACTACAATAATCAAATAAAAAATGTTATATTAAAAATATGCAGAGGTTTAAAATGAGTATACAGGCCTCTCAATGAGAAAAAAAGAAGAAGAAGAATTAAACGGGGAAAGGTTATGTTCATGCGGCAAACAATAACCAAGAAAACAGAGCACATAAATACTTTGATTATAAATTATTATAGATAGATAAGTAAATAAAGGTGCAAAAAAAAAAAAATATGCTCCAACACTTCTACAACTGTTGCTTCATGTAGAGCAGAGCTTCCCAAACTTAAGAGGGTAAGGCCCCCCAAAAACATTGCAAAAACTCCACGACCCCGCCGTTAAAAAATATATACCGACATTTACCTACAAATACATTTATTAACAAGTTTGTAAGAATTTCATGTGAATTACGAGAACTATGATGTAAACATTCTTTAAAAATATATATTTAAATCCATAACACTAACATTGAATACTTTAAAAAAAAAATCTAATTTTAGAACAATTGGAATATTTTAATTATTTTAATATGTTGATTTGGACTAGCTACTGCCCCCCTGCAATACCGCTACGGCCCACAGGGAGCCGCGGCCCACAGTTTGGGAAGCACTGATGTAAGAGAAAAAGAGCTAAAGAAACTGGTGGTCATCTCTAGATGGCGCTCTTATACTGAAAATGGTAAGTAATTCAAGCAGTTTCTGTGATGAGTAAACGGTATTCCTGTAAAAAGTACAAACATAGATTGCAACAGTTTACCACTCTATCACGACAGGAAATACGTTTGAAATTATGAACAGGCTACTTTTTTAACTTAATTTTTCTCTAAGAACACCCTTATAATAGACAAATTAGTGTCTAGTCCCCTAACTTTAACTAAATAAAATTGGTTTAATGAATCCAATGAGATAAACATTTCTTTGAAAAATTATAGGTCTATTTATTAAAAAAAAATCTTAAAAATAACAAATCACAAAAATCACACCCATCACATGGGTCGGTATAAAAAAAACTGCATCCACTTCCATCAACAACAATCCCAAAATCATACGAGCGACACTATTGGCTTAATTTCACATACGTATGCATTTGGAGGCAGTGCTTATGCAAATAAGCCTGCCCGAATATGGACAGTGTGGAATGAAAGATGGTAGATCGAGTCAAACATGGAGGACCGACACAGAGAGTCATGAGAGCGCCGCAAAAGTTTTTGGAAAAGGTGGATGCAGGACTGCCTGTGTCGATTTGACCCACGGTTGTTTCTTCGTCGTGAAGTTTCCTGTTTCCGAGAGTTGATGGGAGTTAAACCTTTGTAATGCAGTAGAAAATTGTGATATATTTGTTGTTGGAATAAAGGCAGGGGGTCAGACCCCCCTACCGTCCCAGCAGCGCTATGCCGTGGGTGAGCAGCTGTAAGCGGAGAGAGAGCTCGGAGCTGCCGCTGCCCCCGGGCTGGGAGGAAGCCAGGGATTTTGATGGCAGAGTCTTTTACATTGACCACAACACTCGACAAACTTCGTGGATCGACCCCAGAGACAGGTAAAAGTGACCGTGAGAGGTGCTGCATGCATTACTGGTGAAGTTTGATGATTGTTTGGTTGTAGAGGGCGGGGGCTCAGATTGAAGTGATGATTAAGAAGCGAGGGAAGTTGCACAGTTAGGAATGGAAGTGTTTTCATTCCACAATCCAGAACTGACACAGTGTAACATGGCTGGTGTTTTATTCTTTCTTTGTACTTGTCATGCTAATTTATTGTCACGTTATGTGCAAATAATAGCCCATGTTAAGTTTCTGGGTTGTCTATCAGTGACTATTCATCTGGTCCCAGTAAAATGGATGTTTAATCTTGTATTGTGGTGTCTGTATGGTTAGGTTTGTATGAAACGGAAAAGGAAAGATAAGGCAACCTCGTTGATTATGTTTTCCCTACATTTAATGTTCGATGAAGTCCTAAGTGTAATACTTGACAGTTCATGCCAGTTATGTTGCTTCAACAGTAGAACTCAGAGATTATTGCAAAATTAGGATTAAAGAAGATGTATGTAGGTTGGACTATAAATGATATAGCGTGATTTAAGTTAAGATAAGTGCATCTGTGTGTGTTTTATTTATATATTTTATATATATTTATATATATATATAAAATATTATTTATTGATATATAAAAAATATTATATATATATATATATATATATATATATATATATATATATATATATAATATTTTTTATATATCAATAAATAATATTTTATATATATATATAAACATTATTTATTGATATATATATATATATATATATATATATATAAAATAATAAATATATATTATTTATTGATATATATTATATATTTATACTTTATTTATATATAAATAAATAATATATATATATATATATATATATATATATATATATATATATATATATATATATATATATATATATACACACACAGTATATTAACTTTTATATAAATTCATATCAAATAATTAAAACTAATAATACCAGCTGGGTGATGACATTTTAATAAGCACCCTAAAATCTTCCCTTGTCACAAAATAATCAGTGTCAGTGAATACCATTTAAAAGGCTATTTACAGTCAATTTAATTTAAAAATAGAATTTAATCACTGTTAATGACAAAAAGAATGTGATATTGACTTGAGTTGCCTTAAGTGTGATATCGATTGATTATACTTGGGTCCCCCATTTTCAGTGTCGACACTTTAGCATTTCTTGATTATCAGTCAAGTATACACATTGCTGTTTGCCTCTTGTCACCTGCATAATTTCCCTCATTAGTCATTTTAGCTAAATCTAGATAGCATGTAACATGGATCTATAGGGCCTGGAAAGAATGCTCTCTCTCTTTTAATTTTTACTTTCAACTTTGTAAAATCATTATAGAATGTGTGGTGGTCTCTTTGCAGTAAGTTTGAACATTTCTAAATTCAGAATATCAATAGAAAACTGTTTTCATTATTCCTAAGAAATAGTAGAAATACAAATCACATACTCTATTTTATTTATATGATTTTAATAACTAAATTAAAGTAGTCTTTTTCCCCTTTATTTTTTTAAGTGGTCACATAATGTAAACTGTGTGCAAATGAAAGAGAGAATTGAACTGTAGTTCCAAGAGTTCCATGTGCAAATATGTATGGAATGCTAGTTGGGCCGCTGGGAAAGCAGTGTGGATGTGCTTTGTGAGGTCTGTATTTTCACCAGCAGAGAAACCAGCCTTTCAGTCTGACTCATTTAAACACAAGTTCACTAGAAGCCTTGTGTAAATTAAATCGAGGGGATTTACTGCCTTGAGGGTAGTTAACATGGTTTCATCTTAATTTGTAGGGTCACTCATGTCAAAACAATGAGCAAGCAGATCGCCACCTCAAAGGCAGCTCTGTCATTGTATGACTCTTATTGGATAATGACATTGTGCTGAGAACAGATAATCTGGATTACATTTTCACCACTAATGTTCACATAATTTTATAATAACAATATATACTTTTTGCTGTATTTTGAGTCGGTTTTAAAAATCAAATTTGATTTTAGCCTCTAAAATGACTGAATCTACTTTTGTTATTGTCATTAACATCACACCGCTGTTATAGTCATGTACACCGCAACATCCCACACACATTGAAAGTCTTTCACTTTTGCATTCATCGCTCTTGTTACTTTGTAAGTTTCATTTTCACTCAAAAGCATCTTTAATGTTCTCCTCCTTCCACTTTTCCTCTCCTTTTTCAAGAGAAGGAATGGAGTGGCTTGAAATGAATCAAGATAAGAAAAACCTGATCTGCTTGAAGGCTCCACTCGACACAGTCATGTGACATGCTTTTGTAATGTGAAGCTGATTAGAGTCTGAGAAATCTCATATTTTCATGTCAGGAGAGCGGTAAGGAGTTATCCAGAAGATGTTGAGGTGGACATGTGAGGACAACACATTGAACTGGGGCGCTCATGTGGGCGACATGAGTTAAAGTTGGTCTCATGACATTCTCTCTCTTTTCCTCTCTCTCTTCTCAGAGTTTTCTGTCATTGAGTCAGTATAAATGGCAAAATAGCTGAAAATAATACAAGAACAGTCACAATGGAACTTGTGAATCAAGCATCAAATTTACTAATGTGCTGTATAGCCTCTGAATATGCCATATTTCTGCTTTTATTTGGACTGTCTGTACCTTAACTAAATTTAGGTTTAGAATTGTATTTTATTTAAATTTACATTACATTACAATCTGATTACAGTCTTGTCCATTGAGGACTTTATTGAATGCATCTCTGCCAAGACTGACTGTTCTCTCAGAACAGGTTAGTCTAATCTGGCGGTCAATTTTGAAGACATTACATGCATTTTGTATGTGTGTGTGTGTGTTTAACCCGTATGTATGTATGCGTTTATTAATTTTGTGTGTGTGTGGGTGTGTGTGTGTGTAACCCATATGTATGTGTGTTTATTAATTTTGTGTGTGTGTGTAACCCATATGTTTGTATGTATGTGTGTTTATTAATTTTGTGTGTGTTTAACCCATATGTTTGTATGTACGTAAGTATTTATTAATTTTGTGTGTGTGTGTGTGTAACCCATATGTATGTGTGTTTATTAATTTTGTGTGTGTGTGTGTAACCCATATATATGTGTGTTTATTAATTTTGTGTGTGTGTGTAACCCATATGTATGTGTGTTTATTAATTTTGTGTGTGTGTGTGTAACCCATATCTATGTGTGTGTTTATTTATTTTGTGTGTGTGTGTGTAACCCGTATGTATGTATGTATTTATTTATTTTGTGTGTGTGTGTGTGTAACCCATATGTATGTATGTGTTTATTTATTTTGTGTGAGTGTGTTGTAACCCATATGTATGAATGTGTGTGTCTATTAATTTTGTGTGTGTTTAACCAATATGTTTGTATGTATGTGCTTATTAATTGTGTGTGTGTGTTGTAACCCATATGCATGTTTATTAATTTTGTGTGTAACCCATATGTATGTGTGTTTATTTATTTTGTGTGTGTGTGTAACCCATATGTATGTGTGTTTATTAATTTTGTGTGTGTGTGTACACAGAAAACAGCCGCACATGCAGAATGGAGTTCTCTTTTGCGTCTTCGTGCTCTCAAATGGTTTAAAGTCGCTTGAATGTTTAAACTGGCAGGACCTAAAACATGTTCAAGTGATAAACTTTAATTGTATGATGGTCAAAGTTTGCAACTAATCTGAGAATCACATGCGTTTTGAACCGCAGTGTCTGGTCTGTACGGATTATTGACCTCTTTTCTTGACTTGACATCGCACATCCTGCGATGAGAATATCGAGTATGCGCACATTGTGATTTCGATGCTAAAACGATATATCTTGCAGCACTAGTTAACATGCTAATGCTGATTTACTGATTTTAAAAACATTAACATTTTCAGAAAGTTAATTAACACCTGGTTTATTATATTGGGCTAATTTGTATAGAAAGAAAAAATATTTTGACAGACTGAGTTGTTACTGCTAATCCGATATTTTTGTCCATTCCTCAGGTCATTTCTTGTAACTTTTAAGAACAAATCAGGCCAGAGAGCATTAGAGTAGATTAGAATTCACTATGAAAACTAAAAGTCTCATCCATAATTTTTGAAGTTCCGGCTTTATTGTCCTTAATTTTTGACTTTTTGCTTACGTTTATGATCCGTTTACTGTAGTTCTTTACCATGTTTTTTCAGCATTTATTATCTGATGTGCTACTTCAGAGCACCCTACCTCAAAAACAAAATGATTCATTAGATTAATGTAATGATTTAGTTCACACATGATAATTGTTAATGAAATTTATATTCTTCTTCTTCAAAAAAAAGAGTATTCAGAGGAAACAAAGTTGATCATGGGCATGATGTTTTACACCACCGCCTTGTTTGAGCATCAACTGTGGACCAATGAACATGAGTTTTCAGGTTTTCAGGCCCAGTGACGGCTTGTAGTGAAAATTGGAATCAGTGTGTGAATTCACTGCACAGTCACCTGGTAAACCACTGGAGCTCCTCTGTGAAACAAGGCCATCTTCCAGCACCTGCCCCTCGCTCCCTAACTGCATGGTATCATTTAGTTCTTTTATATGGACAAATTGAAATCCTTGGAATCCTAAAACCACAGAATGCTGAATTGTGTTGTAGTGTTTGCTGGTAAGCTGTCCTTTAGGATGGATCCATAAAAATATCATTCTTAGCTGGGTGTGACTTCCATCAAAAAACGTGTGAAAAATGATTCTGTGGTATTGCTTTTCTGTCATGGCTAGAAATTGTCACTGCAATTTGAGCAGCAAACCTCACCGTGGGAAAAAGAAGTCTTTGACGTTTATGAGAAGGTTAATATCTTTAATCTCAAGAGGCCTTTTTTAAATATTTTCAGTACTGCCTTCAATGCCTTAGTTTACAAGAGGGGCTTTGTGGCAGGAAAGGCGCTTCACCTCAGCAAGACAATAGTCGGGTAAACAGCAAATTCAGTTTGTTTTCAGTTTGCCGTAAAGACTGTCCGCTGCACGGTTTCCTAAGGTGACTCCTTAAGACTTTGCTCTCCTTCGTCCACTTGCTCCAGCGTAGTTTCTGTGGGGAGGCTCTTGTGACTGTGGAATGAGTGCAATGTCAGGCATGCTTACACTAATGCCTGAGGGACTCTGCCCGTGATCGGCCCTAGACAAAGCTGCCCAATGGAGGCAGCAGTTCCCACGTGTCTTCCCTCCCTCCATCCGCAGGCCCCAGCGGCTCTCCCTTTATTCTTTACAGGCTCTGTTATGCAATGGCCACAGCCAGGCCTGCCGCTTGGCAAAGGGAAGCCTTTATACGTGGTCACAAAGCACACCAAATTCAATTATTCTGGAAAGTGGAAGCCGTGTTGCCAGCGCCAAAAGGTTATTCACATGAGCGCAAACCCCTCAGTGCTATTTTGCTTCCCTTGGTGTTTTCATTATGTCGGTTAAGGGAGGGCAAGTTTTTTTTTTTGTTAAAAGGGGGTTGGTGAACATGGCTTTTGTTTCATGCGGAGTGTGTTTGTTTGGAAGGTTTCTTTACTGAATTGACAACAGTTTGTGTAGATTCTCTGTACTCCATTTATTGTCAGGGCTGGCTCCATCCACCTTATTTTTCAGGTAAGAGCGGGCACGGCCATTTGTAAATTAAATGTGTCTGGCTTCCAGACAGGTGCTATTTGGTTCCAGATATTTTTAGCTGTACAAAACAAATGCAAACTAGTATAGTACCCGGCTGCAAAAACTAATTGATAAAATCGATAATAACCGACAATGAAAATCATTAACAAGGAATGTCATTATTGACTAGTCGTGTCTACCCACCTTGCATGGAAAACTTCCGCCAGGTATGTCAAATTACAGCACTAAATAACGCATTTCGAAGGACAAATTGCTTCTAAAAACAGTGGAAATGGAGTGAGATGCTGTGGCGAAGGTACGTGATTCAAGTTGCCCAAAACATGAGAATTCTTTATTTTAAGCTGCACACTAATGCATCATCGTAACATTTAACGTGGCTTGCCCTGTCAGGTGCTTTGACAGATGCGTGTGATACGCATGATATGCTTCGTCAGCGCAAAACTTTCATATTATGGTTATATCCTTATCTGTCATTGTCACAATTTCATGTGAGTGGTTTCATTTTGAATGAAGCCTCGTCCTGACAGTCAGTGTTCAAACTTGAAACTTTACTGAATGAGCGGGTCAATCAAACGGGATGTATTAGAGAGGGAGACGATTAAAATTCAGCAAAGTTTTTGCTGAAATATCTGTTGTTGGATGTTAAATTTAGGTTTAAAAGTCAACATGTAGTTCGTGTATTTTATGAGAGTAGTAACTGTAAAGGGATAACTGCACATTTGTTGTTTGTTATTGTTATACTATTTCACATCCTGGCCAATGCTGTCTGTTTTGTCAAAATAAAACGAAAATTAGTCTTTTTCCCAATTAATTGAAGAAATAATCGGCCAACTAATTGATTATCAAAATAATTGTTACTTGCACCCCTAATATCATTTTAATGTATAATTAAATAATTATAATTTATAATTTATATTTTTTTAATAATTTATAATTATAAAAACACAGGTTCGTATTCTTCTCGTTATTTCCCAATAGTGGCTAATAAATCAGAAGTCACATTCACAGAAAACACCTTACTTCCGCATTGAAAATAAGGTGGTTATGATGAGAGATTAGAAATACATCCTTTATAAAGGCATAGGGTTTAAGCATCTATTTTTTTTTTTTTTTTCAATTTATTTTTTAGGTTCCAAAATTATTCTTAAGAACAGTAAATTTGACTATTTAGTGTATTTCATTATGTGTAGTTCAACTGTCTTTTGCTATTTAATTTTCACTGAATTGCCAATGATAGACACTCTTTTTGGACGTATTAGCTTAAAAAAAAAAAAACAAGATCCTTGAGTTATGCACAATCCCGTTGTACCCTGTCTAGAACACAGGAGCATGTCCTTTGTGAACTACTCTTTATTAGGTCAACCGATAGTGGATTTTACTGATGACGATAACTAGGTTGGACAGCACTGACCGATAACCGATTAATCAGTCAATTGTTTTCATTCAGTATTCAATTTAAAAACTAACATAACACTCCAAGTAAAACAGTTCAGAACTTTATTCTATAAAAAAACACCATTGAACAATAAAAATTTACTGTAATTTGAAATAAATAGGCCTATATAAATATTAATCTTTATATGAAGCATACAGACTATATTAAAGCCCCAGAAAGACAAAGACAAACGCCTATGGTGAACTTAGCCATTATGCACTTTAACAACGATTTGGGACAAATATTACATAATTTAATGGAAAACTATGTGACTGGCAGCGACTGTGTTGCTTTGTGGCCCGGAAAGATTTTGACCAACTTGCGTAGCTGCGTGCCATCGGTGTGCGTACACAAAACAATGTGATAAAATTGGATGCGTTTCTGATTTTGTTAAATGTTTCTGTCGGCTTCATGAACATTTGCTTTCTCACGTCACTAGCTTTAAATATGCAACCTTGCTGGCAAACGAATACATAAAAGTGACCAGCTGGATGTAAACTAATCAATGCAAATAGATGGTAACAATTAGGGCATTAAACATTTGGGTTGGACTTGCGTCACAGTTTAACAGTTTTAAACAGTTTAACATGTTATCGTCCTCTCAGCCTTAACAGCAAACTGCTGTTCAGCATCTAGTCAACAAATTAATTATTTTATATTGATATGAAAACACGGTAGTGTACTGTATATGTACCGTTTTGTTTTGCGTTTTAAATCTGTATCTAAAGTGTCTCTTTCTGTGTAGTGTACAGTCTCGCATGTCAAAAAAACAAACTCAACGAGGGCAGAACCTGATTTTACCAAGTGCAACATATTCCTAGATCAATATCTTTGGTGAACCTGGAACAACATTTCAATCAACCAATCAGATTTGAGGGAATAACCAGGATTAGGTGCTTCTGTATCCGTATTATTCACATATCATTTCCCTCTGATTTTAGGGATAAGTTATGGGTAGGGTTAAGTTCAGGGGTAGAGGTAGGGATATGGTTAGGATAAAGTTTTCACACAGGAATGTTGCACCAGGAACACGTCTAGGACCATATTAGTGTTTACACCTGGTATTAAGAGGGATTTTTTGTCGATCGGATCAAGAAGATGACACTAAATACAGGTGTAAACAGGGTCAAAAATGTTTTGAGCTTGTCCACTTTCAACCACTTCAAGAGGTAGTCGAAAACGCGTTTGACCAGGTTTCTTTTTATGGTGCAGACGCTTGTGGTGGAATGCGTTCAAATAGCCAAAAACTCGTCTCCTCTACACCTATACTTAATTAATCCGTAAACATTATGGGAAGCACGCTAGCCAGACGAGATTTAAACTTTGCCGACTGAGGACCCAAGTTTGGTTTGAAGATAAAAAAATGTACCAAGCATAATATTCTCTCATTCCTGATGTCCACCATGCACTCACAATGTTCACCGTGCTCTTGCGACTGTCAGAGCAGAAACGAAAGCTGCTGCTTTCCGTATGTTTTCAGTCGTCTCCTTTTGCATTCATATGTAAACCGCGCAAGCTTATTTCATCCAAGCCAGTCGATTTGGTCAGGAACACTTTTAAATACATTTTAGTTTTTCTATAGTAAACTTACAAATTCACACTCCACGTACCATTTCAAGTGGTTTTACTGATTTACATGGAGCAGCAGCCAGCGCGAGGTTTCATCAACCAGATACATCGCATGGAAATTTCTTGCACTACATCCGTTTTTGCAGAGGCAGTAATAAACATGTTGAAAATAATGCATGTTTGTCAACAGAATCTAATAAAAAAGGATTTTATTAGTCAAATCAACCTGTGAATTACTCACCCACTGTTTTAAAACAGATATCTGTTGGGCATGATTACAGTTAACATATAAAATAGCAGGCATACAAACTCTTCATATTTAGTAAATCTTACTGAAAATGGCAGATTAAGCGGTTTATTTACTAAAATCTACATTTTAAGTTTTGTTCTGTGTAGATTAAATAACATTTGGATGTAAATGGTCCTCTCTGGCATTATTGCAAGAGCGGCTAGCCCGCTACAATTGAGCTTTCTGCGGATCATCTTTATGTGATTTGTCCGGGTCTGGAGTTGTCTGCGTCGGCATCTTCACCTGACTTTATTTTGGTTCGGTCCAGATTTCTCTGTAGTTGTTGTTAAAAAAAGAAAGAAAGAAAAAAAACCCCAGCTGAATATTCCCATTCATGCAACACTACTGGCAAGCAGTATATACCATAGGCTATTATCCCCCCAAATTCAGATTCGTCCTGCGACAACTTCTTATGCAAATGACATTGGGGGAGGCATTAGAAGGTTTGATTTGATTTATTTACATTTATTTATAAAATAACAATTTAAAATGTATCTAAATAACTACATTATATGCATATTTACCTTTCAGTTTAATATATTAAGAGGGATGGCAGGGGATCACAGTTCCAAGAATGGATTCCCCATCAAACTGGATTCCTAGCTTAATTTATTAATTAACTTTAGTAAAGGTAGACAACATATTTAATTTGATGTTAACTTGCAGTAAACAGAAAACATCAGACACAGTGGGTTGTTAAAAGTTCATAATAGTCAAATGATTTTTCCATTTCATTGCATTTACTGATTCAGGAGGTTGAGCTGTTAGTGAGTATCATCTGATTCCTGTTGTCACTCTGCTCACTCATATGTCAGCGGTGTAGCTTTTGGTCAAGGCTGCACGTCCTGTTGTTTATGGCGTATTGTTAGGACAGTTTGTTCTGTTACTGGTATGAGATCCATTTCAGAAAAGTATCAATACGGGTACACTTTAGACTTCATTTAAACCCTAAAGAGTTGTGAATTTTATTTTCCAGAACAGTCCATAAATTAACAGACGTGTGAAAGCATGAAATCAGTGTGACCTCTGTATGTACCACACAGTATATCAGCAGGTAAGCAAGTCTTCCAGAGGAGGGATTTTCCTATTAAAAGCTTAAAATCGAAAAATGTTAGACCAGACCTCAGCGTCATTTTGATTTTTAAGCATGCCAGGTGCACTCGGTCACACACAGGTTATGCCGCTCACGTCTGGAATGCTAGCTTAGCAGGATGTACCAAACTCGTCAGGGCCGTTTACCGAGGAATTTTAATGCATGGCTGTCTGCAGATCATCAAGTGTCAAAAAACAAAAATCTAATTCACCACACTTTGCCGCAAACTCATATCACAGACACATTCACCCTCAAGGAACTTTTGAGAAAATATTCAAGCTTTTTTTCTTTTTTCTTTTTTTTAACCATTACTCTAATTTGCTGTACGTCATGTTGGAGCAATATCGGATGTCTCTGATAATTTTATCAGTTCCTGCATTTATGAAAAACAAACAATCGTAAGAGATACAACAGTCAACCCGCCATAAATCTGCAACCAGCTGTTTTTTTTTTCCGTTTTTTTTTGGCCAATCTTTGAGCACCAACTGAATTGCAATAATTTCCCTAAATTTAATTTGTGTAGAAATATGACATAGTCTGTAAATATGACATTAACACAGGGGAAAGATGGGACCATGCTGAATATGGATGCAAAGAGGAGAGGAGAGCGCAGACGCGCCAGCAAAGAAAATACTGTACCATGCACAGCAAGTTCACTATCCGTAATGCTCAAAATATTAGAAGAAAATATAAATATTGAATTTAGGGTGAGAGTTTAAATGAATATGTCTCTTAAGAGAACTGACTGTCAGAAAGGTTTTAATGGCATTTTTCTCCTCTTACCTCCATGTACTGTATACCTATTAAAGCAGTCTTTATAAGTGCAGCACAGCTTTTTTTTTATAGGAAGAAAGCCAGAAAACGCTATATCGCTGCTCTTCCATAAGTGTCACCTACTGGCATAGAGTGAATTTGCATTTTCATTCAGCCCGTCTGCTGTTTTTGTTGTATGCAGCCTGCATGTTTGTTTTATGTAGCATAATTTCACAACCATTGTTTTTGCTTTAAATCCATATTGATTAAAATCGTCCCCGTGGAATTACAAGGTTCTGACATTTGTCAAAATTGAGTTATGCACATATTCTTATTCTGTAACAACTTATTTACATGATGTGTTTTTTTTTTTTTTTTTTTTTTAATGTTGTGTACATTTTGGCACTTTTTATTTAGAAAACAAAAAGGTTCTATCTACACAGTCGAATGGAATGTAAAAACTTTGAAGCTCAATATTTTAAAACTACTCAGGATGCAGATGGAACCTTATAAATCAAAGGGGACAAAATGTAGTGGTTGCATCTAATTTCATGTGGTTTGGCCTGTAATAAAGCAAATAAACAACACGCATATATATATATATATGTGTTGTTTATTTGCTTTATTACAGGCCAAACCATATGAAATTAGATGCAATATAATTTTATATATTTTATATATTTCATAAATTTTCATAAATTTTTCATAAATTTTATATATTTTATATATAAAATATATAATTTGTCTTTTATTTATTTAATTTTGTTGTAAAATTACTTCCTCTTAAACTTTTGATTTTCCTCAGCTGTTTCTTTGTGCAATCTTCCCTATCTATCGTTGTCTCACTGGGAAATGGATAGCAGGGATGGCTGTATCTAAATGTGTCAGAATGGAAGTTCTTAAGCAGAGCTACTTATAGTCAACCTATTTCTATAAGATGCTGTTTATAATAATAGGAGGAGACGTCTATCCTGTCTCATGCGCTCAGCTGCCTGGACATAAATGAACAACATAAATGAAATTCCTCCCAGTTTTGATATAGTCTTTTAAAATGAGAAAGCAATTTTTAGATTGACACTTGTGGATCCCAGCATATACATAGCTCAAACACTGTTATGGTATCTGGATCAGCTTGGCCATAAGTATCTTCTTAGAACTGATGGACCACCGATGTCTGTGTATGTTGTATTATTGATTTATTTTATTTTAGTAGATTTCCTAATGTTGCTATTTTATTGTGTTTTAATGTAATTCAGATGCTTTTTGCCTTTTTGTTTTGGTGAGAACCCTGGTGATGGGGCTGATATATACCCTTTGGAAGCAAGTAGAATACCTGGTGAGGTTGCATGAGACATAATTTAGCAGCGTCTGAGCAATTTCATTTCTCTTAAAAACCTTTGGTTTGTAGAGTGGTGTCATGTTTTTAACAATAGAGTATCTCTAGTGGTAAGCAAGCCATTAAACAATTAAACGTAAAACCGCAGAGGAGAGGCCGCGCTGTGCCATGGCGACAAGTTGTCTAAACGAAGGCTGCGAATTAATTAAGCCAATAAAAGGTCCTCATAAAGTTATACAGAGCTGATCAGCCCACATAAAAGGTGACATCTGTAACAGCAGCTTGCAAATGAAAACATATGCTTCTTAAAACATATGGTTGCCAAAACAAAAGTTCTGCCACTGGATTTTGCGGAACCCAGAAAGAAGTGCTTGGAGCTCCAGAAGCATTAAAACTCTGCCACCAGGCTACTATAATTAAGTTTATTTGGGTATATTATTTTTAGAGAAACACATTCTTGACGAGGAATGCAGAGCCTGTTGTTTGGGAGCATCTTAATTTGCAGGCGGAATGCTGGACTGGCCCTTTGTTGTCGAGAACGGCTCAAGCTGAAGAAGCGACAGGGTGGATGTCCAGACGAGGCCTGTACCAACGGCCATACTCCAGTTACACATGCCTTTCCCACCAGGGAAAAGTGCGTCGTTCCGGATGGAAATATCTACTGGGAAACATCAGGGAGATGGCAAAGCGGAGAGTAGATGATTATAGAATCTGCAAATGTCTGACACTTGTGTGTCTTGTGCTAAATTGCTTTTGATTTGTAATTTTGGCCTGCACACCCAGAGTGCATCTTTGACATTCCTTGTAGGAGGATTCCGGAGTAAAACTACTCCCTGAAGAGGAGAAAATCCCAAGAAGTATACCCCATAAAGTTGCTTTAATTTTAAAAGCGTTCAGAATATGACAGAGGACATGTTTACTTCTAAAGCCAAATGATTCCCTCTTGAAGACTGATAAAGTAACTAGCTGGACATTTAAAATAAGATTTTAAGTGGTGGAATTGTCATAGTACTCCAGTTTGTACTACATAAATGGCCTTGACATTTATTCTCTGTTAGGTTAAAAAGTTGGGACACATTGCATTGCTCCGAGTGTATTTGAGAAATTCCCAAGTCTTAAAATAACCCATGGCCCCGTAACTCTTTCTTTCTGCCGATGACGGGTTTTGGGATTCAGCCCGCTAAACACTCCGAGACCTCTCCTTCTGGCAGAGCTGCTTTCCTCTCTGGAAGAAAAGGCGTGGTATGGGAAGATTAGCTCTCTCAGAGCACAGAGGGTCTCTCAGGAACTGAAACAAAACACTTGCTTGAGAAACTCACGAGTAACTTCAATGCTGAATAAAGTCTGAGCGCAGAAGCGTTTTGATGAATGTTCTCTGCCAGTGTTTAAAACATTTAGCGTATCGTTGCTCAGGCCTGTGCTTTTGTTGGTGACACATTCCACATTGGTGCCGAAAAATTTTTGTATGACGTATAATGGAGTAAGCAGTGGTGTTTATTCATGTTCATTCATTATTGATTCATTCAGTGATTCATTATGAAAAATGTATGTGTGTGCAGATTTCAGAGCTCTGCTTTTGGGATCTAGTATTGCTTTGTTTTTGAAAGCACTGCAGAAGGAAACTGACCCTAGGTTCCTGGTGAGAATGCAGGGTGGTCCTATTTCCTGTCAGAGGTCCGTGTCTCACATTATGTCCAATGTTAGAGTTTGTGTGAGAATCTCAACTACTTGCTGCATGTTTTTCTTCTGTCCTTGGGAGAGATCGATAAACCTAGCAGGAGACCTGCTGTAAACTGTAGTTCGAGTTTAGGAAATGGACATCATGCTTGTGTATGTAATGTTTCCTGCTGTGTTGTATTGTGGGAAGTTAGTTGCCTGTGGTTGTGGGTTGTGCCTAGAGGCCTTTAAGGCTAGCCCAGTAAAGCTAGGGCTGGGCGATATGACGATATATATCATTACCATGAAGTAAAATGCCTATCGTTAGAGACTTTGCTATATATCTATATATCTCACAGTATGTAAATATATTGCACTATTGACACTTCAGAGTGATGAAATGCATGAATGAGAATATAAACTGCGGGATGTGCTTGATGTTAAAGAGTTATAAGCACAATATATCCTAAAAAAAGAACTCGTGCTAACTGGCACTCTGCGCTCACAGAAACCTGCCTCTCGCAGAAGGTGATCACGAATATAGACGTGTGTGATGTTAAAATGTTAAGCACAATAAGTTGGGGTGGGCGATAAACTGGTAGAAACGATTAGCCGGAAGAAATTTGTCAACCGGTATAGATTTTCGACTATCGTCTCTGTCGCGGTTACGCTCACGTGAGGTTGCTATAAAAAACAAGAGGTTTTAAACCATTAAAGCACAATTAGCAGTGAAAGACAACCCATTTCAGCATATGCGTGCGCCACTGAAGCCGCTGCTCCTGGAGTGCGTGAAGACTGAATTGAGTGCTTTTTGTCGCCTAATTGGGCTTGAACAGTTAAATACACACACCTGTGTCAATGTGAGCATGTATGTGCAAGTAAACAGAGCCATTTATGTCTTAAGTGAAGGTACAGTTGAAAAGACAAGGCTTGAGTATAATGGATCGGTGCAGTCAGTCTTAAAGGAACAGCATCCAAATTTACCTGCTGTCATTAGTAATTCTAATCAAACAACAAAAAAGAGAGAATGTCTCTCCCTGCTTGCTTTTGTAACTTTAATAAGAATAAATGTATATTTAATTTACACAGTAAAGACCATGCATTGGTTTTTATACATTTGTTTACTTCATACATTTTCTTTATAATATTTCTGGTGCTTGAAGTTTTTCAGGTAGGTCTATTTCGTCTGTGTCTTCATTCTATTGTAGTTTTTCTTTGCTCTCTTTATCACTGTTTACTTGAGTGTTTTAGGCTAGTATAAATTTTTTTTACATGGTATTGTAAATGGTGATAAAACATATGAAAATTTCAAAAAAGTTTAAAATTAATGCACCTTTTGATGGAAATAAATGTTATAATGTTATTTCCATTTAGAGCTGCATCAGTTTTTGGTCGAGATCAGAGGTGTAATGTAACGAAGTAATAATACTTTGTTACAGTACTTGAGTATTTTTTGAGAGAATCTGTACTTAATTGAGTATTTATATTTCTGTCAACCTTTACACTACATTTCCTCAATAAACTGTATACTTTTACTCCGATACATTTCCCCAAAGCATTTTTGTTACTTACTACAAAATAAAGTCGGAAGAACACAGACTGCAAGCAAGCATGTGCAAACAACCACGTTTGATTTCATTTTCCGGGTTGCGTCTGTTGCTGGAGTGGTTGAGAAGAGTGCGGCACGAGAGTGACCTCTAAAGGCCAAATAAAAACTATCACTGGTGCCTCGTAGAGTTTGATTTGACACGTGACGTGAGGCTGCGCGCAGCACGGAACGGGACACTTAAAAAAACAGATTTAAAACGGACAACAAAGCGGTATGCTATACAGTACACTACAGTACATGTTTTCATATCACTAAAGTAATTAATTTGTTGACTAGATGATGCATTAGTGGAGAACAGCTGTATGTTTGCTGTCGAGGCTGAGAGGATGCTAACATTAGTAGTAACGTTACCTCAAGCGGTTAAAACAATGTGACGAAAACACCAAACGTTTAATGTCACGATTGTTATTATCTATTTGCATTAGTTTATGTCCATTTGTTCGATTTTATGCATTCGTTATCCAGTGAAGATGCATTTTTAAATTGTATACTAATCATGCAATCAACAGAAACAACAAATCAGAAATGTATTAGATTTTATTTTTTTATTTATTTTTTTTTTTATCCGCACTTTTACTCATATTTTGATTAGATAATTATCAAGTGTTCTAAAATAGAAGCAAATAACGAGTGAAAGTATACATATAATATGCCTTTGTGCGTAAAGATGGGCATTTTAAGCATGATTTTTTGGATTTATATGAAATTAGTTATTTGTAACATTTAAAGAACGCGTTCTATTACTACTACTATGAATTAACATCAATGATCAAGGTATAATTAATATATTGGTATTTTTTTATTTTTAAAACTTAACAATAAACATTTGGCCATTTTTTTTAAATTCAAAGCAAACAAAATGTAAGAAATAGTTAAAATAATCTTGCCGCTCAAACTGTGTATAGCACAATTTTAATAATATTTTCTGCTCCTTTTGTATTTTGCATTTTCTTTTATTTTAAGTGCTTAAGTATGTTTAATGTCAAAAAAATACTTTTCATACTTAAGTACAAAAAATTCACATACTATAAAACTTTTACTCAAGTGGTATTTTAAACAGTGACTTTTACTTCTACCAAAGTCATTTTCTGGTAAGATATCTATACTTTTACTCAAGTATGGCTTTCAAGTACTTTATACATCACTGGTTGAGATATTATATTGACAATGCAAGAGGTGAGCACTCTGTAAAGTCTACTCCAGCACATCCCAGAGACTTTAACTGAGGTTAAGGTCTTCACTCCAATGTGCCAATTCATGCTCTCTGAGCCATGTTTTTTATTTATTTTTTACAATTTTAACTGTGATGAAAATTGGCATTGTCATGGCCATGATGCATCTTCCTACATGATTGTTTAAGACATGAAAAGGTACACACTCATCTTTTAGGGTTAAAAGAACAGTTTCCAAACATAAAACATGCTAGAAACATAATCATTGTAATAATGATCCAGTCATAGACAAGTTTTTGTCTATTAAAATCCAAACAGTGACTTTTTTTGGCCTGGGCAGTGTATTTAAAGTCGGCACTAGAGTCTGTTGTTCTAGCCGTTAAAATTCCACCTGCAAAATAATGAATTTTGTGTCATCCAGTGACTTTTGAGCTACAGGGCTTTTGTTAAAACTACAGATTTACTAAGAACTTTCAAACCAAGACCTTTTTCAGGATTGCATTTTTGAATTCCAAATAACAAATGTATAGATGTTGTATAACAAATAAAATGATATCTGGGTGCAGAAAACCGAGAAAGAGTACACATTGTTTGTGTACATGTACTACTGACATTGTAACAATACAAAGCAGGCTAAAAGTCTGTGAACTTACCCTTAAATGCATTTGAAATGTTGTGTCATGGCAAACTTAGAACTTTTACTTTGTTCATTCTGTTACATATTCCTTTTAAACTGTGATGTGTGTAAGATTGTTTGATGTTAAAATACTTTTTCCATCCAAGTTCATGTGCAGACCATAAACAAGCCATTTGTTTGTTGACCTCTAAGGCCAAGTGCACACTACAAGACTCAAGCTTGTTGACTTTGATGTTTTGAGTCTCATCACGGTATTTTTCTATTGTTCAAGTTGTCCTTCGCTATTGCAGATTTCAAATCGGTGTGGTTTGTTTCACGATTTTCACTTGCTAGACTTGTATTAAAGGAGGAACAGACTCTTCTCATCCCCCCTTTACACCTGGCAATAACATGCATTTAGTTTTGTATCTGGATAGTATCTGCATCATTTTAGACATTTACACATTACATGAGAGGGTAACTGAATAGTTGCATCATTTCTATCAATCATTTACCAAATTTTAAAACATTGCCGGGTAATTCCAAATGCTTTCTGTCATGTATTGCATTTCCTTTTTCTACAATCACTTTTTAGGATTGGTATTAAGGATGTTAGTACCATTAGTAGTGAAGAAAACCTTTTTTAAAGTGCTTTCTTCGATGAGGGAAGTGTGTTTCAGTAAAATAATGTAGAAATATCAGATATTGCATTTAAATCTAGTGTGTCCCAGACCACTTCGAAATGTGACTTCATTGATCCGATCACAATAAATTTTGGGTGCATTTACACTTCGTTTTTAACTGTTTCTCCACCATTGACGGAATTTTCCAGCCATCCCTGTTTTCACTGTTATACAGCAGGGGCAGCTATTACACAACACGGATTAAAACACAGGTGAAGAAGAAACAGAAACAAGCGATAAAAGCATTGCTTGCGTACATATAAGCTAATGCGATCATCAAACAGCATATAAAAACTGCCTAATGTTACCGAATGAAATGTCAACCCAGGAAGAGGTAGAGGGTGTTGATGAATGCGATCTACTCAATCTGTGTTTTGGTTATCATTCTAAATCTCATTCGGACATAGTCTTAGAAAAAGAATGTGATTTTTTTTTTTTCTCAGCTTTTTGTTCAAAAATGTTGCTTTTTATGAAACTTACCCACATTCAAGTGTAGATAAAGAATGCATGAAACTAGAATAAAATGTTTTTGTTGTTTTGTTTAATTGTATGTTCAGAATTTTCATACAACAAAATATTCTGCGTGCCATTTGTGAAAATGATCAAAAATGCTTATGCTGGCTGGCAACGATTTAAAAAAAAAAAACGTTGGGGGGGGGGGGGGCTTAAAAAAAAACAAAAAAACGTTTTAATGTGTTTTCACGCATGTTAATGTGGTCAAATGCAATCTAATCATGATCTGATCACCTGAAAGTTGTGTAAAGGGCCATAGAAACTTGGGAGTTAGAGGTTTTTTTTTTGTCTTTTTTTTTGACGGCTTGGGCCATGCAACATAAACATCCAAATTGTCAACAACCATTGACAATTTTTTGAAGGAAATTATATTTTCTTCAAACATCTTCTGATTTGAGCTACTTCTGCCACAAAAAAATAACACTTCATCTTAAATAGGCTTACGAATCATGTCAAATTGTGATTCTTAACCAACACAGATTATTTTAATAGTTTAACAAGCACAGATGTATCTTCTATGTATATATATGTGTATATATATGTGTATATATATATATATATATATATATATATATATAAGTCCTGTCAAACAATACTTTATAACCCCGCTAACAAACCCATTCATCTCTGTCTTTCATAGCACTGAGATAACAGCAACTGCTTTCTGGGCTTTATTCCAGGATTGACATAGTTGTTACAGTAAGGATTTGATTGGAGAATAAAGAGATTTTTGTAATTTGATGATATGATTGCCACAGTGCATGTGTTTTCCCTTGTATCTTAGCTATATATTTGTGTTGGAAGCATTATGATCAAACAGCCCTTTGTCTGTGTGTTATTTAAAGACATTGAATCTGAATTGCTTCTGAAGTATCTTGTATTTATTTTTTTTACTCTTCCTCCCATAAATATGAACCGTCAAGGTATTCCAGTAAAGCTATTTGTAGTGATTCATTTCAACAAGAACATTTAAATGACTGAATACATTTTTTCCTTCTTTAAAATATATGCAACATTTAAATCATTCTATATCCACATGATAGACCTACTGAACTCTTAGAGGCAGTCGGGAAGAAAAAAAAACATGGTTTTAAAGAGACTCAATGTGGCTGAATGGAATGTGTTGCATGAATGCCATGTGTAGAGGGGTACAGAAGTTGTCGGCAGACTAGTCTAGCATAACCAGACCTTTGACTAAATGGCACAAAGTCTGGTCCACATCCCAGGTTTTTCTGGCCAAGAACTTCCCACGTTGACAGGAAGAGGCTGTCTGCCTGTCACATTATTTTAAATGAAATTACATTTTATATAATATAATTTCTTCATTTTACTGCCTGTTTTAATTAACGTCCTAAGAGCATATTCGTCTGGACATATTTGGCCATCTTGTTGTCTCACACTGTTTTTTTCCACTATCCCAGAAAGTTTGTGATGGAGCATAAAATTGCAAATAATAACATAAAAATCATGTCTTGATATTTCCATGTCTCTTGTTGGTCTAAAGATTGCATTGAAATCACAGGGATTGCATCACTTTTGTGACATCATTGGGATTTTTAGGCCATTGCAAGTAATTCCACCTCTCAGTGCTGAATGCTGAACACTTTTTCACATTAAAATAGACATTTTTGTGTGGTGCGTGTCCTGTGTTCTCAACTATTGTCCACTTGTCATTCAGGTTTTTGTTTTTTTTTCTTGCAGTGAAATCCAGAAAATCATATGTAATATAAATCTTTTTATTTGTTTGCTTATTTGAATACTTTTGTCATATTTGCAAGGCATAGCCATAGGATGCCATAGAGTTATGTGCTAAAACTGCTTTAAAAAGGGGGAATTAAGTGATTAACGTCACTAATTATGATGGTGTGTCAAAAATGTGTTAATGATGGTAATTCCAAGGGGTCATGGAATCTCAGCATTCCTCATCAGTCCCCTCCTCTCATGTTTCTCATGCCTCCACGGCACCGAGATTTTATGTAAGTCTACACGGCCAGCCTGTATATATCTCAAAATTGTCCAAATGTTTTGAAAGCGAAGCACATAATACTTGATTAAATGTTTTGATTTTCAGTAACTGAGGCCATTTCTATGGGCCTCCTTTGGGAAGTGAATACTGTCAGAACATTCAGAAAGAAAATCATAAGCCATGCACAGGACATTTCCGACTAAAATCCGATTGATGTCTGACTTTTATTAATTTGGAGATTTTTGTTTTAAGAATTTTGGTATTAAGGGCTTATTTTACTAACTGTTTGCAGGTTCCACAACTTCCCAGGAATTCTTTTCATAACCCTGCTGTTATCTGACACAGACGAAGAGAAGGGTCAAAGCACACAGACAGTCCTACTGCGCACCTCAGGGCAAACAGGGGTTAAGTGTTTAGCTCAAGGGCACAGTGACAGGGATTTGAACCTGGAATCCTCCTGTGCATGCTTTAAAGCTCTTCCCAACATGCCACCAACAAAAGAAAATGTGATGGAAAGTAAAAAAGTTCTTTGAAAACCGATGCAAAAACAGCACAAAATGTTTAATTACCGAAGACATTATTCATTACAACCAGCTTCAACATGATCATGTTACCTCACCAACAAAAGAGTTCCGTGGTGCTATGTTTTATGAACTGCTAATCATGGTAATACTATGGTATTATTTTATAAATACCTTTGAGTGCTATGTGACACAATCTTTTTAAGGACCATCACCTAAACTTTTCGTTGACTAGTTTTTTTTTATAATATAAAATATTAAAATTTGCAAAAAATATCAAAATGCAAAAAATAAGGTATTCAAAATTAAAAGCATAATATTTAAAATGAAAAAAAAAAAATATATATATATATATTTATTTATTTATTTATTTATTTATTTTTTAATTTTTTTTTTTCATTTTAAATATTACGCTTTTAATTTTGAATACCTTATTTTTTGCATTTTGCAAACATAAATATAAAGAAACCAAAATTTCAGTAGTCTGTATAAATTTCAACATTTCTCTGTTCTCAGTACCAATTTCAGTACCATAGCAAAAAAAAATTATTTATTTTTATTAACTATTTGTATATGAAAAAAAATATAAAATGAAATTAGTTAATATTAATTCATTTTAATTAATTAATTTATAAATACATACATTTTTTGAAGCTGAATGGGATACATGTTCAACAAACTTAATCTTGTGGTTGGTGCAAAACGTTGTCCAGTTTGAAAACCGCTGGGATCGTATTATCTACACACACTGTCGAATAGGACATTCCAGACTAACCCATGTTTCTGTTAATGGGTGAAGATCCTCCTTTCTTTCCCTTGTGCCAGAATCCATTATCACCGAAACGTGTTTTGCTGGATTGTGCTAGTTTGAAATCTGTTTTCTTTATTGTTCTGTTGACTTTTATGAAAAGATTTTTAATGAAATAAGGCCTGATTTAATTTTAGAAGTTCTTTTTTCCTTTAAAAAATCGGAGGTAGCTCGCATGGCGTTAAATCACAAACAAACATTGATATGTTACCTTCAAATATTGTTCAAATAAGCAAACATTAAAAAGATCAAATGAAATGTTTGTAATAAAATGAAAAATAAATATTAGTGGTAACAGAACAAATGGAAGGTATATTTCACTTACACTGCAAGACTTGATCCACAGATCTATTTTGACAGTTTTTTTTTTTATGTCTGTCCCATCTGTTGTTATATTATCACTGTCAGACATTTCAATTTCAGAATGGGTTATAGAAAGTGAGCAAAGAGCACTCTTTATAATCAATAAAGCCGATATCACTTGAGTTCAGCAGCAGCAGTAGAATCTCCCTTAATGAGTAAAAACTCCTGTTTATCAAAAAAAAATCAGTCTTCACTGCACAATGAATCTTATTTACAAGTCTGTGGGCCAGTAAATGTTTGGGCTTTTTCAGATCTTTCATTCTAAGTAACAAAATAAGCTTACACAAATTACATATGAACATACATGATAAACATACAGACAGCATCAGCTTTTGTTTCTGCTCTGACAGCCACAAGACCGTCCGAGTGTGTGTTAGAAATCAGGAATGATGAGAGAACATTGTGCTTGGCACATTTTCTGTCTTCAAACCAAACTTGGGTCTTCAGCCAACAAAGTTTAAATCCCGCCTGGCTAGCGCGCTTCCCATAATGTTTATGCATCATGTGAGTAGATGGAGAGTAGGTGGTCTTTAGCGGCTGTTCAAAGACATTCGACCACGAGCATTTCCACTACGAAAGCAATCTGGTCGAATGCGTTTTTGACTACCCCTGGAATTGGTCAGAAGTGGACCAGCTGAAAATGTTTTACATCCTGATAACACCTGTATTTAGTGTCGCCCACTTGTGATACAATCGACCAAAATGCATCTTAATACCAGGTGGAAACAGGCCTCGAACAGACGTCCTTGGTTGTTGCATCACAACACTCACTATTTTTTAGCATCTAGCGTAATGAGTGTTGCATTAAGACTCTGTCCAGCTGTTTTTGAGCACAAGAACGCATCCTATATAAACGCATTCATTCTGGGTCAATTTAACCTGAAACCAGCGTAAATTTTTAGTGCCAATGTTTTCAACATTGAAAATTCGCAGGAGATATGAGATATTTGAAGAACGTGATTTGTTTTAGAGCATTACGTTGATGTGGTTCATCAAAAGTGTGAATAGTGATTTGTGCAGAGTATCCAGTGTCCTGGTTGTGTTTGTGGGCTGTGGGGCAGGCCTGCTTTCTGCTGTGTGGAATGTGTTTATGGGCCGTCTCTTCCTGCAGTGCCTATATTACACACATTTTTGACCTGGGGTGAGGAGATCAGTAGCTGTTGACTGACTGAACACACATTCATTAGAGATCTCAAGGAATGTTCCACACAGTTTTGTTCGTCCCAATGCGAGTCTTTGTACCAAATATTTTTTTTTTGTACACGTGCTTTTAGACACCCAGAAATACATGAGCCATAACATAATGTTTTGAAAAATATCGAATGCAGCTTTGCTGTTACACTGCTCCAACTCTGTTGTGTTGAGTTTAATGTTTCTTTTTTATGTCACTGGCCTGTTAAAGACTAATTGTCAAATATTCCTGTACAGCACAGTTTTTAGGTGTTTCCGACTCTTATGTTGATTTTGGCATTCTGTCTCTGTTCCTGTAGGATTACCAAGCCCCTGACCTTTGCCGACTGTGTGGGGGATGAGCTTCCTCTGGGCTGGGAGGTGGTGTATGACCAGCAGGTGGGCGTCTACTACATCGACCACATCAATAGTAAGTTCAGCCTTTTAGTTCTGTTTTTAAATGTCATATTTTACACATCTGGTCTATTTAGCCATTTCTGTTAAACTAGAGGTGAATATGCTGATTAATTAAATAATTAGCAAATAATCACCTAAATATTTGCTGAAAGAAATCCTCCCAATTACATTCAAAAGCAAAATTTGCCTTCTCAGTATTTGGGTTCTCCATAAAGTGGATAAAGAAATAGAAAATAGCCAGAATTTAATTATTTATTTATTATCGGAATTACATTAAAGGGTTAGTTCACCCAAAAATGTAAATTCTGTCATTAACTACTCACTCTGATGTGGTTCCAAACCCATAAGACCTCTTCGTAACACAAATTAAGATATTTTTGATGAAGTCTGAGAGCTTTCTGACCTTGATGACCAATTTCAAGGCCCAGAACAGTAGCCAGCGTTCTGATGTAGAGCCTGGAGCTCTGCACCGCTTACTAGGTCAACAGTGTATGAGACTGACAGGGAAGAGAAGAACTTGTTGAATAAAGTCGTTACTTTTGTTTTGTTTTTGCGCACAAAAAGTATTCTTATCTCTTCATAACATTAAGGTTGAACCACTGTAGTCACATGGACTATTTTAACGATGTCTTTACTACCTTTCTGGTCTTACGGGTCTTATCTAGTTCAGCTTCAAATATTTCAGATTTGGTTAACATGTGAATCAAGTTACCATCTATTGATGTTTCTCTCTCCTAGAGACGACCCAGATAGAGAACCCTCGCACACAATGGCGTCAGGAGCAGGAGCGCATGTTAAAGGAGTACCTGGTTGTGGCGCAGGAGGCTCTCAATGCCAAGAAAGAGATGTATCAGATCAAACAACAAAGACTTGAGCTGGCACAGCAAGAGATGCAACTCTTCAACCAGCTCACTCAGGATGACAACCGTTCCATCACTAGCTGTGAGACACGCATCACATCTCACTTTAATCACATCTCACACACACACTCTGCTGATTCAGCCATCTAAAATTGTGCCAACCTATTAGTCATATTGTGTGAAGTTTCAATGAAGTCATTCTTACTCTAGGCTTACTTCAGTGTCACTCATTGGCTGAAATCTAATTCCTTTCCTCACTTGTATTTCTATGGCCTCCTCCCTTCCTCCCGTCCTTTTCCCTTCACTTTCCCCTCCCTTTCCTGCCACCATTCATCAGTTCTATTCTTACTTCCTGTTTCTCACTAAAACATCTTTTTTTTATTTATTTACTTTATTTATTTTTATACCCATCACTTACAATAAAATGTACATGGTTTTGATTTGGCAAACAAATATATTAAATATGTAATATTTTAAAATATTACATGTATTATTACTATTATTGGCATAACCATTGATATTATTAAAATATTGCTATATTGGCAAATCGGTGGACCCCATATGAAAGGGATTGTGCTAGGCAAGATGGTATATTATTATTAATACTGATATTATTTATTAGGATTTATATTGTTAATTATAATATTATTAAGTATTTCTTTCTCAATCATTTTTCCTCACTTTTCCCATTTATCTATTTATCTCGCTTTTGCAAAAAAACAAAACAAACAAACAAAAAAACAGTAAAGTATGGTAGCCCGTTTCCGCCACTGAAAAAAAATACTATGAAGATTATTGCGACTTTTTATCTCACAATTCTGACTTTTTTTTTTATATAAAGTCACAATTGCGAGTTCTAAAGTCATAATTGGGAGATATTAAAAAAAAGTCAGAATTCTGACTTTATAACTCGCAATTGTGACTTTATATCACATAATTCTGAGAAAAAAAGTCTGAATTGTGAGATAAAAAGTCGCAATAATCTTCTTCTTTTTTCAGTGGTGGAAACGGGCTTCCATAGTACAGACAGTGTTAATATCAGAATATGCTGAAATGTCCTGCCGCTTTACTAAATGGCACTTTTCCTAAATATTGACATGCTACTATGTGTGTCAAAGAAAACCAATACATATCTAATAGAACATGGTATCATCATTGTGCTTTTTTGCAATGTTCTGATTTCTTGGCTTAAGATTTGAATAGTTGAGATTTTGTATTTTGTGTGGTTTATATGTATAATACAAGGTACAATCACTGGCTACACATGAGCGCAATGTAATTGACTTTTTGACTCGTCTTTCTCTCTCATAGCTCACTCGGGTTCCTCTTCAAATGCAAAATATGACCCTGACCAAATCAAAGCGGAAATCGCCTGTAGGCGTGAGCGGGTAAGTCATTATCCTCTGAGAACAATGCCTCATACGTCAGGCCCGAGGGGAGAGGCTGGGGCCCCTCATGTGCTGTGATGATTGTGTGTTTGTATATGCGTGTTGAGGGGAGGTGGGTACCTTTTGGAAGAAGAGGCCTAGGTTTGGGTTCACTGCTGTGTTTCTCTGGCATAGAGCTTGTTGGACCTCTCTGGATTAGTCATTGAGTCAGAAAGTTATTCTGTGGATGATGCGCTAAATCTGTCATATTAAAGGAATAGTTAACCCAGCAATGAGAATTTGAATAGGAGAAATGGAGAAGAATATTTACGCCGCTAGTTCTCATTCATAATGCCGTTGCTTCAGGTTTAATTCTCGCATGTGCCATAACTGAACATAGTGAACGATGTGATATAATTTTCAAATGGAAAATGGTGTTTTAGATCTTTTACAGAGAAGTAGATTTTCAATTAATTAATTTTCATTTAAATAAATTTTATTCTATTCCATACTCAAAGCTATTAAATGGTTTTAGAAGAAAGATACTACTGTTCAGATGTTTGGGGGTACAGTAGCATAATTTTTCAACATTTGATCAAAAATACAGTAATAATGTAAAATTTATTACAATTTAAAATAACTGTTTTCTGTTTTAATATATTTGAAAACATAATTTATTCCTGTGATAGCAAAACTGAATTTTTAGCAGCAAGACTCCAGTCTTTACCGTCACATGATCCTAATCGTTCTAATATCCTGATTTGGTGCTCAAGAAACATCTCTTATCATTATCACAGTTGAAAACATTTGTGAAATCAACTTTTTTTTTTTCTTTTTTTTTACACACAAAAACATCAAAATTTAGAAGTAATATGCTAATTTCTATTTTGTTAGAACTGTTTTTTCCCCTGTGTTTAAAACGCGCTGTTTTGATCGGCGTGGCACATTCAAGACTTGGAAGTAAATATCCACTGGGTAACAGTTCTGCATATTTCTTAAATATTATTGTTGATCCCCCCCCCCCCCCCCGACATCTTTGATCAGTAGAAAGTTAAAAGAATATAAGAATATCTTTTGTAATATTATAAATGTCTTTACTGTTGCTTTTGATCAATTTAGCCTTGCATTAAGGTGAGAAAATTATAATCATAACAGAATTTTTGAACTATTTCTCTAAGACTTGTAAAATAGAACAGAATGTGCAAATAACATTTAGTAGCAAATAGGCTCAATATTATGTCATATTTGGTCTTCTATGGCCTGTTACCTACATGTCTTGAGTGGTTTTTGCTGTATATTGAATGACCCTACATTCCTCCATTGCGGTTTTGGGAGGGCTGTGTGTATTTAAGGTCGTTTTAAGTTCCTGTGTATGTTGGGTGGGTCGGGAACCATTAGACATGTCTCTGCTGATGACTCAACTTTTTTCTTTTTTTTTTTTTTTTTTTTGCGATGGTGTCTCTGAGGGAATACCACTGTGTGTTTTCATGTGTATATTGACCGAGTGGCTCTTGTGTCCACAGCTCTCCAGACTTAAACAGGAGCTGGCTCAGATGAGACAGGAGCTGCAGTACAAGGAAATGGGAGTGGAGACCCTACAGGAGTAAGTTAAACTTGAGTTAAACCCTTCTTCACACACTTGTACACACACAGAGCATGAGTAGATTAAGTGCATTTATTTAGTGGTGTTTGTTGTGGCAAGCATCACTATTAGGCCTGCTATTGCTAGGAGTTCGTATTAAAGTATTTAACTTCTGGATGCAATATGTCCTGCTGGCTCTTTGGGGAGAGGTGTTCTACTTCGTTTAAGCGATCAGATTTTTGTTTGGCAGATGACAACTTAAAGGGGCAAGAATGCTATAGAGACCTACTCTTTTAACTTTGAAACAGTAAGAAACTACTTAGAAATCAACAGACTAGCAATCTCATATCAAAGACTCTAGATCTCTCTGAACACTATAGCACTCCATCACATTTTAAAATGTTAAACTATAAAATTGTATTATTCATCGCTGCCTCCAGTCTTTTTTAGTGATTAACTGTACATGACCCCACCCTGTCAAAAACTGTCATTAGTTTCTTTTCCTGCTTTGTCTTATGTTTCCTGTTTACTCATGTTTCTGTTTATGTGTGTCTCTGTTTAGTTGTAGTTGTCTTTTAACTGAATTTTTTCCAAGTGTCCACACACGTTGGTTCCTGGACAGGCTCAGAGAGTGCACATCAAAGAAGACACCGCATATGATATCACTTTGTATTTGCACAATTCGGATTTGACAAAGTCAGTCAGTCTTTTCTATTGTTCAAATCACCACCCTCAAACTGAGGCTTAATGGGGACAGTATGTTGGCAACAACAAAATGACTTGAAATTATGTAAAGTTCTTATTTAGTTTTATATACTCTACAATTAAAACGTTTGGGGTCAGTTTAAAAAAAAAAAAAAAGAAATTAATACATTAAATTTGTATTAAATCTGAGCACATTAAACTGATCAAAAGTGACATTTATATTCATCAAAGAATCCTTATGAAAAAGTATCACGGTTTCCACAAAAAAATTAAGCAGCACCTTTTTCAACATTAATTATTATGAAAAAGTTTTCTTGAGCACTAAATCAGCAAATTAGAATGATTTCGGAAGGATCATGTGACATTGAAATTTCAGTTTTAAATTACATTTTAAAATTTGTTAAAATAGAATACAAGAATACATTTGTTTTAAGTCATACTAATGTGTGACAATATTACTGTTTTTACTGCATTTTTGCTTCAGTTTCTTGGTGAACCTAAGAGATATCTTTCAACAACAGCAAAAAACATCTTACTAACCCCAAGCTTTTGAAATGTAGTGTAAAGCATAAGCATAGGTTTATACAGTAGTAATCTTCCCCGCTGAGTGATTGTGGCACAAACAAACACAAATCAGCCCAACACACGTTCTCTCTCGGCCTCAAAACAGTTGTATCTTGTTAACGCAGATGAATAAAGTAAGTAGATTTGCATTTCCTGATGGTAATACTTGCAGAAATGGAGAAATAGTGTTAGAGTTTTAGGTAAGTTTAGGCTTTATATTTATTTATTTTTTATTCAAAGCTTCTCATTTTTTTTTATACGCATATCCGACATGCAAATATTGTATTGCATCATAGCTGTTGTTTACGTTTTGATTAGTAAGCATTTTATCTTTGTAGCACATGGGAGGCCGACTTTTTCTTGGAAGTTATTATGGATATCAATTTGGATAATGAAATGGCTACAAAACAAATTTAAATGGAGTCATATGCTTAACATTTCAGCATAAATAATTTCTGAATTTTAATTTGGGTTATAGGTTTAAAACACACCGTACCCAGTGTGAGAGTCATCAATACCAGTTTTGCTCTTGTAATATTTTGTCAGGTAGAGAGTTCTTCATTTAGACAAGGCAGTCCTTATACTCAGCATAGCTAGCTAGAGCGTTCAGGGCTAATTTCAGCCCTAATTTCACTATTATTCAGTTCAGTGGAGCCGTAAACTAAACTGTGGCCAGATACCAAACTCTAAAACATCTAAATTAGTTACCTGCTCTGCAAATGTCTGACTAAACATACTTTTCTCATACTGCTTTAAGTGATAAAATGCACAAAATAGAATCGAATAGTAGTTTGGATGCTGTGTTTTGAATTGCAGTGAAATTGTTGTCTTTTTTGTAGTGTTTATGTAACTTTTTTCAACAATTTAGATTTTTTTATTCAAAGTGATCCGGGAATATGTGTAGGGAATATTGCCTAAACCAACAAAAAAGCTTTTTGTGTGTGTATGTCTGGAAAAGGAGACTCCACCTCAGGAAGAGGATGCACCAGTTGACTGTGGGTTGCCAAGGCAGGAAAAGCTCAATAAGCAGAGAAAGAGTGAGAGTCCGGAGTTGAGAGTGCGAGAGGAGGGGTGGGAAGAGATGAGGAGGGGGCAAAAAGTGCTTGAAAGCATTTTGAAAAACACAGAGATATCTGGAAGCAAATTCCTCCCTGCTTCCTGCATCCCAGTGAGGGCCCTTATCTCTTAGATGGAACACAACTCTACTTGCTCCCAGAATAGCAAGATTAACTCTTCTTTACTCAGCGCTTTAAGAAAATGGAAGCTCCCTCTTGATATGAGTCGTCCAAGCCTGGGGGCCTCTGTAATTTCTTTTTATTTGAAGTAAGTCTAATGTTTAGTTGAGTATTTTAGGATAATGTGTTATCCTGAAATACTCAAAATGGCAGTCTATGATGACATAGGATATGATGAGAGATTTAATGCTCTGTTCAAATAATTTGGGGTCAGTAAAACTTTTTTTTTTTTTTAAAGAAATTAATAAAATAAATGCAGAAAATACAGAGAAATATACACCGTAAATTGCCATTCAGCCAAATAATACTGAGATTTAGTTGTTTGGCCAGATCACCCAGTCCTACGCTTAAGATATTTGTTCATATATCTATAGGACAACTTAAATTTGAATGGTCCTAATAAGGTTACTTCCTTCCTCCCCCTTTCACCCTGTCTTTTTCACTTTCTGTGTCTTAAAAATTTCGCAGCCAGCATGTCTGTTCTGTGTCACCAGGCAGTCGTGCGCTGCGGTATTTGGGTGGAAAGGGTGGGTAGATGTCCGTAGTAGCCTGGCAGACTCGGGTCCTGGTCAGGCAGGGCTGTGAAAGGTTGGAGGTTTGAAGGGGGGAAACAAAGCCGTGCTTGTGTGGAAAAGAGGAGAGGAAGAGGTAGGGCCGGCAAGCTGACAGTACCTGCTGTTGGAGGAGGGTGGCCTGCAGGAAGTGGCCTATGGCAGGAGCTCAGGCGCCACGCCAGAGACATGCTGATGTAAAAGACATGCTTTACGCAGTCTCTCCCCCACTCCTGTGATTTGTAACTATCAATTTCGGCAACTCGAGTATCATATATTGGATTTAAGTTCCATTATGATCTGTATGACAGCTTAAGATGTTATCGTTTTGGCTGTAAACAAAATGTTTCTTATTGCTTTCCTGTTCAAATTGATGAAAGGAATTTTTACAAGTCTTTTTAAAGCTAGTTTAGCTGGTTGTTTCTGTTTCTAGAATGGCATCCTGTCTCTATGCCCAACATTTCAGGCATTACACTATGGAGGATATATATCCCACAGTGCTTTGGTACTTTAGAAGGCAGACATTCCCCGACGGCAGGGTTTTAGTGCAGTGCTCTCCAGTTTCACTCGCCTAATTATTATGCCTTTGAGACCAGAAGCTGGTTTAAGTTAAAACAATATTATTCCAACATGGCTAAATGGTTAACCAGTCTGTTAGACAGGTCAGTGAGGCAAGTTTTAATAAATCTAAGCTCACGTCTACCCTGCCATCTCACGTTTTCTCTTCAAGAGAAATAGTTTTTCCTTTTCTCTTTAACATTCTCACACAATACTGTATGACTTGTATGGTGGTGGTATATTAGCTTTGTGTGGAGCAGTGATTTTGGCTTTGCTCTGGTAGAGTAACACCCTGTTTGGTGTAAATAAACTCTGATGTCATTGCTAGTTTAACTCTTTATAATTAGTTGCATGGCACTAAGTGGGTAAGATTCCTTAAACCATATTTAGATGTTTATGAACATACACATCCAGACGCAGTCTGTACACAGCCATTGAGAGTGGAACACAATGTCGATCTACATTTAGATTCATATGGGCTGCGTTTACAGCAACAAATTGTTTAATAATTTGATCTGGTAGACCTTTTTCAATGTATTATTTTAAGAAAGAAGCCTGCATGTTTGTATTTTCTATTCTTTTCTACTCTCATTGCCTCTACAACAATTAATATCAGCAGATTAACAACATTGGCCGATGGTTTGTTCTCTTGTTGAGCAGAATTGACCGGAAGATGTCCAGCAGTCAGACCAACTACAAATTAGATGAAGCACAGGCCATCTTCAGCGAGCTCCGCAGCATTAAAAAGGCCATCAGCACTGGCGAGAAGGAGAGGCAGGACCTCATCCAGGTCAGATAGACGCTCTTCATACTCTATTTTATACTATTATTTGTTTATTTTTTATGATTTAATGTCAAGGTAACAGAAAATGTAGTTAACAAAATATGTGGAACTATGTAAACACATCATCACAGTGTTAAATTATCTCACGTTACTGAGGTGTAAAATGCACTGCAAACAGCAATTCACGTTGACGTTAAGAATTCTATATAGTACCTGTTTACTGATGCACCAATACATACTGAATAGACATTCATATCTCCACTAATATATTAGTCATTGTTACACCTTGATCCTCCTCTCAAATATTTTTTTATTTTAAGACGTGCTGCCATCTTGTGGTCATAACTGATTACTGGGAACCTCTGTTATGAATATCACTTTAATTTGTTATTTTTTTGTTGTGCACAGAGCCTGGCCAAGCTGACGCTGAACTTCTGTGACTCCATTAATGAGGTGGCCAACAATACAGAAACCCTGGGCAACTCCTGTAGTGTACAACAATACACAGACACTGGCTGCCAGACTGATCTGATGGGAGAGGTTTGTCATGATTACTTGTTTTGCAGCTGAAGTTTCGGTTGTTTTACATTTGACAGTAAGATTTTGTGCCATCACAGAGATACAATTAAAGCCATATTTGCTCAATAATTTAGAATTGTAATTTCTCTCCTACAGTTTGGCCCCCAGGAGCCATCACTGCTTGCAGACAGAGTCAAACTCAATTGGCAGTATGAAGAGGCTAAGAAAAAGTAAGTGGATTTGCAAAAATGCACTGCACAATAGTCAGTTGCTGAAAGTAAAATCCCATTCATTTTATCTGTTGAGAAATAGATTTTTCAGAATAACCTATAAACCTTTTAAGCAGACCTACGATGAGCTCTCAGGTTGTTAAATGTTTGTGTATACGATATGTACAGAATTGCAAAGTCAGTCACTGTGTCCCAATTCGTATACTATCCATCCTAAATATTCAAAATTAAGAAATGGGCTTTGCCAAATCGTAGTATGTTGAAATGAGTATTCCAAAGATACCTAAATGAAGATGCGTTTGGTCAATAACTTTTAAATGCATCATTATGCAAACACATGAGGAGCGTTCTCTGCTTGAAAGACCCGCAACTGGTAGATCAACTTGCTACTACATTTCTCTCCGAGACGGTAGGACATTATATTAAATTGAATGTTTAGGATGTTAATTGTGATGATTCACAGGGCAGTTTAAACGGTGACAGGATGCACGTAACCAAGCGGCCAGATTAAGAAAAAAAGAAAAAAAAAATGCTACTGTGATGAAAGTGCATTACAATATTATGTTACTCCCCTTAAAAGTAACTAATTGCTTTACTTGGTTACTTTTTATGAAAAGTAATGTGTTACGTTGTTTTTGCATTACTTTTTCTCCTTCTGCCATTCTGGGTTACAGAAGATTAGGATACATGAGAAGGAAGTTCAGCAGTCTTATTTCTAAATCTAATCTAAAGTAATTTTTGATTAGTATGGTTGAATTAGATAATTGAAGGTCAGCAGCAAAGACATTGGTTAGTAAAGTTAGATTACATTAATTATATTTGTGTAATTTAATATTGTTACCGGTAAATATTACAGGTTTGTGTAAAATTCTGAGTTTGTATTTCGCTTCTTATTCATTTTGAGGAATACGGAATGTTTTCCTGCAAGTGAGATGAGTAAATGCATGTTCACATTTAGTCTAGAACTACAATAACCATCATGTTTACACAGCGCACACAACACCTCTGCATTTTATTTCTCTCACCATGGAGAATAGTACAAGTAGGTGAATTGGGACTCAGCAAGTGTGATTTCAGTATCATTTAAAAAAAAAACACCAATGTTTCTCATTTGATGATATAATCATGGATGACGAAGGAATGGTCAAAAGACAAAAATGTCCACCTCTATATGATATTCTGATTCCTAGATATACACGGGGCCTCATGTTAATATAAGAATTTTCTCCCATTTTTCGTCTACCATGCAAATAAGTCAAATCACTTTGAAAGTAGTATCACACCTCGCAAATCACCTGATTTCAGTCATTTGATTTCAAGGAGCAGAAGTTTTTTGACTAAGGAACTGCTTTTCAGCCTTGCTCCAGATTGCCGAGAGTATGATCATGTGCCTCATCCTCTGCCTTTAAGGGAAACCCAGTCTGGATTTGCTGTGTAATAATATTGCTTCTACTTCACTGTAGATTTTAGTGGTTTATATAAAAGTAGAGTGGTGGATTGATGTGGCCTACATTACATTTGGAAGCTCCTCTATATTTTAGGAGGAACTGGCGCTGTAGTTTTTGGCTTCTGTGTTATAACAGTGGCTCCATGCAAACCTTTTTACAAGATGCATGTTTCCATAGCAACAGAGCTGGCCACTGAGTGCCAGGTATGACATCAGAGAGGGAGAAAGCAGGGGGGAAAGGGGAAAAGAGAGTGAGCTGAGAGGAGAAGGCGGCTGTGGAAACTTGCATGCTCTCTGACTGAGTCACAATATCTGAACTCCAAAGTGCAGAAACACAATTTCTCATGCCAAACTGCAAAGCTGCAGTGTCTGTCTGCTCTTAAATGTTTTTGCCAGCCCTTTTGCAAACACACATATGCATATCAACAATATTACATGTTGTAATATTGCAAATATTACATATTTCTGTTCAGTTTTGGAATAAAATGTGATTAAAAATCCAGTAACAACATTCATTTTCTGAAATATAATTTCAATTTAAAATTATTGTTTTTATTTTAATATCTTTCAAAATGTAATTTATTCATGTGTTGGCAATCATTACTCCAGTCTTCAGTGTCACATGATCGATATGCATTCATCCGTCTTGCCTAAAAGTGTTCATTTTTAACTCTGACTGACTCTAATTTTTGAATGGTGGAAGGATTGGTATTGAATTTATGTAATACTAATCATGGAACTGTATGTGTAGCCTATGTGAACACAATCATTTCGTCATGTCTTTGCATTTATCTGTTTACAGAAGTTAAGGTGATCCCTTGTTGTCTCTCTCTCTCTCAGGATGTCCAGTATTCAGCATCAGTTGGCCCAGTTGGATAGTGAGAGCTGGTCGGGACGTGCAGAGGCCGACCGGGATTTGGACTGTCTGCAGCTGCTACGGGAGAAGGAAGCCCTGCTCCAGGAGATCACTCTGCTCAGCCAGCAGCAGCACTCCTCCGAGACTCTGCTTCAGCTGCAGGAGGAGAAACGCAGACTGGAGGAGGAGGTGCAGAAAGCCCAGATTGTCCAGAGTCAGGGAGCCAATCAGAGGTTGGAATTTGTTTCTTAATACACAGCCGTGTATGCGGACGTTAACATATGTAGTATTCTAAACGAAGGTCCCTTCTAATCATTGGTCTACAGGACCTGAGATATCCTTGAACATTCTGCCAATTAAAAGTGCAACAAAGTAAAGCATATAACAACCATGCAAAAAAAGAAAAGTTGCACTAACATGGCGATAAATAATAGCACATCCCATAAACATAATGCATAACCTCACTAAAAACATGGAGGAATTATACATCCGTTATCAGCAAATCTTGCAAACAAAAGAGTTTGCTAAAAGTTTTGTAAATGCCTGCAGAGGAAAATAAGGGTGCCCTCATTTTCCCTCTGAACAAAGCAGATGTGCTTGTGCCAGCTCTGAGTGTGCTCATTATGAGTGTCTTATGTCTGAGACCTCAGCTGAGACATATAGACGTCTTTTTTTCATATTACGTCAGTATGCATATCAGCTTCCATATCCCACCTGCATGTTTTTCTGTTATGCTGTGGATATTGATGCGTTTTCTTTGTCACATTAGGAGCCATGAAATGGTAGAATAACATTTTCTTATGATGGTCAAAATTAAATTGCATAAGTCTTATACGACTGTAGTTTACTTTTGGCAGACTCTGCACTGAAGTCATTTCTCGTTTTGCACATTGAACAATTGAATTACACATTTTATTTATAAAGCACTTTACATTTAAAAAAAAAAAACCTCAAAGTGCTACAAAAGAGGCCAAATAAAATAAAGCAGTTAGAGCAATTAAGAATTAAGTTAAAATCAATGGCCAAGTAAAATTAACACAAAATTGAAACATTGAAAAACCTTTTAAAAAGGTATGTTTTTAGGCCCTTTTTTAAAAACACCAGTCATTTGTGGAGCCCTCAGATGTTCAGGGAGGGTATTCCCAATGGTACAGTTCTTAGTCCTAGGGGGATGAAGCTGATAAGTATTTGTGGAGCGGAGCGAACGTGTTGAAATTTGTGGGTTAAGAAGTTCTTTAAGGTAGATGGGGGCATTGCCATGCATGCACTGATGTGTGAGGAAGGAGACTTTATACTCGATCCGGGCATAAATGGGAAGCCAATGTAAAGATTGCAGAATTGGTGTGATGTGGTCGAATTTTGAACATAGTATTGCATTTGTGATCTACAGTCTATGATTCTTTGCGTTATTCATCAAATGGTTAGTTAAAACTGACTCATCAAATGTGTGTATGCTGTGTAGGATATTACAGCAGGAGAAGAGGAATGTACTTATGAGGCAACTAGAGGAAGCCACCCGTATCACCACCTATCTACACTCTCAACTGAAGAGGTACATCACACACAACCTGAACACCCTCATACAAACTTGATTCAAAAGGCAGAAATCAAGACTAAAGCTGTCAGTTTAACACATTAATTTAGTACAATTATCAGTCTTTTAGGGATTGTAACGATACCCTCATGTCACAATTCGATGCGTATCACGATACTGAACGATATTATTGCGATACTTCAAGACATGTAGTAAAAGGTTAACAAAAAATTAACTGTTGTATAAAATGATAAATTGGGTATTACATTGGGGGTGGAAATGAATAAGCTTGGACTTGGTGCTGGTAACCCAACGCACAGGACAGTGTTGATACCAGAGTAAAAATATTCATGATTCTGGTGCTGAAAATACAGAAAAACACGAATATGCTTGCACTCTGTCATTGACTAGATATATTTAAAATAATGTAGGCCTCTTTTTACTGGTAACACAAGACATATGGCAACTTGCATTTTTTTCTTGAACTATACACCATGCATATTGTCACTAACCATGATATATATTGTTGGATTTTTGTATTGCGATATAATGTTTGTGACATGAAAAAATATTGTTACACCATATATATATATATATATATATATATATATATATATATATATATATATATATATATATATATATATATATATATTTTAGTTTACTTTATTTATTTTTGTTTGTATTAATTAAAATAAATGGATAAATACATTTTATTAAGTAATTTTAAAAAGAATGAATTTCTTTTGACCGTTAGCCACTAATACACTAAATAAGATAAACAACATATTGACTTTTGAAGCCTCTTTTCTAAATCCTTTTTCATTTGCGACAATTATGTCATCATTATTATCATCTCTGCAGTGTGATTATTGGCTACTGATTTGATTAAGAAGCATATCATATAATGTAATGTAATTTTTCTTTTCTTTTTTATCAATTAGCACCCCTAATCAAAAGAGGTAATGATAAAAACACAAAGACAAATACAGGATGTGTAACCACATCAACCCAAAATGACCATTTCTCTCTGTGTGCAGCCTATCAGCCAGTAATCTGACAGTGTCCTCCAGCAGTAGCCGTGGCTCTTTAGCCTCCAGTCGTGGCTCTTTGGCATCCAGCCGTGGTTCTCTCAGCTCTGTCAGCTTCACCGACATCTATGGCCTACCCCAGTATGAGCGAACAGAAGGAAACTCTGATGTTCTGGACCCTTCCTTCCGCTATCTTCTCCCTTTGGAGACCCACAGTAGAGACGTTTCAGCCTTCGGCACAAAACGCTCGCACGACACACCGCAGTCTCTCACTTCTCTCTCCTCTCGGTCCTCGCTCTCGTCGCTCTCCCCTCCCAGCTCCCCCATGGACACTCCCTACCACTCGGCCCCCCAGGACTGCCCTCTGGCCCAGATGACAGAGGAGTACATGGAGGTGGCCAGCAGGGGGCTGCTGGCCGAAGGGCTGCGCAATCAGACTCAATCCCTGCAGCACACTTCTCTTCCTGGGGAAGGGGAAGTGGGAATCCCAGCCACTGCACACCTCCTGGAAGGGAAGAGCCATAGAGACGGAGTTCTCCAAGGAACACATAGCTCCACAGGTGATTGCAACCGAGTGATCGATTTTAAAATATATAGTTGCTATAAATCTCATATTTTTTTATAATTGAAGTGTTAAGGCATTGTTCGTTTTTAAAGGGTTAGTTCACCCAAAAATGAAAATTCGGTCATTAATTACTCATTCTCATGTTGTTCCAAACCCATAAGACCTTCATTCATCTTCGGAACACAAATTAAGATGTTTTTGATGAAATCCAAGAGCTTCTGACCTCCCTATACACAGCAGAAAGGTAGTGAAGACATTGTTAAAGTAGTCCATGTGACTACAGTGTTTCAACCTTAAAGTTATGAAGAATAATTTTTGTGTGCGAAAACAAAACAAGGACTTTATTCATCAATTTCTTCTCTTCCCTGTCAGTCTCCTTCGCTATTGATGTTGTAAGCGCAGTGCAGCGCTTCCGTATTCTCTGTCAGAACGCCAGGTTCTGCGTCAGCATCACACGCATGCGTCGTGACGTTTGAGCATCCGCAAGAGTATTTTCTCGTGCATCATTCAGGTTCTGTTGAGCGACTGTTAATGTTCGCTGATCAATGTTTATATGTTGGTAAAAGCCTAAATTATATCTGTTCATCATAAAAAGCTATAGTCACTTCAGGAAATTTGGACTAAACCACTAAATTCATATGTTCAGTAGTTCCTATTCATTAGTTTTACAATCTCTTTATGAACTTTTTGAAGCGTCAAAGTGGCAATTGCATGTATTGCATCTCTCAGGTCACATCAAAAAGATCTTCATTTGCTTTTCCAAACATAAAAGAAAGTCTTGTGGGTTTGGAACGACATGATTAATGACAGAATTTTCATTTTGGGGGGAACTAACCCTTTAAGGATGGAAAACTAAATAAATGTTTAATTATTGATCATTTGAAATGCTTATAAACAACTAAATACATTATAAAGGTATAAATAAATGTTTAAAAATTGTAACGCTTCACAATAAGGTCCCATTAGTTAACATTAGTTAACGAACATTAACCAATAATGCACAATACATTTGTTACAGTATTTATTCATCTTTGTTAACATTAGTTAATAAAAATAAACTGTTCATTGTTCATCGGCTCAGGTCCATTAAATATTAGCAGATACAATATTTGATATGTTAATGGTATATTAATAAATAAATGTTGAAATTTACCTAAATTTACCTACATCAAACTAAGATTAATAAATGCTGTAAAGTATTTTTAGTAATGTTTAGTATTGTTAACATTAGAACCTTAGGTAACACTTTATTTTACAGTGTCATTGTTACATGTGTTACATGTAGTTACTATATTAATAACTATAAATTATGCATAATTACATGCAACTGACCCTAAACCAAACCCTAATCCTAAACCTATAGTAAGGACATGTAGTTACTTAATATTACTCAGTACTTAAATGCATAATAACAGTGTAACAAAGACACCTTTAAAATAAAGTGTAACCTAACCTTATAGTAAAGTGTTACCAAAAAATTAACCGTTTTAAACATTTAATCACACTATTTTGATGTTAAAACATTTTGTTGTGTGTGTGCGCGTGTGTGCGCTTGTGTATGTGTGACTGCATATAGGAGTAACCTTGCGCAGTAAAAGTGCAAGTCGGACCAGCAGAAGAGCAAGACGAGTGTCTGCTGGAGTAAATGAAGACATTTTGGCAACAGACAGTGGTGTGTTTGAAGCCTGGAGCAGAAGGTGAGAGGTATTCTGTAATAAAGACTTTGAAGTCATAGTTCACCAAAAATTATAACTCTGTCATCAATTCACTCACCCTCATGCCATTCCAAGCGCATGAAAGAAAATAGAGTATTGACCATCGGTTGTCAGGCTCCCAAAAATAATTTTTTGACGATATAGGTTGTGGATATACAAATATGTTTTTTTTTTTTTTTTTATCATCACATTGACATGTACCTACTTTGGAATGTGTACTTTTATAGTTTAAAAGTGACAGTAAAGGCATATTATATAATGTTGCAAAATATTTCTATTTCAAATAAATGCTGTTCTTTTGAACTTTGTTCATCAGAATGTACTGAAAAAATGTATCCACAAAAGTATTAGGCAGCACAACTTTTCAACATTGATAATAATAATAATAAATGTTTCTAGAGCATCAAATCAACATATTAGAATGATTTCTGAAGGATCACGTGACACTAAAGTCTGGAGTTTGCTGGAAATTCAGCTTTGCATCACAGGAATAAATTACATTTTAAAATATATTAATATAGAAAACATTTATTTTAAATTGTAATCTTTCACATATTTCCAAGCAAATAAATAAAGCCAAGAGACTTGAAAAAAAAATATCTTGCCAATCCCAAACTTTTGTAGTGATAAGTTGTTGCTGTGTAATAATTATGTCTAAATGTCTCTATCCAGTAGGACAGAGGAATCAGAAGAGGTCGGTTTTGTTCAAGACGTCACAGAGCCAGTTCAGATTCAGCTTGGTCTTCTGTAAGCAGCACACACTCTCATAGACACACCTGCATGTACACTTCCCTCATTATAAAGTGCCAAATCAGTCTCATTAAAACATTCATTTGCTCGTTCATTCATTCTGGGCGTCTCTTTTACAGATATGATTCAAATGGCATGTTTTTGCTGCTACATGTCCTTCAGATGAGAAATTTAAGCAAGGCCACCATTAGAGATGGATGCAAAGTGTAAGTACTCTCATCTTACACCCATTAATGCACTCATCCTGCTCTACAGCACTGATGGCGCCTGCAGAAACTATTTACTGCACATGTTCACGTGTCGCTTTATCTCCTTGTTTGCATCTCTCAGATTTGTGAAGGTTCATGTTCTCCCGGTGGACTCCAGCCGGCCCTGCACATATTACTGCTGTAAGGCCCAGGAGCCTCAATCTCTTCTCAGCTTTAATGAGGGCTTCCGGATCCCCCTGAGTGCTGGAGGCCCCGGGGCCCATGCCTTACAGTTAAACCTCTGTGCTGTAGGACCCCTCGCTCAAGAAGAACTTCTGGTTAGACTAAAATTCACTCAGAATATTATGCTGAAAATTTAATTTGTAATGAAACATTTTGTATTGAATAAAAGAATATTAGGAGCAGTTTTAGACCCAGTTGTATTTAAAACGAACATAGAGTTGCTAAAATTGCTTTGTCGCTTTAGTGTTCACATGGTTCACGCATGTTGCTTTGTGATCATACTGACCTGTGTCTGTTTGTGGCTCAGGGCTCTGCTCAGGTCTCGCTGTCAGACTGTGCTGGAAGCACAGAAATGGTCTTCCAGTGGCTCAAAGTGCAAATCCATAGCACAGAGAACCACAGGCCCGAGCACAGCCGCCTCACTCAACCCTGCCGCATTATGGATGAAGAGGAGGAAAAGAACGAAGGGCAAGGCAAGCTTGAGGTGAGATCACAGCACTGGACACTTTTCTGACCCAAAAATGAAAATGTTGTCATCATTTACTCACCGTCAATGACGCGATGAATTAATTCGCACAACTTGTGTTCCTTCGTTTTAGTTAAATTGTGGCCATATTTTACTAACTTGTTTCCTCGTTTTAATTTTGCTCTTCACACAAAATTGGGAAACATTTTCTGCCTAAATAGTTTGACGTTTGAAAGCAAAGAAATTAAGACAGCCGTAAATATTATTAATTTAATTTTTTTTTAAATAAATGTATTATTATTATTATTAATGTTAAGAATCATACTGATTATTTCTTTATTTTAGTATTCCATTTTTTATCAATAGTATTCCATTACTCATTTGTTTAATTTTTATAATTTAAATAGTAAAAATAAATTCTTATAAAGTCATGTTCTTAGCTGATCACATGCCCGTTTAATGCAAAAATGTTTTATTTTTAATTTCCACAAAGATTTGTTGAACAAACAGAACTGTGACAGTTCCAGAGTGTTTAGTTGCTTTTTTTAGTTGCATATTAAGTATTAAAAAATGCTTTTCCTCTACTGCCCATTTTCATGTAGGTGTCGGTGGTGACTCATTTGGAAGAGATGAAGAAAGAGTTACAGAGGAGTGAAGAGGAGCTGGAAAGGAAGGAAGAGACAGGGGAGGCGGTATCTGAGAGGTCCACACACACTGTTTTTCTATAAACTAATAAACCTTTACAGCTTAAGGCTGTAAGAGCACATGCATCAGATGATGCTTTGGTGTTTGTGTGCTGTAACTGCTGTGTGTGTGATTTAGGAGTTGGCAGGCTGAGTCAGTGGACAGCGGCTGCAGTAACAGTACGGCGTTTGTCATTCCCTGTCCTGAGAGTCTTTGCGGTGAAGGTATCTGCGTGATCTCTGGGAGACGCTGTCTCCAGCCTGCAGAGAGAAATCCGATCGTAAAGGTATTGTGAAGTGTTTCAAAAGTCATAGTAACTTTATGAATTGTCTTCCTATTATTAAACACGATCAATTTGCAGACTCAGATGAACTTTAAGTAATATTCCAGATTGTTTTGGAATTGATGAAAGTTCTTGAACAAAAACACAAAGCTGCACATTTCTGCTCTGGTCTGCTTTTCTGTTACATGCAAATTACTTCTAGTGTTTTGTTTGTACACTCAGGGAGTGTTAATATTGTTTTTAGTTTAATATATTCTAAAATGTGATTTATTACCAAAACAGCAAAGCAGAATTTACACCAGCATCATCACTCCAGTTTTCAGTGTGACATGATCCTACAGAAATCTTTCTAACATGCTGATTTGCTGCTCAACAAACAGTTGTGCTGATTGATATTTCTGGGGGAACCATTTTTAGATGAATAGAATTGATAAATAGAAAGTTCAAAAGAGCAGCATTTATTTGAAAAAGATTTTTTAAGACTGATCTCCAGTGAAAGTAATCACTTAATTAATTTAATTTTTCACTTCTGAATAAAATTCTTTTTATTTTTGCTTTACCCCAGAGCAGTGAGCTATTTAAGGGTTAGTTCACCCAAAAATAAAAATTATTAGTCATTAATTATTCACCCTGATGTAATTCCAAACCCCAAGACATTCATTCATCTTTGGAGCACAAATTAAGATATTTTTAATGAAATCTGAGAGCTTTTTGTCCCTCCATTAACAGTCTACACAACTAGCTTTTTCACAGCCCAGAAAGGTAGTGAAGACGTGTGACCAGTTGTTTAACCCCAATTTGTGAAGTGATGCGAGTGTTTTTTGTTTGCTAACCCTTTAAATAGGTATATAAACAAATTTCATTTTCATGTTTTTCAGGTGGACAAGGCGACCAATACAGAAGGTGTGTTTCCAGAGCCAATGAGGATGCGGCCGAAAGAAAGAGCAGGACGCTGGGGTCACAGTTCACCGTTCATGCGCAGCAGCACAATAGTCAGATCGCAGACGTTTTCACCTGGAGCGCGCAGTCAGTACGTCTGTAGGGTAAGTAAAAACACACTTCACACACTGGGTTAGCGATGGGTGACCTGACCACAGTCAGTAATATGTTTCATGAATATTCGCAATATTGAAATTAAGCCACAAAATGTTTTTTATATTAAATAACATATATTTATTAATCTAGTAAATACACTGCAAAAACGTTTTCTTGTTTTCCAGTACAAACATATAAACATTTCTAAAATCAAGATAACATTTACTTGAGTAACAAAAAAACTTGCTTTCAGAAAAACCAAAACAAGAACAAGAAAAACATCTACCATTGGAGTCAGGAAAATAAATTTAATTCAAACGGCAAACAAGATTTATTCAGAATATAAGACTTAATGTCTTATGTTATTTTGCTTCTCAAGTACATGTATAAGAAATTAAGAATGTTTAGATATTTGTACTGGAAAAACAAAAATGCTAGGTCAGAAAGTCATTTTTGCAGTGTAAAAATAAAAATTTTAAATCAAATTGTGGTCTCAAACCAAAATATATGATTAAAACAAAATGAATAATGAAACTTGCAACAATAAAAATGTTGTCTCCCTCCTTCACAGTTGTACAGAAGTGACAGTGACAGCTCTACTCTACCAAAGAAATCCCCCTTCATCAGAAACACTCTAGAGCGACGAACTATGCGATATAAACCGGTTGGAATGACCTTGTTGCTGTGTTATACACATTTTATTATCTTTTGCCCTGGAAGTGTACTTATGTGACCGTTTCATGTGACCGCAGCAGTCTCACCGCTCCTCTCTGGCTGAGCAGCCCACACGTACCTCTCTGGACCTGGAGCTGGACCTTCAGGCCTGCCGTACACGACAGAGGCAGCTGACCGAGGAGCTGGCCGCGCTGCGGGAGCTCAAACTGCGACTGGAGGAGCCCATGCAGGGCCCCCGCGGCCCCGCGGACCTCCCTCATTGGGCCTTGCGGGACGAGCGTTTCCGAAACCTGCTGCGTGAGGCCCAGAGACAGGTACTGCCCATTTATATGTCTTTTCTTTTACACCATTTGTTAATCTAGTTTAACGTTTTTTTTAATATTTGAAATTGCATTAATTTAACATGAGTTATTTTGTATTATGTACAGACATGAAGTGTCTTATGCTCACCAAGGCTGCATTTAATTGATCAAAAATAAAAACGGTGATATTGTGATTATTTTAATTTATAACATCCATTATCTATTTTAATTTATTTAAACTTATTCCTGTGATGGCAAAGCTGAATTTCCAGCATCATCACTCCAGTTTTCAGAGTCACTTGATCTTACAGAAATCATTCTAATATGCTGATTTGGTGCTCAAGAAACATTTCATATTATTTACGGTGTCGAAAAACAGTTGTTGCTTATTTTTGTGGAAACTGTGATAGACTTTTTTTCCCTCAAGATTCTTTGAATAGAATGTTTTATAAGAATATTTTTTGTAACAATGTAAAAGCCTTTAAATTGAATGTGTTTTTGCTGAATAAAAGCATTCATTCTTTTTTTAAGTCTAGAAAAAAAAAAAAAAAACTTATTGACCCCACACATTTGAAAGGTATACATTTTAGTTGTATAAAACTAACCTAGTTATTGTAGAAGGAACAAAACCTGTACAAATAGTCTTAAACATACACTTTTACAACTATGTCTGACCTGAATATAAGTGGAAGTAAAGAAAGAGAGGCCACGACGTTATGAATTGCGACTTCTTTTTAAAATCACATTTATTGTCGATTATTTCTTTCTCTCTTGCAGGCCAAGCAGAGCAGGCAGGAGCAGAGGCAGGAGGAAGCTGCTGAGAGGAGGTTGCGAAAAGCCTCAAAAGAGGTTTTACAAATGAGGGGCCAGAGCCACAAAGAGCCTCTCCCCGTGCAGACGTTCAAGTGAGTCATAACATTAACCGACAGCAAAGCAGAGAGGCGTCATCATGAAATTTCTGATAAATGCTAAATGTATCCGTCTTTCCCGATGCAGAGAGAAGATGGCTTTCTTTACTAGACCAAGATTCAACATCCCGCCTCTGCCAGCCGACGACGTGTGAGCGCCCCCTAGGCCACACTATATCAAATATGAAGAATCTGTCTGTTTGTTTTTTGTACTCATGCCCATGAAGTAATTAGAACAGAAAAGTAGTTATTTCAGCACAAAGATTAAAAGTTATTTGATATGCAACCTTTGAACAGAAAGCTGTACAAAACGAGCGTGTGTGTGATTGTGCGTGATTGTGAGTGTGTGTGCGCGTGGTAGTACTAATGAACACGTACACCTATATTTTATGTAATTATTGACATCTTGGCAATTTTTCCTGCTTGTTTAAAGGGGGGAAATAAGTGTTTGTTTTATAAAAGAACAAAGCATCTTTTTACTCCTGTACGATGTACTTCTGATATTTCGATGTCTACGCTTACTTAAGGCTGGAAGACGGGAACAAAGTCAGTTTAGACACATTCACTGTACTGTAACTTATTTTATAGTACTTTTCCTTGAAGGAAATAAAAATGCTCCCTGCTTTTTAATGTATTTTATAAAGCTTAAAACAAATAGCACTTACTGTAAGTGTTTTTGACGTACAGTAGAATGGAAATTTTGGCTGATTTTGTTTCTGTTACCTGATTCTTTAAAGTTATTTACTTAATGTCACTTTTTTTGATCCACTTTTGTTTCAGTTGTCATTGTCCCTTTTGCTGTTATTCTATTAAAATTATTAATATTAATTATTACTTGTAATTTTCAATATATAGACGAATATAATTTTGTATGCTGTCTGTAAAACATCTGCAGTGTTACCTCTCTTATGAAGATAAAAGCATTAAACCGTGAAAGTGCAGCTGTTTTTGAGAAATAACCTTTCAAGATCAAATCGTTGGTTTGTTTAGCAGTCATGTTCGTCATAAATGCTAATGTAAATGGTTATTCTTATTAGTTTAGTGGATTGATGTCAGGTTTGTACAGTATGATCTTTGGCTCTCTAAAGACCTCTGCTACTTTGGAATTTTGTTATCTAAATTGTCCAGAAGGTGGCGTCTTAAACCTGCTCCTGTGCTCAGATGTGTTTTGGTGGTATTTCAGAAAAGTACAACGTCGTAGACTACAAATTTTGCACACAGTAATCCTCAAATACATGGATACATAACGCTTTGCAATTAAATATCTTTTCGGCTATGCAATAACAATAGGACTATTAATGAACCATTACTTATGATGGTTAAATTAACATCATCTAAATGATTCTTGTCCACTCCAGCACTTTTCCTAGCTTTTGCTGCCTTTAAATAGAATCACAGCAGGTTTAGCTAAAAAGCATCAGATCTGGAACATTAATGAGGTGGAAATCTTAAAACTAGAAACGGGAAGAATGTGTTTGTTTAAAAATAGAGCAAAATTGCTGTTTTAATCGTTAATGATCTTTAAAGCTGCACATGGGCAGAAAACCTCTCATTAAAGGAATTTCCATGGAGAGCTTTGATGGCTTTTTTTTTTTTTTTTTAAACCGCAAATTAGGGGTGATTATCAACTTCAGCATTTGTGTGTCTCTCAACAGCAGCAAACTGAAATGCATTCAGAAATAAATCTGTGGTCGTTGATGATATTTAATTGAAATGACTCAATTAAATGGTTGTTAATTGCTTAATAGATTTTACCAAATTCAAAATAATGTGCTTTTAGTTTGTCTCAATGCCCAAGCTTTTTTTTTTTTTTTTTTTTTTTTGAAAGAAATTAATACTTTTATCCAGCAAGGAAGCATACATTAAATATGTATAACATTACAAAATATTTCTATTTCAAGTAAATGCTGTTCTTTTGAACTATTTAATTCAAAGAATCCTGAAAAAAAAATGTATCATGGTTTCCAGAAACTGTTTTTAACATTGATGATAAGAAATGTTTCTTAAGCACCAAATTAGCATATTAGAATGATTTCTGTTGGATCATGTGACACTGAAGACTGGAGTAATGGCTGCTTTGCCGTCACAGGAACAAATGAAACTTAACTGTTTTCTATTTTTTATATATTTTATTTAAAATGTAATAATGTTTCACAATTTTACTATTTTTACTGTATTTTTGATCAAATAAATGCAGTAGTGCACACAAAGAGTGTAAATCATGACAGAATTTTCATTTTAAAGTGAATTTCATCAGTACAAAGCATCTTTTCAACCTCTCAAAGTTCAGAAACACTGTGTTCTTATACTATCTTGTGTTCTTAATGGGTAAAGCAGCTGTTGGAGGAGTACTTTGTTTTCCATCAATCAAACTCCTCACATTCCACTGTTATGAAAGAGCACAGTGATTTTGGGAAGCCTGGTATGTAAACACTCCTTATCAGTTTTCTTTTATAAGCTTGTCCATATGTTCAGTGTGTATTGTATGCATTTAATTAGTCCCATCCTCTATCTTCCCTGTCAGCGGGGCGAGTGATGTACGGCCACATGCAGTGTATAGAGATTAATGGTATGCTCAACCATTGGCACAGGCTGAGTCACATGACACCATTAGGCCTATCTTTTCCTATTTCTGCCAATAAAGCTGTTTTATACAGAAATCCCCAACGGAGACCCTAAAAGTCATGACCCCAATTCAATCTGGTGCAACACCCTGTCAAAACACCAGTGGCTTTGTTGACTATTTAGTCAATAAATTCAATTAAGTAATGCATATGAATTTGCTGTTGTCATTTAATAAAGTTCCTGTCATCGTCATACCAGATGGTCACCCCTGTCCTTTCAAGGATGTGTTGTGGTTCGCCAATGTTAATATGCAGAGAAGAGAGCACTTATCCTTTTTTTAACCGGTAAAATACTGTGAACTTAATTTTGGTAAAATACTTTATATTAAAAATCTTTATATTTACTAGCATACTATTAATGCAATACAGTAAATGGCAAATGGTCTCTGGCTTTCATTATTGGCAGTTTAGTGGTTAATTTAGTGATTCATTTACAAAACAAAAGATAACATTTTGGTCTTACATTTTCTAATGAACTCAGACAAGCTCAGTACTGACTTGTTTTCCATGAAGGACACAAAATGAAGGCTGCCTTCCACTGATCCTTCAAATAGAGTGGTGGAGAGATGATGTATTTTTGTAGGCCAACCCAGAGTTCGCATTACCCTGGTTCCCTCAACAAAAACCCAAAAGAAATTTTCCGTTGGCTTTTCAATAATTGCAAGGTGAGTTACTAATTGTACAAGGTGTGTAACTTTGATTCGTACACATTTTGTTCATAGTAATAACCTCCAGAAATGAACACAACTTAAGCGTAAATACAATTAGCAGAAGTCAAAAGCTAAACGTAGGCTATAAACGAACTACATCACAGTCACATGACTTCAATGTTGCTATCACTAAGCTTCCGTCTTTGTTTAAAAACATTTTCTCTGAAAGTCCGAGTTATAATTCGGCTGATGATGTTTAATGTCCCTAACATCCTCTATAGTCCCATTTAGCCACTTGTTAGCAGTCACCTTTTACTAGACAAAAGCTTTTAAAAAATCACAAGAGGGTATTACTGATGTATTTTATTTTGTGGAATAAAATGTGAAAATATCTTGAGCTTGTGTTCACCATATACCTTATTTTAAGGATTTAACCAAAAACCCATTTAAAAAAAACCATTGACTTCAGGACAATGCAACCATGCCGAAGTCCTAATATGTTTTGTTTCCTGGTTTTGGCCTACAAAAATACATCATCCCTGCACTGTTTTATGCTTACTTTAAATACAGTTAAACCCAAGGTGTTCATGAAGAGTAAAAAGCATATGACAGAGACATGGGTGAGCCATATTTATTTGAGATTTTGTCATTTTTCAGTGATGATTCTGAAGTGATTTTTAATCCCCCGGTTTCAAAGTCAGGGTTTAAGTCTAGTCCCTAAAATCCCTAGACTAAAATGCTTGTTTGAGCTGTTTTAACTGAAAGCAACATTTCTTAAAATATGTCAGTGCCACTGTAACTACACTAAATGTGTAGGAACATTTATAAAAATGTGCATAAATAATTGAACTAAGGCCGAATCCTGGCTTAATCTGAGCTCTGTCTGTGAAACTGGCCAATGTGTATTTATTGCACTGACTGATGATAAGTTAGAGGCGCCTAGAAGTGTGATGGCAGTAAATCAAAAACTACCAATGTGAGAAATACGCTATTTGCAGTCAGCTGAGATTAATTAATATTTAAATTAGTATTCAGTTGGTCATGTCCCAACATGTCATTCCCCACGAAATAAAACCACATTTATCAGGTTGCTGACATGACTGGAGTCTTCATCTCATGTGATTATACAATTATATATATATATATATATTTTTTTTTTTTCTTTACCCCTGATATAGTACTGCTAGACATTAGAGCTGTTTATATTTGAGTCATTAACAGTTACGACGGGATACCAAGCTCTCTATTATTTATTTGGCTTTAAATCATCCCTAGTGCCTCTCCCCAAACCTTATAGGAATGAAAAGGCCAAAGGAACTTGGCTTATCTGGAGAACAGCCACTATCTCTTTCTACATAAACATTTTCCTATCAGGCACCTTGCCTCCCAGGAAATAGTTCTTTGATTTCATAATAGCCATGAAAACAAACCTCTGTATCCAATTTAATTTATCAGCCAAGGTTAGGTAGAAATCTTAGGGTGAGTAACACATGTAAGTAATACCCTCTCAAACAAACAAACAAATATATATGTATGTATGTATAAATTTTCAAAAGAATATGTCAAAGGGATTGTTCCCCCCAGAATGAAATTCATTTACTCGCATCCAAACCTGTATGAATTTCTTTCTTTTGCTGAACACAATATTTTGAAGAATATGGAAGTCAGTGGGGTCCATCAACTGTTTGGTTTCCGACAAAATATCCTCTTGTGTTCAACAGAATAAAGAAACACATTCAGGTTTGGAACAACTTGATGGTGAGTAAATGATGACAGAATTTTAATTTTTGGGTGAACTATCCCATTAAACTTAGAACAAAAATAATTTAATGTAAAAAAATATCAAAATGATCAAATCATGAGTGAAAACAAAGGCTATTGTGTGTCTAAAATGTATGATAAGTCATTTCCCTTGAACACACTTCTGCTATCAGTGGGAGTGAACGGTTAGAATTTTGGCCCTGGATTCCTTCAGGCTTCTGCTGCTGCTGTTTGCTTCCTCCTTTCAGCATCAGCAGTCAAGGAGGGACCGATTCTCTCACCCACATACTCTCTCTGTGACTGGAATACTTCGACAGCTCTACACCCGCTTCCAATTAGAACTGGCACACGCAAGTGGGTATGCAGAGGAAAAGTGACTCAAATATCATTATATAACATTCATTTGTTTTAAAATAAAATGGAAAAGTGAGCCACATGTATAAAAGATAAAGTTAGCAAGTTAGTCTGTATTAATATCATAAAATCAGTTACTCAACTCATCAAATGTGTCAGCACCCTAAAAACATATTTTAATACTTAAACAAGCCTGTTGGTTCATTTTCTCTCTCTCTCTTTATGCTTGACATTCAGGTCATGAACATGGAAGTTGTGAGGGTTTGACCATTGCTGAAAAACTTTCTAAAGTTTGTGTCTGCTGTGTGTTCACTGGGAAGGCCATGGGCTGGCCTTTAGCACAGGCTACACAAAGCTCACTTGTTTCTGGCTAATTGAATGTAAGAGGTTGTGGACAGGCCCATTCAGACACACTGGCACAGGACAAGTGCTGTCAGACATGTTTTTTTTTTTGTTTTTTTTGACCATCACACATCAAATGATCAAGAGTTTGGCCTAATCTATCTTAGTTTTATGAAGTTTAGAAAGTGATGGTCAAACAAAGCAGTAACTGTAATTAATTAATTAATTAATAAATTTTGTCTAACAACAATAATATTAATAATTGCTGATATTAATATGATTGTTGCTGATGATGGTGATTTATTATTATTATAGAAATAAGTTACACTCACTGTTATTTGTTTGACCTTGACTTTTTTTCACCCTTCTAATCTCATAAATCCTTAAATTTAAGTGTAATTATATATTTGTCAGAATTCATATTCAGTCATATTTGAAATTTTGTCATATGTGTGAATGTTTGACAATTTATTTATGTTTTTTTTTTGTTTTGTTTTTTTTAACAAATGTTTTGTTCAAGTTTCCATTGTTCTGTGATATGTCGGGCTCATTTTGCTAAAGTGGGAGCCTAAGCTGCAAGTGGCATTTCCGCTCAAAGAAAGAAAGATAAATAAGATAATCTTGAGACGTTCATGTGTTCTTCTGTCTGTTATTCATTACAGACTCCAGTAAATCTGTGAGGATCTCTTTGCCCCTGCCACTAGCTCATTACATCATAGTGTGGGAACAGTGCGGCCTGTTTCTGCCCCTTTGCTTACTTCCCCTTCTCTCCCACTCAACGAGACAACTCCAAAGGAAAACACCCCACTCTGCTGAACGCTTGAAAATCTCAAGAGAATAGCTCAAGGAGACTAATTTACAAAGATATAACATTTATATATATGTGTGTGTGTGTGTTTTATCTTACTCATTTATTTGGTCGCACATGCACACACTCTCACAAATTTGTTTTGGTTAAAAATACAGTAAAAAATACTTGTGAAATATAACAATTCATTACTGTGATGACAAAGTTGAGCAGCCATACTCCAGTCTTCAGTGTCACATGATCCCTCAGAAATCTTTCTAATATGCTAATATTTTGATTTTTCATATACATATTAAAAACTTTTTTAAAAATTGCTTAAATTATTTTGCAGATATAAAGTAATGTAAAAACATAAGTTGCCATGACTTACTGATCATATCATGTTTACAGTTTATTTCAATAATATTTCAATAACATTAGAAGGCATTTAGTAACTTATTAAGCATATTGTATTAAACATCAATGCAGAAACACAACAAACAATGATGACACTAGAATAAAAGGAAAGATCAGTTTGAATGATAGTCTTAATGACAGAAAGCATATATATCTCACATTGAATGTCTGCAAAAACTATTATTCAAGGACAACATTTTGAAGTTGAAACAAAAACAGTGCAAAATTTCACTCCCCCCAGTCGAAGGGGTTATTTTTCTGTGGGCCGGAACAAAACGGCAGGGAAAGAGGGCCAGCTGCGGTTAGGCCACAGTCAGGGAAAGACTTACGGCGTTACTGTTCATCTGATGTGGTTGACTAAAGAGATTCTGTGCTTTGGATCACCCCTCAGGGTCTGGAGCTTTATTGCAATATAACTCTATCAGTTTATAAAACACTGCTGCACATTCATTTATGTAACCAGTGTGGCTGAATGTATAAAAAATGGACCTCATTATTTAATGATAGAGTGATTCATAGTGTACATTCTATATAATTTTATTTCATTTTTCCAGCTTCTATCTGGAAAAATACTCGCATTTTTTACAAGCTTTTTCTCACTCTCTCTCTCTCTTTTATATCAACAGTGACACAAGGATAAAACTGCTCAACCAAACTGCACAAACAGACAACCACAATGGAAAATGAGATTTCGTGGCAGACATCAAAGCCACTGTAAATCACAAGATTTAACTCCACGCTACAGGTGCCAAAACCTTGGTTGCTTTTCTGAAAATTATGGCTGAGTACACAAATGGAATCTGAAACTGAGCATTATACACAAAACCTGCAATAACAGCACAGTTAAATGTGATCACCTACAGTACAAACGTTGGAAGCTCTCATAAGAATCTTTGTAAATAAATGATTCTTTAACAGAAATGTCAGTTGACTTGAATGATATGAATATCACATGTATCTATGAGGAATCTGATAAGGCTCCAATTTCATCTGAAACTATCATATGATTTCTGCTTTTTTTTTCTTGAACAACCAGGGATAGTTGTCACATGTTTACAACATTTCTCAAAAATTAGATTTTGATTCAAACACATTCAATAAGATACAGCCTGTGTGACAACTAGCCCCGGTCTCCCTTATACACTACGCTGTTTCAACTGCACAATTCATTTATAGACACATTTTGTTTTGCTTCATATTTCATTTATCTCCCACCGCATCTATAATTTGATTTTCTTTTGTGAAACAGCCTGTGTACACGGTGTTAAATGAAGCAAAAATGTCCTCACTGTGCTTGAGGGCTTAATATTTGTACCCAAATCTACAAATCATATGGTGCTCATTTCCGCCAACCCTCGATTTTTGTGATTTTTGGAGCACCAGCGCTGACGTTCTGTGGCTAAAACCCCACTGAACCCCTCCAGTGGCTTCTGGGATATGATCAGCATACCACCATCTCTGTACTCCAACTCTACCATTAGAACAGCCAGTGTGGTTAGTGGTGAACTCTCATCTAGACAAACACTCTTGCATTTGCCTGAGTATTTGTTTTTGCACACTGACACAAACATTGTCTTGCCAGTGTTCATTACAAGGCAGGTCCATCACACAGCTCCAGCCACAGATAAACAGTAACCGTTTGATCACAGCCCTTATTGTTATGGCAACACTGGGTAAATACTGATGTCATAAGGCCTACTATGATAAAATTAAACACATTTTACATGATCACATTGAGTTAAACCAAACATATACACTATTGGTCAAAAGTTTAGGGTTAATAACATTATTTCTTGCAGAAATGAAGGCTTTAATTTAGCAAGGATGCATTAAATTAATCAAAAGTGAAAGTAAAGATATTTGTAAAGGCATTTATGACGTTAGAAAAGATTTCTGTTTTAAAATAAATGCTGTTCTTTTGAATTTTCTTTTTCTTTTAAATTGTAATAATATTTCACATTATTATTATTATTTTTCCTGTATTTTTGATCAAATAAATGCAACCTTGGTGCACATAAGAGAATTCTTTCAAAAACATTAAATCATTTTTTACAGACCCCAAACTTGAACTGTAGTGTGTGCATTTCTTCTTAATTCAATAGCACAATGGCACTATTATGTGCCCAGCACGATTCCTTCCTTTCTTGCTGTTGATTTCAAGCACTTTTTATGCATTGCTTTTATCACAAGGGGTTTTCCACAAGCATTTCCTACAATTCTTTGGACACACCAGATGTAGATAAATGAAACGGCAAGGAAAATGTGTGAAAAATCTGAACGGTCCTCATTCTTTCAGTAGTGGTCAGGCACTGGCAAACTGCAGTAGATCAAAGGTAGTGCAGAAAAACAGAGGGGGGGGGGGGCATTTCTTTCATCATCTCCTATGTCCCTCATTGCCAAATTGTTCTTGCAAATGTCTCTAAAGCAGTCAGTAGCCTCTTTAAAGCATCTGACAGTATGTGACTTGCGTATTCATTTAGGTAAATGGTAGTCAGTCTGTCTGTAGTCTTTTACAAAAATAAAGATAAAAAGAGAAAGGGGTGGGATGTTATGTAATTGAGACTACATGTGTGTCAGGAGTGAGAAGGGGATGTTATACAATTGTGTACATATGGGTCCATATGTGTGTATGTTAGTGGCATGGTGTGATGAGGCAACTTACAACATGGTTACTAAAAAAATTGCTTTTTTATTTTATATAATATATATATATACTGTTTGTGTGTATACAGGAGAAGCCATATATAGGTTATATATAATTTTTCTAAAGGATGGGCTGATTTAAATAGCAGACAACAACTTGAAGGGAAAAAACTCTCTCAGGCTTTGGCGCCTGTGTTCGTACCTGCCAACAATTTTGCTGAAGTAATAGGAAATTAAATGGCATATACCCATAAACCACTTGCAAGCCCCATTTACACATAGTGAAACCAAGGAAAGAAACACAATTGCATGCAAATAACATTACGCACAATGATGGGTTTGTGTCAGAATCTAACCAATTAAATTTCTTTTGGCTAGACAGCCACTAAAACTGCACTTGACAAGTGAGCATGAATCATACTGTTAGTTAGCATACAGAAAACTTTCTTTTAAACACAAACAAGTTTTATAGCTGCAGAGATGCTTCTTTTGTGTGGTTAGCGGTGGTGGTAGAGTAAGGCACACTGCATTTAACTAACGAAGCACATTTAACACAGAGGGTTAGCAGCTATGCTAACTAAGCAAGAATCTCTCATTTGGAACCCATTAGCTGAATTAGCATCCTGCTGTGCTGAGGAATGTTGTATTTACCACCTAAACTGCCAATGCAAAAGCTTTAAAACAAGTTACGTTCAACATAAATGCTGATCGTAGCTTGTTTTTCACATCAACCGACTGCTACCGTTGGCTAGCAAGGTCAAAGAAAAAGATGCTTCTTTGAATTTTAGCATTCAGTATTTTCTTTACATTGCTTATATGCTGCTCATTTAATCCGAGCACTCATTGGAAAAAATTTATAGGAGAAAGTATAACATTTAATTTGGATTTAGGGGCAGTTTACATGACCCCATTTTCAAATAAAAACAGACTTTTTGTGGCCATACATTTACATGACAGCAGCGTTTTGTGGGCTTGAAAATGCTAAATTTTGAAAACGGGATGTTATCGTCTCTGGGCAAACTTAAAAAACCCAAATTTGTGAAAACGGTGGCGTCATGCATATTATGTGTTCAGCCAATAGTTTCTCTTTATAGAGTGACATCACCAACTACTGGTCTAGCATGCATAATACAGCCTTTAAAGTTGTTTTCCTTGTTCAACTGAGCGTCTGAAACCTATAACTGTTTCTCCAAAATCAAATAATAAAATTTAAACCTGAAAATAAACAAATGTTTATTTTGAAAATTATTTTTTTTCTACTATTCATTGAAAATGCTGGTAAAATACTAAGTATTAGCATATATAAGAAAAATCCAAAATTTTCAGCAAAGCATTTTGTCAAGTGGTCTGAGTTTTGGATCCCTCTCTCATCTGATCTCGCCAAGGGCACCATGTAAATCAGGGCCACTGCCGTTTCCATTTATATCTTTTATTTTATCTCTCTCCAACCAATCCATATCTCATTTTTAGTACCCGCTCGCTTCTCTTTGATCATCCTCACCATCTCATTCAAATATCTTTACCCATTCCTGCCATAACCCAGCTCTTCACAAAGTGCATGGCTTCTGGGATTTGTCCTGTCTCAATTTCACTGACACTAAACAAACAGCCAAATAACACACATGCACATATTGCGCATGTATTCAGTAGTCATGGAAACCCTGTCCTAGAAGCACATGCATTATTAACTGAGAGTGGGTGTTTGTGGTTATAAAAAGTCTGAGTTTACATATATATATATAATACAGTAGTCTTTTTCAGCACAAAACAAATAGATGAACACACAAATACAGTATGATGTTTTATTACATAACACATGTGTTAAATTATTGAATACTGATAGTACTTTCAGTTCTTGCATTAGACAAAAAATATTACATCAATGCAGTTCTTTTGGCATACAAAACATAGGCAATGCAGGATTATATCCAGTGCTAACACTGTGACTAGTCAAAGTTACACCACATATAGAACTTGATTAACTGGTAAGAGTTAGCAATCTGAACACTTTTAAATTAAAAGTGCACTTGAGGTGCGACATTTTTAAATAACAAAGTAAAGACATTTTACAAATGCAAAGATCACAGCACAACCACTGGTCTCCATGCGTTTGTGTGAGCATTATTATTTCATTGGATCTGTGCAGTGGAATAAGATATATATGATATCCTTAATTTCCTGTTCCTGTTTTCCCAAGCTCATTTAAGTGACTCTATAAAAACAGTACTAATTGGTTCTCCAAAATAGGATCCTACTTAAAGCTAACCCACGGTTTACCTGATTAGATTTACAATACAGCATTTTTACTGATTGATTACATAAGCATTCTGACAGACAAAGAGTAAACTACAAGCAGTTTTCAAATCAACAATTATATATATGTAAAAATGACATTCTGATTGTAGATTATAATTAATTGTCAAAGGCAACTCAAGGGTGTTGCTGATTCTGGATTCAGGGTCACATTGTAACAGATGGGAACATGCTTGGTATTCAGAATGGATTTGTTCTTTGACCTTTAGATGTTAACTCAAAGGAACACACTCTGAGGTGATTTAAGACTTTGGCAGTAAAATGGAGCATGATTTAAACATTCCCTACAGTTTAAGAGCAAATGCTACACTTCGTTTTCTCCATATTGTAATCAGCAGAAAGGTCCAACAAAATGGTGAGAAAAAAAAAACCATTCACTGATTTTTATAACAAAATAAGTTGCTGTGGTTTCAAGCTTTTGGATTGTTTTAGCTAAATAAACTTTGGTCCACTTCAAAATATAAAGGAAACGTCAAATGTGAGCATTTGTGCACTCTTTTGAAATTTATCCAAGGATGCATTAAATTGATCAAAAGTGACAATAAAGACGTTCGTATGGTTACAAATGATTTCTATTTCAAATAAATGCACTTGTATTGAACTTTATATTCAAAGAATTCTGAAAAAAAGTATATCACGGTTTCCACAAAAATATTAAGCATTAATAATAAACTATTTTCAACACTGATATTAAAAGTAAATGTTCTTGAGAACCAAATCAGAATATTGTAATGATTTCTGAAGGATCACGTGGCACTAAAGACTGGAGTAATGGCTGCTGAAAATTCAGCTTTGACATCACAGGAATAAATTACATTCTAAAATATATTAAAATAGAAAACAGCTATTTTAAGCTGTAATAATATTCCATAATATTACTGTTTTACTGTATTTCTGCAAAAAATAAATGCAGCCTTGGTGAGCATAAGAGAATTCTTTCAAAAAGATTCTTTTAAAATTTTGCTAACCTCAACTTTTTTGAAAAAAAAATAAAAATATTGATTCTAAGGACTGATTTGACATTTTCAATCTCCAAAGTTTAATTTAAAAAAAAAAAAATCAATAAATAGTGCTGAATCAATAGATGCCATTACAGAAAACATTATGATCCCACATGAAATGCACATTTGAAACATGCGTCCATAAACATCTACACAACCTGATATAGAGTCTAATGTAATTAATTCAGGATTTTTTAAACTCTGACCTCCCACAGGTCTAAGCTTCTTTTCCATTGCTGACCTCTTAACCTCAAATTAATCAAAGCTCAAAGTCTGCAAACAAAAGCTCAGTGGTGAATAGAGGACCAGAGAAATCTCCCATCAACACCTTTGGCTTGATAATCACAAAAAAGTCACGTCATCCTGCGACTGCACCCAGCGCCAGTGTGCGTCATACTCCAGTTGAACTTTGCCATTCATTTTGCAGCTCTCCAGCTCAACTTTGCCATTCTTGTAGGGTTTCACTTTAGGGCTCAGACTCTTCGCCAGCTTCTCAGCGAGACAAGCTCTGGGTGAATCTGTGCTGACCATTTGCTTTACTGATTTGTCCAGGATTCCATTGGTCTTGTTGGGCTGGTATGGTCTCGTTGTCTCAGAGGCTTTATTCCAAACCTGAGCTTCTTCTTTAGGGGCATCAGATTTGACTTGTGGAGATCTGGTTCCAGATACAGTAGAACTGCCAATGCCTCCTCCAGTACCTCTGGAACCATCTGTCCCCATAGGGGTGGCACACAGTATTGAATCAGTCCCACTGGAGGGGCAGTACTCATCCAGATCATCAGCTAATGTGTCCAGATAGCTGCCAATGGAAATGTTGTCCAGCTTGTCATGGGGGTCCTGCAGACTGCTCCAGCTGCCCCTCCAGGAGGTGTCGGGACATTCCCCTAAGCTGTACTGGCTGCTGGTCAGGCTGCTGCAGCGGCTGGTGAGCGCGCCACGCTCTTCCAAGAGCCATTTCACTGCCTCGATGCCCTCATGCAGTGCTAGCAACTGGTTCAAGATCTTGACGTCTGCTGCTCGTAGATGTGCCTGGGCAGAGGAAATACACATGGACATAAAGTGCTTTTTTTAAACAACCATAACTATAGTCAAACAAAAGTACATGGCACACCCTTTAAAATAAAGTTTCTTTATTGGCATCTGTGGTACCATGAAGAACCTTTAGCATCCATGGAATCTTTACATTGCACAAAAGGTACTTTGTAGTGGAAAAGGATTCTTTAGGTTATCACTCTCAAAAGTAAAGCTTCTTTATTGGCAGTGATGGTTCCAGGGTCAGGGTTAGGTTAGTTAAAAAGGTTCTTTAGATTTTTTTAAATGTTCTTCACATTAAGAAAAATTGTTATTTTAAGAACTGATCACTGAAAGTTTCTTTGGGGAACCAAAAATAATTTTTCTATGGCCTTTTCTGTATAAACGCCCTTCTAAAACCTTTATTTTTAATAGTGTATAAAGGAATAGTACATCCATATCATGTACATGTGCAAATATTAAAATATTGTATGTCAAAACAATAATGCAATGTGCCTATATTTGAATATGTACATGTTCAAATAATGTGAATGAGATTTGATTTGATAGAGGGAAAGATTTCTTTATTCTGTTCCTTAAACAAAGCTATTGAAAGGTTCTAAAAGACTTGAAATATAGTGCATGAGTCATATGGGTCACTTTTATGGTACTTTTTTGTCATTTTGGAAGTTTGACAACTTTAATACAGGCTCAAAATGAGTTCTGATTGGTGCTGATTGCTGTATTAAGTCTGAGATTCATAAGCATGACTGGAGTCCTGCTGACTGCAGAGCCAGAGGTCCATTACTGTAAATGCTGCTGAGATTTATAGATCTTCCTGACAATATCCATTCCTCTAGTGAAGCACTCTTCTCTTCCTAATTCCCACAGCAAATGAGCTAAGCAGTTTTCATCTGACACATCTAAACATGATGTCTTAAGAAAAGTAAACCTTAGCATATATATTTGGCATATAAACTTTTATGTTAGATATGATGGCACTAATATATATATATATATATATATATATATATAAATAAAATATAATATAGTATAATAATAATATAATATAATAAAGACACACAAACATAATCGACTTGACAGCACTGTATCCATTTAGCCAAGCCAATAAAGAGTAATATTGGATGCTATTGGTCCAATGATAATAATATATTAGATCCTTCATCCATCATTAGATCTTGCTTTTGGAATGTTTTCTCATTTTATGAAGTATGGCCTATCTGTTAACATTTGAGAGATTCACATTCCTTCAGAAGTATGTTATGAAGCTTCATTTGGCAACGGTGAAGCATTTTTGTCAGGAAGATGTAATATGATATACAAAGTCCTGAACCCTTCTGACTGACTGAATGGCTCTCCAGTCCATAAAACACAGCTCATCAAATAGTCAGTGCTTCCTCTGAAAGCCACAGTACTTTGGCTCCCACAATCCCTGATGGATTCTGCCCTTTCTGTGCCCCATCAGCTATTCACAAAGAGCTTCATAAAGGAACAGCTCACCTAAAAATTTAAATTCTGTCATTATTTACTAACCTGCATTTCGGTCTGAACCCATATTACTTTATTTTTTCTGTGGAACACAAAAGATGCTGTTAGGGACTGAAAGTCACCATTCATTTTCACCGCATCTTTTTTTTTTTTTTTTTCTCCACACAATGAAAGTGAATGATGATTAGGGCCTAACTTCTCCTTTTGTCTGCCACTGAAAAAAGAAAGTCATTAAATGAATACAGAATTTTCATTTTCATTTCAATGAAATTTCTGACACATATTGTGTACATTTTCAGTTAAAAGGAGGATGACTAAATGTGGAATATGTGCTAAATGCCAACAGACTCAGGACCACTTTGAGAACAGGATGGGATAAATCAGTTTAAGTGCACCAGGCGTGTCATAAATGGACAGCATATTCTTATCCTATACATTCGGCCTTCTGTGTAATTTAAAGGCCATAGTGCACTGCTGACGTCAACCACACTAATTACAGTACAAAAAACCAAAAGAGAACAGTTCGGTAAAAGAGCGTGGGATACAAAAGAAAACAAATGAGGCAGCGAGAGGGGGGGATGGGAAATAGAGCTGAATTTAGAAGGCAAAGATAAACAAGTTTTTTTTAACAGTAAATATGTAAATACATAAAGATTCAGAGAACAGATTGCAGCAACTCTGCTCTGGCGTGGGTTGGGCTGAGTTAACGTCGGCACAGCACCTCAGTCTGAGTTGCAGAGTAATGAACATACTCATAAATATTCTCCCTGTCTCAGCACTGATGTTGTGAGCTCTGATCTGGCTGTGGCCAACTCCAGCCTGTATGCATCTCTACATATGCATCTGGAACTGGCTGAATTAAACATACACTATTCTGTTCGTACCATGAGGTCCAAAGTTTTGTATGGTACTGTACACTGCCCAATACCTTTGGATATAGAGTAAAACAAATTCAAATTCCCAATAAATTTAACTTGGACTACTTTCACACTGTTAGTTTTTGGATTAACAACCACATTTACATACAGATGTCCCGTTCACACAGCAACTTATAGTAGTGTCTCGAATACCGTCTGTATGAAGGTGCAATGGGTGTCAATCGCATATTCTCTTACCTGTAATCACAGTGACAGTGACCAAAGTAACACCAAAGATGGTGACATCCATAAAACTAAAAAGTCTTATCACTTTTGACACAACAAGAGTCCAAATAAGCAGGTTCATCCACAAAACCAGCTTTTTTTAACTGGCCGGAGAGTAGAACACAAAACAGACGGGAGCAGCTCCTAAAACAGTGACTAGATCTATGACCTTCAGAAGACACTCAGCTCATATCTCCATCACTATAATTTAACTGAAACAACACAGGAAAACCTGAGAATGTGGTTGTCACTCCCGTAAATAACGTAACTGACTCAAATACAAGACTGACAACCATATTCCGCTGCTGTGTAAACGTGGCCTTAAGTAACTCGATGCCATATTATTTTGTTTGTCCAGAAAAGTTCAAATGACGAAGATAATGTTAAAGGAACAGTTCACCCATAAATGAAAATTCTTTCATTATGTCAACCCAAAACCCATATTCTGTGGAACACAAAAAGGAGAAGTTGGGATGGATTGCACTGGTTTCTTATTTCCTTGCAGTTGACTAGAGCTTTCAAGCTACAAAAAGGACACTACATGAGAAACAGACCAAATGTGATTGAGTTATTTGAAGATTTGCATCTTTTTTTACATCTTGAAAGCTTTTAACTGCACGTAAAAGAGCAACAACTATCAATCTTCAAAAAGTACCCAGGTTTTCCACAAATAAAGAAAGCCTTGTGGGTTTGAAACAAGTAAATAATGACCAAATTGTCAGAAAGATTTCTGCGGGAATTGTTCCTTTAAATGGACCTTCTAAAATCCTAAATAAATGAAAACACTGTCATTGTAACCCCATGCGATACAGTGCACTGTCGCTGCAATCATCTTATATATGTAGCTTCCATCCTTCCACATGGAGCCACACACTGACCCACAGACTCTCCTTAGGGAGAACATTCCGCAGTGTCTGAGGCTCACACTGGAGATTCTCACAGCCAGAAGAATTCAATTTTCCCACTCCTTAAAACCATCGCTCATACGTCTTGTGTTCTAATCCTTGGAATTCTGGAAAGCTCATTTTCCATGCTGTGGTGTCCTGGTCTGTTAACTATCACACCACACCACGTAGCTCTCTCCCTCTCTGTGTGTTAAAAGGACTATATTATTACTCAGTGGCAGAGTTACAATATGCAGAAATATATTATAACATTATGCAGCAGTAGCTTATAGTATCGAAGATTATGGCTCACTGGCTTTTTTTTCTAAAAAAAAAAGATGAGGAGGCTTTCAAGCATGTACTCAGTGAAGAATCTTGACGTTGACATTTTTGGTCATGCCATTGTGAAATACTGCATACAAACTATTTATAAAATAAATTCTAAAGTAGAACAACAAACAAAAAAAAAGTGTAAGAAATAGTTCATCGAAAACTATGTTGAACATGTTCAAGTACACACAAATTTGCATGTGTTCAAACTTGCCGCATCACGCATTGTGCTATGTTTAATGGTGATTAAACATACAGTAGTATAACATAATATATGAAATATTCAAGTCATATGGACTATGATTATGGTGCTTGTTTGTCATTCTTGAAGTTTCACATTCAGGGTCAGAAATTAAAAAGGTCACGGGACAAAAATGCCCCAGATATTTATGTTTTTGATAGTATTTCATTATTCCATTATTCAAGATATGCAGACACTAGTGACCTTTAGTTTTATTTGCTCTAAGTGGTTTTGGAAGATAAAAACTGAAGTCAGCTGTATAAACACTGATTGTGAAGAAAGCACTCCCAATACCCGCAAAACTGCAAATCTGTCATTACAGTAGGGAGCTTTATAATCTAACATAGTGACAGCCAATTACTTAAAATCTAGCAGAATGTTTATTATGGTTTCATATTTTGCTCATTATTTAAAGCGAATTTACTGTGTTGATATTAAATTGATATAACATATAAATAGCCATAATTGCCAAAGTATTTGATATTAAATGTGTTCTATCATTTGGGTAAAAAAAAAAAATGCTCTTGAAAATCAAATGGGTGAAAACATTTCAGATGCTACCATTCAAAAGTTTGGGGGCTGTAACATTTTTTAAATGTTTTTGAAAGAAATCTCCATTTATTTAAACACAAATACGGAAACAGTAATATTGTGAAATATTATTACAATTAAAATAACTGTGTTCTATTTTAAAAGATATAATTTATTCCTGTGATGGTAAAGCTGAATTTCCAGCATCATCACTCCAGTCTTCAGTGTCACAAGATCCTTCAGAAATCATTCTAATATGCAGATTTGGTGCTCAAGAAACATTTCCTATTATTATCAATGCTGAAAAGGGTGTGCTGCTTAATATTTTTGTGTCATTTATTAGAAATATAAGTCTTTTGTAACATTATACATGAATTTACTGTAACTTCTGATCAATTGAATGCATTCTGCCTGAATAAAATTTCTTTCAAAAATAAATAAATAAATCTTACTGACCCCAAACTTTTGAGCGATAATGTGTAATGAGACAGCAAAATATAAAAAGGGCAGCTCACTTTACACTTTCTGTACTCATTCTAACTGCAGCTGTCTTTTGCTCCTGACACATTGCAGCTCTGACAGGTTTGACAGCATCTCTTATATTCCAATACCTCACCGCTGTCTCTCTCTCATCTAGCACAACACGTGCACTCTATCTCTCTGCATTCCTTCCTAACCGTTACGTCCTCCCACTCTCCATTTCAACCTTACTGCTTCTCTCTTTCTCCCTCCCTCATTTCCCCTCTCCTCTCAATCTATCAGACCAGAAGAGTCATCTCCCTTTCCTCCATCTGTCAGCACACCTTCCCCTGTGTTTCCCATCTGTGTATCAGGCAGGGAGAGAGAGTTGCATTCAGCGGGGTCCAAGATGCTGAAAGTCATCGAGGACACCATTCTCTCGCTTTTTATTCACGCAGATCACAGACATAAATAACTAGCTGTTTGATTTCACACTTACTTCCAGTGTTTTTAAGTCAAATGTTATATTTTTTTCATAGTAATGATATGTAAGTTTTGTCATTTTTTGTGTATGTTTTACACCGGTGTGTGAATGTATGGACTGTGTGTGTGTGTGTGTGTGTGTATGTGTGTAGACTGCAGCAGACAATGTCACAGTGTGAGGTAAAGTTCAATGACAGTTGGCTTGCTGTCTCATGTCTATTTGGGAACAGTGTGAAATGGCATCAGGAGAACAGTAAAACTCTTCATCAATTCCCTAACACACAATTTCATGTTCTTTTAAGGGTTCCCTTCATGGGATAATTGTGTGAATTTAGTTTTAACAATAAAATTATTTAATTAGGCGTTCTTTAAAATTTAGTCAAGAACCCTAATGTTCTGTATAGAATCCCACTGAACCTTAGAAGCAAGTGCTATGTTGTGAAATTACCTGGAAGCCACTAGCCAGTGATTTACTCTCTATGCGTAAATGGTTTCTACTTTTTACAATTGTTGAGCATTGTATCCAATCACAATAATATCTGTTGAGCCTGTGAAAACAATGGCCAATCAGAGGTGCTAGTCATCATGACAATCTGAATCAGTTTGAGACAGCTGAAACGTGGCAGGTTTTGTTTCGTTTGATGCTGTTCGTGAATCCTTTCATTATAACCAACAAAGTGTAAACACAATGTAAATAAGAAATTCATTGTACAATTAAGACTTTTTATTACTACTATGACTTGAATGGTAGTATACATAATATTGAAAATTATAAAACTTTACTCTCATCATGATATCCAACCGGCCTTTACAAAACATCTACAACTGATCTTTTGTTGATAACAATTTTATGCCAATTTGTATGTAATAATATATACATAATTGCACAAATTTGTCAAGACGGTGCTTTTAGTACCATTAACCTTCTTACGTGAAACAACACACAGGCTTGCCTAAACAGATCTTGGCTGATGCAGTAAACCGTTGACATGTTAAGATGTTTTAATCATCAATCATCATGATGCCAAATTAATAACACTGACTTCCTAAAATCAGAAATGCAACTGGCAGTAGCATAATCCATGATGGCTTTGGGGCCGTTTACAAAGTCTCCCACTCAGTAAAAAGCACCATAGCAACAACATCAGGGTCCATTTGCTTAATGGCTCTGCATTCCATTGGGGAACAAGCTCATTTCCCTAACTACAACAATTCTTTATACAACCGAGGGCGTATCTGCCCCATGAGCTTGAAGTTACAGTATGAAGCATGAACACTGAAAACAGCAGCAAATCTTTTACCACAACTCAAGCCATTCCTTCACTTCAACTTCATCACAGATATGTGGTTGCAATCAATACATCTGTTCATTAAAAACATCATTGCCTAGTATGACAGCTCGATTACTGTTTGGCAATGCTGCGAGAAATTCTTTTGCTTCTGGTTGATTTGGTTTGTGGAATGTGGGTTGGGACCCTTCAAAATGAGAAAACAACAACAACATGCTGCAGGCTTCTTAGGAGTTGTGTTATGAAAAGATACAATCATAGCCAGTATATAAGAGCTTTGCAATGGGATTTTTATATGGATATTGGATATACAAGATATGTGACAGACAAAAAATGGAATCTGCCAGAGGCTTTGTGTTTCATAAAGAGGAGAAAATATACCCACCAAGTTGCACATCTGCTATGAGTGTCATCCACACACATTTATAAAACTTGTACACATTATACACACATTCTTCTGACTGTTGTCACACACTCCATTTTATACAGAATGAATAGACGAAGAGTTTAAGAACGTGGGCCACATTATCAAATACAATACAGTTTACGAATAAATAGGAATACATTTGATTTAAATAATGTAGATCTCACCATCTCCATTTTAAGTTTTCGGATCTTCTCATCCAGTCCTTTCGTCTCTGTCTCATTATTGTCTGTCTGATGATGAGACATCATTTTGTGCTCCTCTCTCATCCACTTCAGGAGACCCTCTGGGGTCTTTCTTCCCACTTTTAACTCCAGATCCTTTAAATCTGGGACTGATTCACAGGTATTGTTCTCCTCCATGATTATACAAAGGGTCTACTTAAAAGAAAAGAGGGGACAAAAGGAATACTTGACTATTTTTCTGGAATAATAATAATAATCATAATAATAATAATAAATGCATCTCCTTGATTAAGTTTTGATTTACACCCCACTGATATAGAGTATACAGACAGTATTACAGCTAAAAATATTATGCAACACCCTGTGATTATTTGTAAACATAAGACAAATGATACAGTATATTATTAATGCCTTCAAAATCACGTCAGATTCGTCAACTGAGCTAAATGCATCATCATACGTGAGAGTGACATACCTGATTAATATTCTAAACATTCACACGACTGTTTTCTTTCCCAAACGCAGACTATATGATCTCCTTCAGTGGGAAAGACAGACCACCTGAGCATGATGCGAGTCTCTCTGAAGATTCGTCGTTTAAATGAATCCGATCCGCTCGCTGTTCAGATTCCTCGGTTGTGCTGATGCTGTCATGACTGTGTTAAGGTAAACTATGTGTGTGATGCTCGCGGACGTAGTCAGGTTTAAACGGAAGCTCTCTTCAAACTGGACGTCTGTCCTGATGTGCTGCTTGAATCACACGGTTGGACTGAATTCCACCTGCATGACTGCGAGCGGGGCGCTGAACTTCACTGCCGTAAATAATGGAGAAAACGCGACCGTAGAAATTCACTCCCACAAGTTAAATTGGTACTAGGCCTACATTGTGCAACAAAGTCCATGTTGTACCTACATATACGTGACCCTGGACGACAAAACCATTCATAGTGGTCATTTTTTTAAAAAAAAATGAGATTCATACATCATCGGAAAGCTGAATAAATATCCCGAATAAATAAGCTTTACATTGATGTATGGTTTGTTGGGATAAGACAATATACAACTATTTGAAAATCTGGAATCTGAGGGTGCAAAGAAAATCACCTTTAAAGTTGTCCAAATGAAGTCCTTACTCACAAAAATACATTTTTGATATATTTACGGTAGGAAATGTACAAAATATCATCATGGGACATGATCTTTACTTAATATCCTAATGAGTTTTGGCATGAAAGAAAAATTGATAATTGCTAAAAATATACCAGTGCTAATATATAATACTATACATACATATATACATACTAATGACTGGTTTTGTGGTCCAGAGTCACATAAATCACATGCTATTTTAATTAATCAGCTAACAATAGTAGTAGGCCTAATAAGTAGAATTAAAACCAAAATAATTACAAAACTCATTTCATCTAAATATTTTTTAAAGCTAAGTGAAAAGTTTTAACTACTAATTTAAAAGGTCCTGTATATATGATAATTTAGCTTTCCATTAAAATAAATTATATAAATCACGTGATGTGTGCTCTTGTAAACACTGACAACTGTCCCATTCTTAAACAAAGAGGAAAAACTACCCTGTACCAAGCATTTCGTCGAGTTTCTGTTCAGACTGGAACTGTTAAATATTAAGCACTGTCTGCTAAACACATCTCAGACTGACATTTAATGTTTCCACTAAAATCCTATTCGTAATCTTCTTGCCAAAGGTAAGTCAGCATAGTAAATGTTCAGTTGACGTTGTATTTCCATTCCAGTGAAAAAAGTTGTGGTCTGTACCGCATAATGCCACATGGCTGATATTCACGGTTTGTTTTGTAAGTTGTTACATATAGAAATAAAATACAGATTTAGACAAGAAGTACGAGTTCTTATTCTGCCGTGTGTCATACTAATGTTCTCTATAGTCGAGATGACGACATCATTAAACATCTGCTGGCTGCACAATGAGGATCTCCCGTCTGCTACAGTCATCAGGGATGAAAACAGAACAGGAACGTGAGGAGAATTACCTCACACAACAGACCCATATTTCCAGTCTGAGGTAACCATAAAAATGTCACTGTTCATGCATGTACTTTAAAACGGGAGCTTAATATAATTGACTGCACTGTGAAGGTAGGATACTCTTTTCACGATATGTCATGATGTCACGACATATTGCCAGATAGATAGTTTATGGAAATATTAATTCATAATATAGGCCTACTTATATCACTCTGCTTGTGTATTTGACTTGAGGCGATGAGCGACACTGAGAATTTTTTTTGTCTGCATAACAACTTGAAAGACACAAAAGATTCCTCCATCATATGTGAGTCACTGTTGTCTCCTTGCATGTTTTTTATATTTAGTGAAAGGATTCATTCTAGTGGTCATAACAGAAATTGCACCTAATGAAAATAATGTAGAATTGTGTTGCTTGAAATGGTCAATATAATTGTTTTATATTATTTTCAAATTTTTGAAGATATACGTGTTTATTTATTTTATTTTATTTTTTTTAATATTTATTTTTCCAAAAAATGACACACACACACACACACATATATATATATATATATATATATGTGTGTGTGTGTCATTTTTTGTATATATATTTTGTATATATATATATATATATATATATACACGTTTTTTTAAAAAGGGATAGTTTATCCAAAAAATGACATTCTGTCATAATTTACTCACAGTGACATATTAATAAATAAATCTTTCATTGAAAGTATCAATAATTTAATATACAGTTTATGTTTGTCATTAAATAAATTTAAATTATTTTTTTTTCCATCAGACTTTGAAGCATTTATTGATATATATTAATGGAATATTCATTAATTAATATGGCACCACTCCTAGTCTCCATTCATTTTCATTATATTTAAAAGAGATGCTCAGCCATTCAGCTAAACTTCTCTTTTTATGTTCAAAGAAGAAAGTCTTTACACCCTAAAGGGATAGTTCACCCAAAAATGAAATTTCTGTAATGATTTACTCACTTTCAAGTTGTTTCAAACCTGTATGAATTTCTGTCTTCTGCTGAACAGTAAAGATATTTTGAAGAATGTCTGTAACCAAACAGTTGATGGGCCCCATTGACTTCCATCATATTTTTTCCATACTATGGAAGTTGATGGGGTTCATCAACTGTTTGGTTACAGACATTCTTCAAAATATCTTCTTCTGTGTTCAGCAGAAGACAGAATTTATTTGACAGCTCTCAAACTAGATCAGATCAGCATTTCATTAGTATTGCTCGCACTCAGAGAATATCGATAAAAGAAATGAAAATGCTTATTAGACCACATGAACTTCCTCATGTCACCTGTAGGTAAATTAGGTTTCAGTGAACAACTTCAGGCTATTTCCCATACATATAGACAATACCATAAACAAACTATACAACAGAACACTAAAAAGAACAACAAACACTGAAATATTATAGTACACCCATTACTTCATCTTGTTACTGTTCAAAAGATTAATCATCAATCAAAGCTGTTCTTATACCGCTTTGTTGTACACTGCGGTATTCTAAGCCTTCGATTAGATGGAAGGTGCTGGAACTTATAATACAGGGGATGCTGCCTGTCACTTAAAATTGAAACACGCATTCGCTCTACCTACCTGGTATACAGTGAAGCAGGGCTAAGTTGCGGCTCCCCAATCAAACTACTGGACCAGTTCACAATTTGGTTAATAGAGTTCCGGCTCTTTAAAGATAAATTCCCGTACCAGGACACCATAGAAAAAGACAAAATAGATTCAATAAAAGCACAAAAAAACAAAATTAACAGTGTTTTATCAATTTGAAATTTGCACAGTTTCATTAAAAAGAAAAAACGTTGATGCCACTTTTTACACAGCGCTTCACAATTGGCTTCAAAACTTTGAAACAATGATTGTCCCCAAGTACTTGTAAGATTGCACACACTCCACTGTTTGACCCTTAATGGATGCGACTTTGTGCATAGAAACATTCTTCCTAAAATCAATTACCATATCCTTGGTCTTCATTCAAATGAAGGTGAGACTCCTCACACCACTCTACAAAGTCATTAATGACTGGTCCATGACTACTCTCATTCTTCTGAAGTAGATTGACAATTACAGTATCGTCTGCATACTTCAGAACAAAACGATTTTCATGACTGCTTTGACACATGTCTGTGAAGAGAATAAACAGTGAAGGAGAAAGTACACATCCTTGTGGCAAACCAGTGGAGGAAGAAACCTGTGCAGAGAAAGTATTATTTATCTTCACTCTTTGTGTCCTATTAAAAAGTCTAGAATCCATCCCACTAAGTTATTACTCAATTTAAATTTTTCTAAAAGCCTACTTATTAAGATATGAGGTTGAATTGAAAAGAAGAGGAAAAATCTACAAATACAAGTCTTACATGAGACCCCTTCCCCTCCAAATGTTTCAGAAATAAATGTATAAGGTGATCATGGAATTCTCTACGCCTCTTTTAGATCGGATCTAATAAACACTCAGTACCCCTCAAGATTTCAGATTTCACAAATTTTTCAAGAATTTTCTTTAAAACAGATGTAAGACCCACTAAAATCATATAGTGTCCTTGGGCCTCTAAATGTCGAAATCGGGACAAACATTGCATCCTCCCAGACATTTGGTACATGCTGTACCCTCTGGAGACATTTATCTCACACCTAAGAACATTTTTCACTCAAACACAGACCAGGAAGCTGTGAATTACCAATAGCTGTACACAATGCATTTTATCTTACGCGCAGAGAACTGTTTTACATTTCTATCATATCTGGCAGCATTTAAAGTGGTTTCTTTCCGGGACCATGTTTTGCTAATTCATGGCAAAAGACAATCCTTACATGACATCAAGGTGTGTCACTCAAATTCAGAGAGCAGGACTCACTATTTACACAATTACTACAGCAAACGCCCATGTTTTCCTTCAAATTGAACAAGGTTAATGTATAAACCACCATGTTGGGGTGGAGAAACCTGTTACAGGAAGCAAGAAAGCACATGTTCCACAACTGTCCTTTCTCATGTCTCATTTCTCCTCCTCTTTAAACCTGTATTTCCTGTCTCTGTCTCATAAGTTGCTCTGTCTCAGTCAGGCATCGTCAGTACGTGTGTAGGAGACAATGGAGGACAACACAGAAGAGGACATTGAGTCTCTAATTGAGGGAATGGCCTACATCCCTGGCCACTTTCATTTGGATCTGAATCTGAATGGTGAACCCAATGGACCAGCCACTCTTCGGCACCGAGACACCCAGCTCAAGCGTGAGAGCCTCAGGGCTGAGCTCGAAGCTGAGACGGGACGACTACAGTACGCTGTGCGCAATATACTGGGCCTGTTGGCCTTTCATATGGACGAACTGGAGATGGCAGAAGAGGCCTTTCATAGCATCTGCCAAGAGGATCCAGAAAACCTCAACGCCTGGGCCAACCTGGGTTACGTATACGAACGCCTGGGTCGCGAACTGGAGGAGGGGGAGTGCATGGAGCGTGTGGCTGCCCTCATGGGGCCAGAGATGGGGGAGAACCAGACAGACTGCAGGCTCAGGGTGGCACGGTGCTTGGCTGAACAGGCGTATGCACATCCTCATGATGTGGAGCTGGAGATGGACGAAGATTTACGGGAGAGACTGACAGCTGGACTTGTGTTATACAACCGTGCTCTCGATTACGGAGAGGAACTGGTGAGGACATTAGTTTGAGGGAGACGTAGATATCTTGTTTGAGAGTCAAAGACCTATAAGAGTATTTTATCTAAAAATTAGGGAGTCGCACCACATGATTTGGGGGAGTCGCACCACATGATATTTTATAACTAAATAGGTAGTAAAAATATGAAAAATATAGGTAACACTTTACAATTAGTTAAACATTAGTTAACTAACATGAACTAACCATGAGCAATACATTTGTTACTGTATTTACTAATCTTTGTTAACATTAGTTAATGAAAATACAGTTGTTCATTGTTTGTTCATGTTAGTTCACAGTGCATTAACTAATGTTAACAAGATTTTAATAATGTATAAGTAAATGTTGAAATTAACATTAACAAAGATTAATAAATGCTGTAGAAGTGTAGTTCATTATTAGTTCATGTTAACTAATGTAGTTAACTAATGTTAACTAATGAACCTTATTCTAAAGTGCTACCAAAATATCTGATAATTTAAGAGACTTTATTGACTTTGAAACACAATCATGAGGGTCTGCTGAGGTCTTCATTTTTTAAACTAGGCTTTTTCTTTGCTATGATATTAATTTTTGAAATTTTTACGTAATGCCCCTTCCCAAAAATGTGCAAATGAATTTTAATCAGAAATGAAACTCTTGCTCTTCATAGAAGAGATGTATACAAGCAATTGTATGTATAAATTGAAATTTTAATGTATTTTTGAAAGAATTGTTAGATATAGATAGACAAATATTTGTCATGTCATTGAGCCAAGTATCGTTATCACTTTTAAAAAAAATCAATGGAAAAATAATTTTCCATTTCCTTTAAACCTAAAACACAACAAAATATAATGCACAATTTAAAATACAGTGAAAACACCTGAGAAAACTCAATGTGGAAATGAACACTGAACATTGGAATTTAGTGTTTTAGAGTGTAACAAGTTCTATTCTATTTCTTACAGGTACCAATAGAGGAAAAACGAAGTTGGTATTTCAAAATGGCAACAATTTACATAAGGTATTTTTGACACCTACCTGTTAAGTTGCATTTTTTACACATCATCAAATATATGACTGCATATCTAAACATTTGAGGCAGCTCAGTCATTCCTTATCATGACTTAAACATTAATAGGCTCAACCTTTATTTGTTTGTTTTAATAGGTTAGATGGAATTGTGAGGGATTCAAAAGACATTGACCTCACAAGACTGACTTATTTCAACAAGGGTCTCAAGCTTCTCGCAGAGACTCTACAATCTGACAACACGCATCTCAAAGGTAATTGGATTTATTGGTTTTTAATAAGGCACAGTCAGTTCACTGATGATACCATTAATTAAGGACTGATTTTTATCCTTAGAGTTGTGAGCTGTCCAAAAAACGCATTTGCAAATATTGGATATGAAGTTGCAAATGTGATATCTGCTGCCATAATGCAGCTATGAATAAAAAACATCAATAATGCACGACATGCAGAAAAAATAGATATTGTGGCCATGAATGAATAATTCATTCCCACGACTTCGACGAATGGCTACATTTTATTAATTAGTTATCTTGTTTTAGATAAATCATAGCCATGTTTTACTGATTTGTTCCCTCATTTTAATTTAGTTGAATTATGGCCATAATTTCACTAAAATGGTAATAAGGTCTCCAGGAGGCATTGGTAGTATGGAGGGGCCAAGAACAGAGGAAATTCTGATTTTTTTTTTTGTCTGTTTCACATTGACAGTATTCACTGGCACACTTTTAAGTGCTTTTTGTCTGTCTATAAAAGTTTTACATTTACTTCACTCACACCTTGAAGGCCCTGACAACCAGAGGCCCTAGGGCACTGGCTGCATTGGCTCACTCCATTATCCACCCCTACATAAAAGAAGAAAAAGGTTTCAGAGACCAGCCTTTCCAGTTTTATGTTGCCACTCGTCACGCTTGGCTTTTTATGACTTCTTATCAGCGTCCTGAGCAAATCTCAGATGTCAAGGAATCATTAAGACGGTGTGTTTAAATCTCTCTTTACTCTCTAGCTCTGGCCTGGTGTTATGTTGGTCTCATGCTGGAGCGGACGGAGGAGTTCTCCACTGTGCCAATGTCAGTCCATGACTGTGGTTTCTCTGGATCTGACCCTTTGACCTGCTATGGATCGGTACTGAATGTCAGCCTATTGGAAAAATGTAGAATGTTTTATTGTAGTCAAGCTAATTATTTATTTGCACACATTTCCTTTGTTTCCACAACATTCATGGGTGTGATGAGTAACTTTGTTGTTTCTTGATAAAGGTGTTAGAAAGATAAGCTTAGGTTTATGTTTGATATGGTTAAACGTAAGCAGATACTGAAAGCTTATAATACTCTGACTATGTGAGTAAAAATGCAGTATAAAGGCTATAAATGATTAGATTTGTTCTCACTGCTGATTTTCACAGGCCATTAAGCTCGCCACAGATGATGCATTCATACTCAACAGGCTAGCGCACGTGTTCTTATTGTCAGGCAAACTGGAGATGGCCATAGGTATCTGTAACATGGCACTGAATGTCCTGCCTGATGCAGAACTCAACTGGCAGGCATACTGCACACGTGCCAAGGTAAGAGAAATACTTCTGTTATATACTGTGTAACCTCTCCTTGAATCACACCCCAGGATAAACTAGGATGACAAAAACAAATGCTTCTGCAAAGACAAAGAAACACCCATATTGTGACTTAAAGTCAGATTAACAATGACAATATAAAGTTTCCCCAGAAAGTATTTGGGCATTTAAAATTTGTGAATTTCAGACCCAATCATGTTAGAATCCTTTTTAGAAGTTTGTGTGTTTGAATGTATGTACAGAGTAAGTGCATTAGTGGGACCAGGTTCTTTTTAGCCTAACTTTAATTGGTCCCAAGTCATTTTAGTGGATTAAATGAGTTTCCCTCATGTTCACGTCAAAAATATAAAAAAAATAAATTCCCCAAATTTCAAAGCTATGGATATATTGATATAAATTGTCTTTACTTACGGTATAAAGTGTTTTATTTCATACAATGGATAGTAGGTAAATGTTATCCCATCTAGTACTCATAGATAAATATCACCTCATCCAATGTTTTCTGAGGTATTCTGTTACGGTGTGAGAAACTGCTGCACATGATTCAGTGCTTGAGTGAACTTTTCGAGTGAATCAAACTGAATTGGAAAACCCGTTTGGCCATTTCACGAGTGATTTGATTGTTACTGAGCCTCGTGCTCCACTAACAATTATTTCACGAGTTCACATTTACATATAATTAAGAAGAGTAAAGGTTTAAGCGTATTTGGCGTGCTGTCCAGGGGGAGGGCTCCGAGCCCGGAATTTTGGCCCGAACCCAGAGTACTCCCCCCGGTTGTGGTATAACTAGATGGAACTATAAGTGGGGAGATGGGGTGGAGGAGGGATGCTGGTAAACTCTCAGACGAACAGAGGTAAGTCTGCTGTATTTATACCTCCTGTCATTGAATGAGTTGATAAACTGATTGCTCTCCACTTGTGCTGATGAGGTTAATTATCTGCACCTGATCCTCCCGAACTTTGTTAATTAAACATCATTTCACGAGTTCACATTTACATATAATTAAGAAGAGTAAAGGTTTAAGCGTATTTGGCGTGCTGTCCAGGGGGAGGGCTCCGAGCCCGGAATTTTGGCCCGAACCCAGAGTACTCCCCCAAAAAGCAGAAAAGCAAAGGACAGCCGCCAGACTGAAAACCCCCCCAAACGACGCCGAGAAATGGCGGCTGGCGTTTCGGGGAGCCTGGTTGGATCAGGAAACCTATGTTGCCTCTGTTTGGAATGACCAATCGGAAAAATTCTCACATCATCTGATGGGAGACCAATGCTCACTGCATCAGGCGGTGTGAGTGTGTGATTGGAGCACCCGATCGGGAGGGCTCTGGTGACTTCCAACAGGAGACCAATGCTCACGGCGTTGAAATGTTGAGCCCTACCGACCAAGGATGAGGGTTAGGGTGGTTTATCAATAACTGACCGCAGGGGCCCACTCAGCTTCCAACGGGGACGACTCCCGGCGAGTGGGCCCCATTGGCCACTGGCGGTGTGAAGGAATTAGAAAAAACCCTGTCAAGAGAGCACTTGAGGCGACCGATGGGAGACCAATGCTCGGAGGAGACCAATGCTCGGAGGAGACCAATGCTCCGGGGAGACCAATGCTCGGAGGAGACCAATGCTCGGAGGAGACCAATGCTCCGGGGAGACCAAATGCTCGGGGGAGACCAATGCTCCGGGGAGACCAATGCTCGGTGGAGACCAATGCTCCGGGGAGACCAAATGCTCGGGGGAGACCAATGCTCGTAGGAGACCAATGCTCCGGGGAGACCAATGCTCCGGGGAGACCAATGCTCGGTGGAGACCAATGCTCGGTGGAGACCAATGCTCGTAGGAGACCAATGCTCGTAGGAGACCAATGCTCGTAGGAGACCAATGCTCGGTGGAGACCAATGCTCGGTGGAGACCAATGCTCGTAGGAGACCAATGCTCGGTGGAGACCAATGCTCGTAGGAGACCAATGCTCGTAGGAGACCAATGCTCGTAGGAGACCAATGCTCGGTGGAGACCAATGCTTTTTTTTTTTTTTTTTTTTTTTTTTTTTTTTAGCCGATGAGAGCTTGATGGGCTTTTTTGATGTGGAGCCGGTTGGTCCTGATGTAGCTTTGGAGCAATTTATGAAAAAATTGTAAGCCACTCAGGTAGCCTTTGATGGACCCGACTTGGAGGCCTTTGACACTGTTAAGGAAGGAGATGAAAGAGGTGATTGAGAGGAGAGAAAAATTGGGGAACGGCATATTATGTAAAAAATGGAATGTTTTAAAACATCTCCACGCAGTTATATATGATTGGATCGTTCTTGGAGAAAGTGCTTGGAGAATATAGTCGAGCGACGCATTGAGGAAGGGTTTTAACGGGTGGGTTAGGGGAATATTAATTCTGAAAAGTGAGGAACTGGAGTTGGGAATTTGTCTGCCTGTGGAGCCAACATCCTGAATTTCTGAAAAAGAAAACGAGAGAGAGAGTCAGCTATTTGGTTTTCAGAACCTGGGACATGTTTAGCAATTATGATGAATTGATCACATGCTGAAATCCAAATTAGGCGTCTTAAAAAAGGCATTAGAGCGGGTGAATTAGAACGGCCTTTATTAATGCAATGGACAGTTGCTTCGTTGTCGCAATGCACTACAATACTGCTCGCAGTCCATTCCTTCCCCCACAGAAAGGCTGCTACTACGAGAGGGTAGAGCTCAAAAAGCGCTGAGGACTGAAACGAGTCCTGCAGCTGGGGGGGCCATGGAGACGCGAACCAGCGTCCTTGGTAAAACCCCCCAAAGCCTATTGAAGGGGCTGCATCTGTAAACAGTTGGATATCCACGGGGGACGAGACGAGATTGTTATAGAAAAATGATAGGCCATTCCACTGTTTGAGGAATGCTATCCATAACCTAAGTTCATCGCGACACGCCTGAGTTATGGAAATTACCTCCTCTAGCGCGTGAGCCGAAGAAGCGAGTGAGAGGAGATGCGCGATGAAAGGGCGACCTTGTGGAATAATGCGCATGGCGAAGTTTAAGTGGCCGAGCAGGGACAGAAGTTCACGTTTAGAACAATTTGAACGGTCTAGGAGAGAAGAAGATACCAGGATTATCCTGTCGATTTTTTCTTTGGGCAAGGAAGCCTGGTATTTTACTGAATCCAAATTAATTCCGAGGAATTCGATGGATGTGGCGGGACCCATGGTTTTTTCCCGGGCGATGGGAATTCCGAGATCTGAAAAGACGTTTTGAACTGTGAGGAGATGAGCGGCTGGGATGGCGTCGGGAGGAGAAATGATTAAAAAATCGTCTAGCAAGTGAATGAGGTGAGGAATAGCGTAATTATTCGACAAGATCCAGCAGACGGCTTCTGATAACATGTCGAAAATTTTAGGGCTGCTTTTGCATCCGAATGTTAGACGAACAGCAAAATAAAATTTCTCATGCCAGCACACCCCGAACAGGTGCCACGAACCTGGATGAATGGGCATCACTTTGAAGGCAGACGTGATGTCGACTTTAGCAAGCCACGCGCCCCGCCCCACAATTTTAATCATCTCGATCGCCTGATCTATGTCGTGGTATTTGAGAGAGAATTCATCGAGTGGAATCAAGCTGTTTATGCTTGGGAACGGGGAATTATGTGGAGCTGACAGATCAATTATGAGGCGTTTTTTGCCCGAGAATTTTCTCGTAGCCACTCCAATAGGGCTGATGCGAAAAACTTTGAATGGGGGTTCGTCAAACGGGCCAATCATGAAACCTGACTCGACTTCTTTTGCAATCAGGTTGTTTACGACGTCGGGCTCAGCGAGAGCAGATTGGAGATTATTACAGATGATATTTTCGGAGAGCGGGCATTCTACACCGGGTCTAAAACCGTGTTCGAGGCCAGACAGTAGATAATCGGTGAAATCGATGTCCGGGTGTTGGGCTAGTTCCGAAGAAAGACGAGAAGTATTCACAGGAGTCGATAAATAATTTTTAGGGTTTTTATTAGCAGCTTTAAATACAGGGCATACTGGGCGGGCATGAGCGCCGCCGCAGAAATTACATATGTGCAAGAATCTGCACCGCTGTCTGTTGCAGGTGCCAATGTTAAAACTGTTGCACGTCTGTCTGTCAGCGGAGGAAGATGCTCTGCGTCTGAAGTCATTATTTTGTGGGTTTGAGATGACCGTTGCAGGTCTTGGTACGTAGCTGGTTGATTTAAGAGATGCGGTGTCCGAGCCGGGGGTGGTGGAGGAGTTAATTTGTGGGCACGCCACCGTGGAGTGCGTCACCGACCTGCAGACTGCGCATGAGATATTCCTACAGCCTAGGAAAACTCTATTGTGCAAGTCGGGGTCAAGTGCGCCCCAATATGGGCACTGGTTCCACTGAGCAACCCTGACGGCGCATTTTGCGGAGAAAAGTTTATGATAAGTGTAAAAATGTCCTCCCCCATAAGACAGCGCGAGCTCGGCCATAAGTGTTAAATAATCGTTGAGCTCGCGTCGCCTATGGGGGAAGGATGCGCAGATAATTTCTGTGTAACGGCTGAAAGCAATTGTAAATTCTGAAAAAGAAAGTAAACGTGACGAATGTGCGGACTGATTTTTTAGAGTGACTGAAAAAACTCCGCAGTCTATCTGGCGGTTACAATCATTCACCGGAATTTGTGAGAGTAGATTTGCTAGATCAACATCCGCACCTGATAAAATTTGCGCCCGGATGTTGTGGGCCACCGGGGGTGGTTCCGAGGCGACAGCGTTTGTTGGGATGGGCATCAGAGTTGCTGTGAACAGAGAATATGGTGACTTTGCATTTAAAAGAGAGGAATGAGGAAAAGAAGCCGAAGCCACGACTGTCGGCGGAGGCAGCCTCGCGCTAAAGTCGGCATTTGGGGCTTGAGAAGGGAGATTGACAGGCATGCAAGATGGAAAAGGAAGGAAGGACTGAAGTGAGGAGGGTTGTGTTGCATGCGGAGGCAGCCTCACGCTTGCTTGCGCTGCAGGAGCTGCAGGCCACGGAAAAGGAAAGGGACTGATGGTAGGCGCAGAAAGATGAGATGCCTGAGATGCTAGCGGAGGCAGCCTCACGCTAGCATCTGCTGCGGGAGCTGGAGGCCACTGCAGAAGAAAGGGGTTAGATACAGTAGGAGGAAAATTTTGTGAACTTGAGAGAGGGCCAGCGGGCCCAGCTGTGTATAGTGCTGCGGCAGGAGAAGCCGTGGTAAAAGGCTGCACTGAAGCAGAAAGCGCGTGCGGCCCTGTGGCAGGGGAATCTGGGGCGCGGCCAAGGCTCGCTGAAGGTCTTCCCCTGCGGCCTGATGCTCTTAAGATGCCGGATCTTGTGCGGGAGGACAGTGGTGGTGTTGGGCGAGGAGAATTTGCGGCCCCGCGAGATTTGGTCTGCCTATTGACCCCCTTGGAGGCTGGGGTGGACTTAGGAGTGAGGTTTGCTGATTGCAGAGTGACGTAAAGCTTATATAATTCCGCTTTGTTCATCCTACGTGAAGGCTGAACATCGGAATTAATCAGCGCTTGCCTCAAACTTAAAACGGTCCACTTCCCGATAGGCGGAATCGTTGGCACGGCCGAACGATATGAGGATGCCGGGGAGGAAACTGGAAACCTCGCTGGTGGTGGCGAGGGTAGGCCTCGGCGTCTTGGCGAACGAGTGGCTGCGCGGGCAGGCCGGCGTCCGCGTGGTGAAGCCTGGGGCTCTGTGGCTGTGTCAGGCGGAGAAGGAGTTGTCCTGGGACCGACAGATTGCGGCGGAGGATCCGGAGAGGAGTTGGATTCATCGTCAGAAGGAAAAAGTTGGATTTGAGACATGTTTGCAAAGCCAAATGCTGGTAAACTCTCAGACGAACAGAGGTAAGTCTGCTGTATTTATACCTCCTGTCATTGAATGAGTTGATAAACTGATTGCTCTCCACTTGTGCTGATGAGGTTAATTATCTGCACCTGATCCTCCCGAACTTTGTTAATTAAACATCATAAACCAGAAAATGGCCAAATTAACTGTTATCTGAAACAAACCTCTGCCTTTTTAAAATGTTTTTCTTATAACGGCTAAAGTGTACAAACTTGTCACGATACTATACAGTATATTTGTGTTCACCTTTTCTCCCTTTTCATCTAATCTTGTTCTGATGGTTTTAATGCACTTCAAAATATGTATTCTTTGTCCTACAGCTTAGTGTCACCACTTATGCAAAGGATCTTGAAAAAGCAAAGTGTGGCCAAGTTGGAATCCCTGACCGTCAGATTCTAAAAGAGGCTCGTGCCGACCTGGAGCGTGTTTTGGCTGTACGACCCTGTTTGAGGACTCATTTGGAGATGGGTCAGGTAGTTATAACAACACAAGACTTACACCTACCGGTCAAAAGTTTAAATAATTAGGACTTTTTTAAATGTTTTTGAAAGAAAAGTCTAATGCTGACCATGGCTGTATTTATTTCATGAAAAATACAGTAAAAACAGTAATATTGTGAAATATTATTATAACATAAAATAACCATCCTATTTAAATATACTTTAAAATATAATTCCTGTGATGGCAAAACTGAATTTTCAGCAGTCATTACTCCAGTCTTCAGTGTCACGTGATCCTTCAGAAATCCTTCTAATGTGCTATTTTGGTGCTCAAGAAGCATTTCATATTATTATCAATGTTGAAAATAATTGTGGTGCTTAATATTTTTTTCAGGATTATATGATGAATAGAAAGTTTTTTTTTTTTTTTTTTAAATGTATATGACATTACAAATGTCATTACTGTCACTTTTGATCAATTTACTGTGATTTATAATAAAACATGTTTATTGAGGAGCAAATTAGCATTAGAATGATTTCTGGAGGATCATGTGACACTGAAGGCTGGAGTAATGATGCTGAAAATTCAGCTTTGCAAACACAGAAATAAATAACATTAAAATAGAAAAGTTACTTTAAATTGTAACAATATTACTATTTTACTAATTTTTTCATCAAATAAATGCCGTCTTGGTGAGCATAAGAGACTTCTTTTAAAAACTTCTTAATCATTCCAAACTTTTGACTGCTAGTGTAACTACTAATATAGCTACCATGTATCGTAGATTAAGAGTATACTATACCCATCTCCCCACTTCTCTCAGGTTTACTACTACATGGGTGTGGACGCCCTACAGGAGACCCTGTTGGTTGATGAGATGGCGATAAACCAAGCCCTGGTTAGTCTGGCTAAAGCTCTGCAGTGTCCGCTCGGCTCTACAATTTCTCAAGTACAGCTCTTACGGGGTCGATGCCTGCTGCTGAAAGGAGAGGAGCAGAACGCGATCGACTGTTTCATGAAAGCGCTTGAACTGGAACCTCTCAGCGTCCAAAACACAGTGGTCCTGCGCTGTCTGCTACAGGCTATTCTTGTGAGCTTCACCCAGTACGGGAAGGACACAGACCACACTATAATCCAATTAGAAGAATGTTTAAAGGAGGCTGAAAAGCGATACGGAATAAACATTGTTCAGACTGAGTTGAAAGCACTATGCCGAGCACATACAGATGAGGTGACCGAGCTCTCAAAAGATCTGATCAGGAAGGGGAGGTTGGAAGTGGTTAGAAAGTTGCTGAAGAGCGTAAAGCCACAAGGGAAAAAGTTATCAATGGTCAGGTCCATTTCTATTTGAAAGGGTCTGTTGAGCAATGGGAACGTGACTCTAGATAATGTTCTGATGGGTGATAATGTGATGTCCATGAGTTGTGTTAATGTTAAGTAGCCATTTCAAACTAAAGGCATTCACTTCTGGGAAATGGACAAAGGAAATGTATTCTAAAATCCTAAATGTATTACTATGGCGTTGAAGTTTAAAAAAAAGTCACTTTGGAATGTTGTCTTTATGGCTACGCTTTCCTCCAGTGCATACCACAAAGCCTGAAGAGCCAGTTTAACAAGAAATAAGTGTTTAACTGTTTTAAACTGTGGTGTAGTCACATTAGAAAAAAGCATCAGTGAAATTTCACATGCAAAAAGATTCATTGTCCATTGTCAATAGCATTGAGATGTATGAACCACAGCTTAACCAGAAGACACTTTCAAACCAAGCAGCTTTTGTCAACCAGCTTGAACATGAGCGAAATCTGAGTGAGGAACTTCCTACTTAACATTCCTATTGGAATAACTGGATTCAGCCAGCAAAATTTGATTACTTTCTACAAAGCAAAAAGGCTAGGTGAACATCCTCCAAGTTTGATTCCATAATTTTATGCCAATGATTGTATGTGACAAATGGTTTAATAGAACTGTATGGAAACTGTATGTATGTATGGAAGGAACTGTATTTCATCACAAATACATTTATTTAAATCATAGATTTTTTCATGTGGATGAATCCTCAGTAAATGAGGTTTGCATTATATAGTAGAAACTAAACAAGTTGATGTTGTCTAAAAGGCTCCAACATCGTTATTTTATTTTATCACCCAGAAACAGTTTTAAAGCAATTCTCCACACAAAAATAAAAATTCGGTCATTTTCTCACCCTCATGATGTTCTAAAACCAAATGACTTTCCTTCTACTGTGGGATATAAACAATATTTTGAGAAATGTCTCAGTGTTTTTCACTGGAAGTCAATGGGCTCCAATGTTTTTTCCTATCTTTCTTCAAATATAATCTGTGTTCTGCAGAAGAAAGAAAATTATACCATTTTTGAGGGTAAATAAGAACAGAATTTTCATTTTTGGGTGGCTATATTTTTAACTGCTTTTCCCCTGGTTTCACAGACAAGGCTTAAGCCTAGTCCCAGACTAAAATGCACGTTTGAGCCGTTTTAACTGAAAGCAATTTGCACTTACATATCTTAAAAATGTCAGTCCAATGTAAGGTACATATATAAAATCTATTTAAAACTACTATTTGAACTCAGGCCTAATCCTGGCTTAATCTAAAACCTGTCCTTGAAACCAGCCCTTAATGTTTCTTTTATGAGCATATTTATGATGCAATAGCATGTTAAATGCTGAAATATCTAAAAAATAAATAAATAATCTGCATTGTCATGTTTTATATATGTATTAAAACCGGATGAAAATTATGAACAGTCTAACAGTCACATCATACAAGATGCAGATTTAAAAACAAATTATATAAAAAAAAAAATGGTTTTATGTTTTTAAAGTGAATCATTGACATTGCTGCAAAAGACATTTTACGACATCACTTCATGACACTTCAAAGTTTTGCCTCCATGTCCAGAGTTTTCTGAGGGGGTGGGGTGAGCAAAAACGTCCTTAGTAGCAGGAGGTTGATTTATGACCAAGGCATTTAAAGTCTTTTGATGTCCAAAAAGAACATTTCGATCATTTCGATCTCTGAACCTTTTTGCCTGATAAAAACTGCTTAGAAAACAGAGAGCCTGATACCAGCACAATGAAACTAGGTGATCCTGCCTTCACAAAGCACCTAGAAAGAACAAAACGGAGAGGAAAAAACATCAAAGACCAATTCAAGCAGTGATAAAACTACTTAGAAGATATTCCTCTGAAATACCTTTGGTGCTGAAGAACATTAAGGAGTGACTTTTCAAGATCAACTTGACAAAGATGTCCTTTTTCAGGATCCTCAAAGAACAGCTGGAAAAACAAAACAAAAAACAAAAACACAATTGTGAGGTTACAGATGGATATGATCAAAGTTTAAAAACAAATCTTCGTGGTACTGCATCTATTTAAAATTGCTCAAGTAAAAGGAAGGAGAACAGTGATGGATCAAAAAGAAATCAGAAAGAGCTTTATTGCCAGGTATGTTTACACATACTAGGAATTTGTTTTAGTGACAGAAGCTCCACAGTGCAACAGAGTGACAGCGACAAGACACAAGCAATAAAAAGAATAAAATACAAATATACAAAATAGACAAAATAAACAATTGTATGTACAGTTATGAGGTGTCAACCAGTTGTGTTTTAAGAACTTTCTGTACCGACCTGTAGATTTTGTGGCTGATATTTTCTTTCCGTATCCCAAGGAGGAAGCTCTTCACCAAACATAACTACCAAATGGTCCATGAAGCTGAAATACAAAAATCAATTCATATTTAAAGAAGAAATAAATTCCCTATCCAGCCCTCCCTTCCTCAGCAAGGACACACATTTTGATAATGGCATTTTGACTTTGTAACAAACCTGGAGTTCTCGCAGAAGGCAGATATGAAATCCGTCTGGCTGTGCTCAGGGTAGAGGAACAGCACTGGCCAGTGGAGGACTCCCTGCTCATCCATGTACACACGAGCTCCTGTGGCCTCCTGAGAGCCTATTCCATCAAGCTCCAGATCAGCCAGAGCTCTAGATGCACCTCCATCATCATCCTCACTGTCCGAACCCCTGTGTCGAGACAGCTTGGTCTTCAGAAGTTTAATGCCACGCTCCTAAGTTAAAAACTGTCATTGAATATTTCGCCTTTACATGATTCGGTCAAAGAAAAAGGTTTTTATGATTAAACTTAGTATCTGCAGTACCTTAATGGCAGCTAACAATGCTTCTTTCTCATTCCGTTCCTTTTTCGCTTTAACCTTCGCCTTTCTGGCATCTTTGTCAGCTTCTCTCTACAATAAAAATACATTTATACAAGAGCTGCATATATATCAACAAGTACGATCACAGCAGAACTTTCAAATCTGCGTCAGTGCTACCGCTAAGCCAGAGTAGTTGTCATGTATAGGTATGAAACAGCTTCAAAGTTTTTTCAACCACACAGTATCATTATTTCTGTTACAATAATTCTATAACAGAAGTATTGTGATAAAAGCTTATGGTTTGGTTATAAACACTGATGTCTACGGTAGTCATCAAAATAGAGGAAATCACCTTTGACGCTTCAAATAAAGATTGTATCAATTACATTGTTACACCAGTAGGTGGCGACAAGTGACTTAAAAAATGCATTTGTCATTGAATCATTCATTCAATAGATTAGTAAAAAAAAAACGCTGATTTATCCAGTAATGAAATAGGTGAAGTCTGTATGAGTGAGTCATTGAATCATTCATTCATACAGATTTAAAAAAATAATAATAATTTTTAAAATAGACTGCCGCAATTAACATTGTCAGAACCTCTAATAAATTACATGTTATTTTGTTAAGTTGTCTAATCAGAATCATAAACTCTATTTGAAAAACTAAAATGTGATTCATAATTTATTCAGAATCGTGCAGCTCTAATTTAAACATTAGAAATTTATTTGTAGAATACAAAATGTCAAAAATTTGCCTCGGAACAAATGAAAAAAAACAAATGAAAACATTATAAACAAAAATGTGCAGAGTGTAACGACAGAAAAATCAGACACAATTATATTTAACAAATAAATCATAATGGGTTATGAATAATTATTATTATTCCCCTTTGAGTTGATTCGCTACAAGAGTTTGGCAGCAAGACATGAAGTAATAAGTAAATTTGCAAATAATAAGATGGTAATGTGTAATTAAATATGAATAAATATAGTGAATAGTTTAATTGTAATGATTTCGTGGAATATTAATACATTTATATTTTACATCAAACATTAAAATCAACTAATTTTGTGCCGTCACTCATGCATAAAACATTCTGACATCAACATCATTTCACAGAAAAATATTAATTACACATCACACATAATTTGATACGTACATCTTTAAACCTCAATGCTATAAATGCAGAGTAGGTCACCATAAATATATCTACCTTCAGTTTATCTGCTGTGGCTCTCAGCTCCTGTAGTTTCTTGTCAGTGGGAAGCAGCTTGAGACCTTCATCACACCACTGCAATACTCCAGCGTAATTACGCAGCTCCATCGAGCACTGTGCTCCTAAATCCAGGAATAAATAATATAGAGATTTTTTTTTGTACACAAAATAATGCAATTTTACAAGAGGCAACTCTGGTTTGCTTTACAAGATAAAGAACTACAGACACAACTCACCTCTTGTTATGGCTTTAATGTGGTCTGGCTTGAGTTTCTTTGCAGCCGTGGCATCATTCAAAGCTGAACGCATATTTCCTGGAGGAAAAATAGTTTAAAAGGAAAAACTAAATTATTCTGGCACATTTATTGCAAGGCACACTAACTAAAGAATACTAACTGTACCTAAATGGAAATGTGCAGCTGCACGGTTGGTGTATAGAATTGCATTGAGTTCAAGATCCATGCAGTTCTTTTTCAATCCTTCTGTGTAAGACACTACAGCTTTCTTATAATTCTTCTCTTTAAAGTACTCATTCCCCTCATCCTTCAAACCTCTGGCTTGCTCTGAAGAAAAAAGAAAAGACCAATTATAATGTGTTCAAAGAGGTACATTAAATAAACATGAGTCAAAATGAGTCGCACACCTTCGGGTGTTCTGTCATCATCGTGGATTATAGACTGAATGCAGGCGAGTTCGGGGTGTTTCTCGGGGTCTATGCTTTCTGGGGCTGTCTTCATGAACATGGGCACCTTATCAAACTCCTGCGAGATATAAAACACGTATTTATATAAATAAAAAGCTGTGACAGCCAAATGCAACGGTACAGCACACTGACGTGACAGTCCTTACCTCTTCCCAGTTGCTTTCATCAAACGCATTCTTGTATTTCTGTTTCTTAAACTTCTCCATAAATTCATCCATGGCATCGTCGCTGTCTTCGCCTTGGCCTGGTGCAGCCATTGTTTATCTCTTTAAATTAATTCTGTGATATAACGCACATAGATAAATTTGGTATTGTATGTATACGTTGTTATGTTCAAAGGCTAGCCGCTATGAGGAGCTAAACATAAAACTGCATAAAAAGCGATAAAACTAAGAATAAGCTGTAGCAGAAAACCACATGGCCTCAGCAACGCTGCTTGACACACGTCATGGAAACATTACCGCCACCAGCTGGTCTGGAGAAAAAAGTCGGTTTCAAGGATATCCAAAAATCTTTGTAATAAAGAGGGTGAATAAAGATCATATTTTATCAAATATTTGATTGAACATATTTTAAAGTTTCATAATTTATTAAGGCAGAGGAAATTAGCCCCTCTACCAAATTCCTTTTGTATGCAAGTTAAAATGACAACTCTCCCACATACTGTGAGAAAACAAAAACTACAAAAATGTAAATATAATAGCCTATCAAGAGAAATCATTTGAATTTTTTTTTTAACCTGGTCAATTGACCCTTCGAAAACAGTTTGATTGACAGGCGATCTAACCAATCATAACGCCGAATCCGCCATCTTATCCGACAAAGCCGTCAGGGAGCAGCCTATAGCAGATTAACGTTGATTCACTTGAAATATTGTGTGTACTCAAGTCTTTCCACGGTTGAAACAACATTCCTTCTGATATTCATGTTTATTTGATGCTATAAATGAACTAGTATGAAGAGATTATGGGTTTACGAGCCGTTTGAAGGATCTGTCACGACACATTAAGGAGCCACTGTACGGTATTTAGTGTTTAAACTGCTTTAAAAAATGACAATATTTAAATATGAAACTGTTTCATACGTTGTCAGTGTCTTTGCTCTGCGATGTATTTTTCACTGGAGAACATGATGTGTGGCGTGAGAGAGCATGGGTTGTCGGACATAACAGGGGGCGGGTTTTGCGAAGGGTCAATTGTTTTATGTGTATATGAACTACTTATTCTGTTTTTTAAATCAGTATCTTCTTGGACAGAGCAAACGGTAAAATGTACATTATATTATGTATATTATATACATAATATAATTTATTATTGCTGGTGTTTCTTTAATGTTTTTTAATCAATATTTTAAATGACAATGTCACTAAATTAAACTATACTTTAATCTTGGTGGCCCTGTAATAGCAAGTACAAAATGACAAAAATATTACAAACAGAACAGTTTTATTACCAATATTTTCTTATCACATCACACACTGTCATTACTGACACAAGCAATGTTTGAACATCAATTAGCCAGTAAAATGTACAAAAAATGCTATAAAAAAAACATTTTATTAGATAGTTTCAACTCTACTTAAAAGATCCACAAGCCCTTCTTTACTAAGGAACATGGTCTCTCCACTCTGCTGACAAATCACCTCAAATATAGGCAGATCCTCTAGAGCCTTCTGCCCTACCACCACCACATATGGATACCCGAGAATTTTAGCATCCTTCAGTCGTTTACCAATGGTCATCTGAATCCTGTCATCCAGTACCACCTCTCCTCTCAAGTTTGGTAGACTATTTCCCAAGCTTTGAGCCAATTCATCAGCCATGGATGTGACTTCATGTGCTTTACTGCCCTTTTTAGGTGGCAGGACACACACTTGATAAGGAGCGATCAACCCAGGCCAGTGAATAGCATCCTCAGATGACATCACCTCTATAGAAGCGGCAAGTATCCGTGTGACACCAAGTCCAAAACAGCCCATCTCTGCAACCGCAGACACATTGGATGCATTAACAAACAGGGCCTTAAACGCCTGTGAATATTTTGTGCCGAGGTAAAAAGTGTGCCCCACTTCGATGCCTTTGGATTCAGTCAGCGTGCCCGTTTGACACAGTGAACACGTAGTCTGCCCTGGTTCCATGGTTTCGATGTTGGCAGAGAAGCCACAGTTCCCACAAACAAGTAACTGGTCTTCGCCGATGTCTGCTGGCAGCTGAAACTCATGAGAAAGTGTGCCTCCTATGTTGCCGGTGGCAGCCTGTACCTGCACCCACTTCAAGCCCAGTCGGTCAAATATCCGTGCATAAGCTTGACACACAGAGTGGTATGTATGAAGAGCCGCCTCTTCGTTGATGTCAAATGAATACATGTCTTTCATATAGAACTCCCGGCCACGTAAGAGCCCAAATTTCGGCTTCTGTTCATCACGAAACTTGCGCGTTACCTGCAAGACATAAGCACGTTATCTACTTGTATAGCTAAATAAGTGACCTACAACTGTACTCAAAATATCTTTACAAAATAAGATTCTGCGTGAGAACCTCATTTGTTTTTTTGCATCACATGTTTAACATATAATATATGTGATGTGTTCTATATATGCGTGTCTATTAAGTAAATGCAATGCAAAACAATCTAATCTAATCATATCCATTAAATGGAGGGACAGAAACCTCTCAGGTTTCATTAAAAATATCTTTATTTGTATATTTTAAGATTAACCAAGGTCTTATGGGTTTGAAACCAACATAAAGGTGCGTAAATGATGACTGAATTTTCATTTTTGAACGAACTATCCATTTAATACCTGGTATAGCAGAAGTGGCAGCTTCTTGTAGGATATCGTGGTCTGGGAAGCAAAAAGCTCTGTGACTGCTTCTTCATGAGTCGGTCCGAGGCAGTATTCCGCATTGTGCCGATCCAATAGCCTGAACATCTCTTTCCCCATTAGCTCCCAGCGGCCACTCTTTTTCCAAAGTTCTGCACTGCACAGTGCCGGCATGTCAACTTTCTGCCCACCGATTGCCCACATCTCCTCATCGATGAGACGAACCAGCTTCTCCATGGACCTCAGAGCGACTGGTAAGTAATAGAAGCAGCCAGGGTTGGAGGCATGGAGAAGTCCTGTCTGCAGCATCAGTCTCTGGCTACGGCATGTCAAGTCTCCACCCTCCTGACCTTCCCGGAGATTGGACGGCAGGAAGAGGCGAGAGACAAGCGGTAGTGGGATGACAGGTTTGGAAACAGCAGAGACTGAGGGAGACGTGTGGATGGTACAGTTGATGCAGCTTTTCTTGGATGCTTTGAAGAGAGTCCTGGACAGAAGACTTGGGAGCTTGTGATGACAGTGATGAATGAACACCTCCATTTTTGACAACTCAAACTCTGAGAACAAACAAAAGTATGGTTGAGAGTGGGAAATCGATTATTTCGCACAGAATATGCACCTTCAGAGAGCTCTAGAGAAATGGATTGTGTAGCTCTTTTATACTCTATGAAGTTTCAGAGACTTAGTTAAAATACTGTATGCTTTACTGAATCATAACAAAATGTAGAACACACATTTTGTAATCGTTTATTATATATATATATCATTATATATATAATGTTACTGTGATTTTAGCATGAAATTATACATATTTTCCAAATATATTGCTATGACACGTTTCAGAGTGTAAAATAATGTATGCCGTTTTTACCATATTTAAAAATGGTATTTTATATGCTTTTTACTATAACATTAATAAGAATGGAAGAGAGAATGTTGTAGTTTCGAAATGTTTAGGTTTTGGTCATTGATGGGATCTTCCCGACATCTAGTAGTTTAATACGTAAATATGAGCACTGTCTCTGCTTTACATTTCACTAAATTCAAACAACAAGCTTCACAATCTGATACAGTAAAGTTGCTCTGATGTAGCCTACCTCCTGTCAATGTAACTGGCTAGATAACATGCACATTGTACCACAGACAAACCGACAAAATGTCAAACTTACCTCGAGTTATATTTTACCTCTTGCTTACATCTATAATCTTGTCAGGTTAAACTGAGATCATTAATTGGGACACTGATGATTGTACACATCAATAAAAACTAAACATAAAAAATCTCCATATGACTGTCTTATGTGACCTTTTTCTTCTTTTAAGTCATTCAGCGCACCAGTGCGCCACATCGCCACCTGCTGCATTGGAAGTCGAAAAGCAAACAGTATTTGACTAGTAAGAGGAGTCTGTTTCTATGGTTATTTCAAACAAGAAGTCTCAGGACCGGTTTGTTGTGCTGCATATAACTTCAAGCCATCCAGCCAACCGCTTCTTTTTTATTTCTCGCGTTGAAAAGTGTGAAACATGTCTAACACAACAGTCAGACAGAAAAGACCCGCTCTGAAAGTCACCAAGTAAGTTTACACATTACAAACGCGCAGAGAGCAACTCAAACACTTTAGATTTGATGTGCTATTCTACTTCTAAAATATTTTTAAACAACATTTTCCCAGTTCTTTAATATCTATTATTTTGCCGTGAATATTTACGTTTTCTGTTCATAGGCTCACAGGGTTTCTTCCTTCCAGGTCATCCAAAACACTAAATGTATCGTCTGGAATATTTCGCGTGAGTCGAAGCGTTTCAAAGAGCATTAACCCTTCATTCAGCGGGAAGAGCTTCAGCTCGGCATGTGACAGTAAAGTTCTAGACAAGAGCTCGACCCAAACACCCAAACACACTATTCAGGTAATGGGCATTTCATTATGAACATGCATCAATTCCCTATATGATTTAATTAGCAAAATTAACTAACTATCTATCTATCTATCTATCTATCTATCTATCCATCTATCCATCTATCCATCTATCCATCCATCCATCCATCCATCCATCCATCCATCCATCCATCCATCCATCCATCTATCTATCTATCTATCTATCTGTCTGTCTGTCTGTCTGTCTGTTGAAAATTCATTCATTTTTGTACCTACTTCACCAGGTGTTTGATGAAAATGGGCAGGATGTTGCTCCTCGCCCATTATATAATCCAGATCCTGGGGTTTTACAACCTAAACAAGGTAAAATGTTTCCTGCGCATGACACGTCATGGACTACCATGACAGACTTTCCCTCGGTAGCCTTCCAGACCACCAACGCAAGCTTTACTGGGCCGTTTACAAGGTAATTGAGGAGAAATGTCAACATATTACTTCATTGCAGCACTTGTGTGCACATAAATCTGTACCACAAAGAATTATCTTACTTTTGTTGCTGTAGTAACAAAGGAGTGATCTCTGCTGTCATGTCAGGTCTTTTTTTGGGAGCGCATCCAGAACAAGCCTGACAGCGGAATCGGTGACTGATGAAACTAAAGACTTAGTTAAACAAGACTTGTCCAACAGTCTTTCAGGTTTTCGTTTCCATTTCATATTTTCACCTGCCAAGTTTCCTCATTAACTCATCTGTTCTTTAATTATCTGATTAATGTTCCAATATAGCATTCTGATATCCCACTATATTTTGCTGTGTTTGCTCATACAGATATTCAGGTTCGTAAAGAGGAGGTGAAGGAGCAGGTCAGAGAGGACATATTGGACAGTGTGGCAGATTGTTACCTGACTGAGACAGAGACCATCTGGCTGCTGGACATTCCCGCAGTGTCCGTGTCAGTAGATTCAGAGGATGCTGAGGCAATCAAGTGAGTCACATTTATGCTCTTTTTTCCCAGTAACACACTGTCGATGACATTTGACTTGTTTGACATTTAATTTATTGCTAATTAAATTATTAATTTCTCATTTACTAGTTTATTTTGACTTAAGATATACACACTCAGTTACTTTTCCATAGAACTAATCTTGCTGTATTTTGTTCTTGCGTTTTTGAAGGGAAAGGAACGAGGCTTACACAGAACTGTGCAAAAACAGACAGGGCAACGATAAGTATGTGGAGCGCTCAATGCAAGCGTTCAGTGGTGCACCAAAGACGAAAGAGGTCCAATGCGATAGCATTACAATGGCAGACAAAGGTATTATACCAATACACAGTCCATTTAAAATATGCCCTTGAAATAAAAGGCACTTCATTGTGATTCAAATGCAATTTTTTTCGCATCAAAAACTCTATTTAGCTGTCATGGCCACCATCTGGGACATGTATGATTCATTCTGTAATAAAAGTGATATCAGTGGAAACATAGCAGTGTCTGCTCAAGAAAATAAGCCTGCTGTCCTAGACTCCTCCTCCATGAGTAACCTCCTGACCCCTAAGGGTTCTGACCAGAGCATGTCTATGGTCAGCCTCACCAGTACAGGTAATTGTTTTTATAAACAAACACTACATTGTGTGTATATAATCATATAATCATGCATGGTTGGACAACAAAGGAAATAACTTGTGCATCTAATCATACTGTGTGCTATTATAGATTAATGTGTCATTTGGTAAAGCTGTACGAATTTGACAGAAGTCAACATAGTTGACATAGGTTCATAGGTTCATACATAGGTTCACCTATGTAAGCTTATGATAGCTTAAGGTGCTGTAGATGCCCTTCTAAAAAATTCTAATATATTATCATTAATGTAATAGCAAATTATATACAGTTGGATGAAAAATTATGTGAAATGATCAAAAAACTACAAAATAAAGCACAAAAGATACTTTGATCTAGACTACATTAAATACAAATTCACTTAGCACTTAAAGAATTATTGGCTTATATAATAATAATAATAAATAACACATTTAAATGTTTAAGGTAATTTCTTTTCCTGTCTGTTTTGTTTTTAACTCTTTAAAATCAGTCATTAGGTTGTTTCATATTACATTATGGAAATGGTTAAAAAGACTTTAATTTTCATCCTTGTTTTCAATGGAGTTAGTGGCTCAAGCACTCAACTTGAAAAGATGTCATTTGTCCCTCTGGTGGAGGAAGAGCCAGATCTTGAGCTGATCTTACAGTCAGACAAATTAAAGCAAGACCTGGCAGTGATGGAAAAGGTGGTTCTGGCCAATATCTTCCAGCCCAAGCTTGCTGCATACAGACAACTGCCTATAATAGAGGGTGATGTCTTTTGTATAGCTTCTAAAATTGCATGTTAAATGTAATAGTAGTATTTTTATGTCTTCGCATTTAAATATCAATTTATATATAAACATTTGATGTTTGATAAAATATGTAGATCCAGACTGTGTACGGATGGGAATGGCGTCTGAAAACTTCCTGAGCCCATTCCTTGACTATCTCTGGGCCTTTGAGTGTGAACTGACCATGGGGCGAAATGTCAGCTGTATGGCCTGGAACAAGAAAAACCCAGTACTGTCCATTTTACCAACATGTTTCATCCACAAATGATTTTAATTATTTAAAATATTTTTTTTAATTTTTGAACCTTTACTGAATAACATGTTTTCCCCTAAAGGATCTTCTTGCTGTGGGATATGGACAGCTTCATTTCAAAGATCAGAAATCTGGACTTGTTTGCTGCTGGTCTTTGAAGAACCCCACGGTATTCTGCACATTCATGCACACTTTAGAACAAAGACAAGTTGCATATTCAGCTAGATTTAACTGTGTTTCTAGGTATCTTATTTGCACAGATCTCTCAAGAGCTGTTCATTTAAAGGTGTCATGACATGGATTTTACAATTTTAATATGTTCCTTGAAGTTCACTTACAATCTTAATATTTTTTGCACAAAAACAAATATAGTATAAATGTGAAAAAACAATTATTTTCAACCTTCATTCTGTCTCTGGCTCCTTTAAAGGGTTAGTTCACCCCAAAATGAAAATTCTGTCATTAATTACTCACCCTCATGTTGTTCCAAACCTGTAAGACGTTCATTCCTCTTCGGAACACAAATGAAGATCTTGAAATCTGAGCGATTTCTGTCCCTCCATAGATTGCCTTTCCGCAAGAAGTTTGTTCTTGTGTGTCATTCAAGTTTGTTTGAGCTTCTGTTAATGTCTGCTGATCAAGGTTTATATGTGAGTAAAAGCCTAAATTAAATCTGTTCATCAAAATGCGATTGAGTCTCTTCAGGTTTGGACTAAACCACTCGATTCATATGGATTAGTTTTTCAATCTCTTTATGAACTTTTTTTAAAGCGTCAAAGTTGCAAAGGCAGTTTATGGAGGGACAGAAACCTCTCAGATTTCATCAAAAATAAATCATAATTTGTGTTCCGAAGATGAACGAAAGTCTTACTTGTTTAGAACGACATGAGGTAAAATAATATCCAAATGAGTTGTTTTTGGAGCTTGATTAAATAAATGCTTTGTTTATACTGAGGAGGGCATTTTAAGCTCTGAAACCTGCAAATTGTTTTAATGGTACAAAGACCTCTTATCAAATTTGATTTCTCATAGGATGACCCCTTTAAATGTTGTGCTAACATACAGTAGCCCCCGAAAAAGTATTTGGACTCTTATGTCACCCTTAAATCTTTACATTTTTACATTTTACAGTTTCTTTGCATTAGATAATAATTATGCTACATACATTTAAAAAAATGTTTTGATTAAAAAGCGTGTTTGTGAGCTTTCTTTAAAATAAATGACCCTTATATTTTATTATCTAATGCAAAGACTTTCATACATTTATAGCCACTGTATTCTTTTCCTTTCGTTGAATGCCTTAGCAATGTCATGTCATGTGTCTTTGTGAACATTCTTTAAATATTTTTGTTCATTTGTTTCAGTGGCCTGATCGAATCTATCATTGTGAGAGTGGAGTCACTGCGCTGGATTTCTCAGCTTGTAATGCCAATCAGCTGGCAGTAGGCATGTATGATGGCACCATTGCCATCTATAACGTACAGACCACAGAACAAACACCCATCATTGACAGCAGGTGGGGCTGTCAGCATTTCTTCTCTTTATCAGCTACAGTACAGGAAGTTACTGATTCTAACACACAGTTAAAATAGTTTTCTCAATATCAGTGATTTGCGAATTTCACAATTATATGTTTATGGTTAGGGTAGCAAAACAAATAGACTTATCAGTGTTTAATTGAAACACTTTTGTTGTTGACATCAAAGGTCATACGTCCAATCATCCTCAGTAATTTGGTTGGTAATTTATCATTATTGTGGAAAAATGACAAAGATCAGATCTAACCATTTTTGTGTGTCTGTTTGTGTGTGTTTATAATGCTGTTGAAACATATTTGAATGAGTTGACAGGATTGTGTACACAAGCTTGTTCTGATATTGCAATGACTTTACGTCACAGTGACTGTCCCAACATGCACATATGTCCGGTGTGGCAGCTCAGATGGATTGATCATGAGAGTGGTCTGGGTGGAGAGGATAAAGGGGAAATACTCATCTCTGTGTCAGCTGATGGGAGAATCAGCAAATGGGTCCACTACAAAAGCCTGGGATGCGTTGGTAAGTGAGACAGATGTGATACACATCTGTGTAGAACCACAGACTAAAGGTATAGTGTTACAGCACTGGCCCCACAAAGCATTTGGACACTTGAAGGGATAAGTCCACCCTTACAAAAAAAAAAAAATGTCATCATATAACTCACCTTCTGCTTGTTCCAAACCTATATGACTTTCTTTATTCTGCCAAATGAAAAATATATTTAGAAAAATGACTGCTTTTTTCTTTCTTTCTTTTTTCGTAAATACAATAGAATCCATATATTTGTATTAAGGTGCCGTCACATTTACCGTTACTTGGTGAAATTTTGTGGGTGAAATCCAGTCCAATCCATTTCATTAGGAATAAGGTGAAAAAGTTATATATGAACTCAAATTCTAAATTTGCAGCATTGACCAAAAGAGAGCTACATAAATAAAAGTGACTTTTGTGTGAGCGGTGCTTTATGCATCCCTACACTCTTGACAATGGACAATACACCATTTTTTGCCAGCAGAATTTTTCCGAAATTCTGTTAATGTGACTGCACCTTCATAATGTACAAATATTTATCATTGAGATATACACCACTCAGGCATTACATTATGACCACTGACAGGTGAAGTGAATAACACTGTTCAACACTGTAACATCTCTTATATATTAGGGATATATTAGGCAGCAAGTGAACATTTTGTCCTCAAAGTTGATGAGTTAGAAGCAGGAAAAATGGGCAAGCGCAAGGATTTGAGTGAGTTTGATAAGGGCCAAATTGTGATTGTTAGACGACTGGGTCAGAGCATCTCCAAAACTGCAGCTCTTGTGGGGTGTTCCCTGTCTGCAGTGGTCAGTATCTATCAAAAGTGGTGCAAGGTCAAGGTTCATTGATGCACGTGGGGAGCAAAGGCTGGCCCATGTGGTTCGATCCAACAGACGAGCAACTGTAGCTCAAATTGCTCAAGAAGTTAATGCTGGTTCTGATAGAAAGGTGTCAGAACTCACAGTGCATCATAGTTTGTTGCGTATGGGCCTGCATAGCCGCCGACCAGTCAGGGTGCCCATGCTGACCCCTGTCCACAGCCGAAAGTAGCTTCAGTCGGCACGTGAGAATCAGAACTGGACCTCGGAGCAATAGAAGAAGCAATAGAATAGAACATGTTTTCTTTTACATCATGTGGAAGTGCGAGTGTGTCGCTTACCGGGGGAACATATGGCACCAGAATGCACTTTGAGAAGGCAAGCCGGTGGAGGCAGTGTGATGATTTTGCCAATGTTCTGCTGGGAAACCTTGGGTCCTCAATATTCAAGTGAGGCAAAGAAAATCTATAGAGATGCAAGTTGAGGGAAAAAAAATATTATTGAAGGAGAACAACTGCACACTCACTTTAGCATAAACTATTTATTTACCACCAATGTTTCGGCTAGTAGTCTTTGTCAAGGTATAGTTTCACAAAATGGATTGAGAATAATTAAGTGATTAAGAATTAGATTCTGACATGGAAAATAATAAGTATAACATCAACAAATCAATCTATTAATTCACTGACAAAACATAACACATGAACAATTCCAGTCAAACAATATTTTAAATCAAATTCACAAAAAACAGCTTAAATCAACATTTAAATCATGTGGAAATAGAGTTTTCAGTTTATGTATTCAAAACTTTGGGTCCTGCCATCCATGTGGACCTTTGACCTCCAAATTCCCCAGATCTCAATCCAAGCAAGCATCTGTGGGATATGTTGAACAAACGAGTCCGATCCATGGAGGCCCACCTCACAACTTACAGGACTTAAAGGATCTGCTGTTAACATCTTGGTGCCCGATACCACAGCACACCTTCAGGGGTCTAGTGGAGTCCATACCTTGATGGGTCAGGGCTGTTTGGTAGCAAAAGGGGGACCAACACAATCTTAGGGAGGTGGTCATAATGTTATGCCTGATCGGTATATGAGACTATAACACAATACTGACGAGTTGAGCTGGTTTTAGATGAAGTTTGAGCCATGTGTTGAATAATTTGTATTTTGTCTGAGTTAGACCTGATGAAACTGAAGAATTCTGGCAACATGGCAACGAACCGCCAGCAGTGGAAACCTTTGATCTCACCGTTGTCACCGGGGCTGTGTTTCGCTTTCCATCCTAATGTTAGGCCTACATTGCTAGTACACATAATTAGAATATCAAAAAGCTGCTAAGCAGATTTTTTATTAGCTATAATGCCATTATCTTACAGGATTCCAACATCTACCTGGCTGGAACAGAGGACGGTCATATTCACAAGTGCTCTTATTCATATAATGAGCAATTCTTGGAAACTTACAAAGCCCACAATGTATGTAGAAATGTTTGCCTATCTTCAATTATGGTTGCAATATAGATCCTTCTTCGTGTACCTTTAAACATTTACACTTTTTTTTCTTTCTCTTCTCTTCTCTCTGCACCTTTCCCCAGGGTCCCGTCTATAAGGTGACATGGTCGCCGTTCTGTCCAGATGTTTTCCTGAGTTGTTCCTCAGATTGGACTATTCAACTGTGGAGGCAGGACCTCCAGATACCCGTGCTTTGTTTCACCTCTGGACAGAAGGCTGTCTTTGATATCATGTGGTCCCCGCACTGTGCCACTGTCTTTGGAGCTGTCAGCGAGGGTAAGGTGGAGATCTGGGACCTGAGAATCAGTAGGTAAGATCTTGTGTTCTGTTGCATTGATAACATCGAACAATAACAGCGATTACGTTTTCTCATCTTATTTTAACATCTTTGCTCAGTGTTTTCTGTCCAGCAGCTCACAGTGCACTACATTTTTTAACAGTTTGGACCCGACAGTTGTGAGCATGACCAGTCCAGGAGTGAATCCCACTGCTCTGCTGTTCACCACTGAGACAGACTGTGTTCTGGTGGGGGACAGTGAGGGGGCGGTCACTGTGTACAAGCTGAAGAACCTCAAACCTGGAAGCAGCACACAGGTGAGGCCTTATCTGTTCATGTCCATGTGGCTCGACCTGTGCCGTACAGTACTCGAAGTAATCATTTCGTCCAATGCCGAGATCATTTATATCTCTTGTGTTTCTGCAGGTGGAGACGTTGGAGGAAGTAATTCAGTCCACACTGTCCAGTCAACACTGAGGAGCATTAGGAAAGACTGGTACAGGTCATATAAGGATCAGGCTGTTTGTTTTTACCTCTCCATCATCATAATCTATATCCTCTGGCAGACTGAGCGACTCCATTTTACATAACAATGGGATTACAGCATGCATGCCTGTTTGTGCCTTATTGTCCATCCTTGTAGGAATAAATATATTCCTCCAAAAAGTCATGTTATGTGAAATTATAAAGTAATTGGTAATTTTGATCAGATGAAAATGTCTTTTATGTATTATTTAAACTTTTGGTTGTAGGGACTATAACAACATTGCTTCTGAAGCTAATTAACAAAAAAAAAAAAAGTGTTACACAAAGGCCTTATGTTTCTAACCATATATTTTAAAAGCATTTTTGCATGCAGGCGTTCATTGGTAAAGAACAAATACATTTGTTTAAAATAATTATCATACATGTTATATTGGTTTAGTGTGAGAACAAGTGTTTGTTCTGTGGTAATGGACAGATAGTTTTATTACCACTTGCCCGCCACACATTACAGCTTATCGACGACATGAGGACCACATCACACTTTTACAAATGACTGTCATTATTGAACTGTTGTTCTCTCTTACATCTCAAAAAAGCCTCTAATCTGAGCTTTTTAGTACAAATCAAACAATTTAGCAATGAAGATGTAACTCAGCTTATATAACAGAGCTTTTAAGAATAACAGCTGTGACATTATGACAGGAAACTGATCTTGCTTGTTTACTAATGTATATGGGACATTTTATCCATAAGGCATATGGTCATCATTATACATTTTAAAACACTTTCCCACATGATGTTTCGTGTTGAAGATAGGAAGTCGATGTTCATAAACATTGTTTTGATTACATTATATTATATTATAATTATATTATTTTCAACTTAATAAGCATTTAGTGTTTGTGTTTTCTTAATTACATTCAAATGTATTTAACATACATTTGATATAATATAATATAATATAATATAATAAATTACTTCCCTAATCTTATGATCGCTTAATGTAGCATGGAAATCCTTCAACACAAAATCTCATATTATTGTATTATATATATAACATGACTATTAATGAAACTGTAAATTGTTTATTAATTAATCCAGGAAGCATAGTAAATGTCATGTCTTCTCTCTCTTTTTTTGCATTATTAAATTCAAAGTTACCTCTGAAAGAGTCAGTGAGACAAATAAATCATATATCATATCATAATATAAAATATCAATTACATAAATTTTATATTATATTATATTATATTATATTATATTGCTTGGCGATAACATTTGTTTTTGATGAAAAACAAGCTTTTCCTTTATGTTTCCTTGTATTGATTTTGTCCCACAAACTTTTATGTGTTTTTATCAGAAGACATCATACTGTTATTCATCTCATGTGGCACATCAGCCATAAAACCATAATGGCTCAGATTATGGTCATATTGCTCATTTGCACTTCTTTTTCTCATAGGCCAAGTGGGTTTAAGGGAACAGAATTTGATGGTCACATCAGTAGATAGTGGACATCTGTTTTGCTCAGGGAACAGCGTTGGTCTTTATGTGACTAGATTATCCATTCATTAAGGAGAATATCACTGCAATGAGACCATTAAACTGGAGATGTTAAGAGACAACAGCTTGTCCCTAAGGATGCAATTTAATTCCAGATTGGGGCAGTAAAGCACCTAAATACCTGCTGCCCTTTGTTTTCCGATCAAAGTTGTTTGACTTGAGGGGATCAAAGTAAGTGTTGGGTGGGGTTTGGACAGGATGGAACTGTCCAGCGTGAGCCGGCCAACATGCCGCCATAAATTGGGGGTCACGTCTCACGAGAAAATCAGATGTTCACTAGACCTGAGAGAGGTTGGCAGAAGACAGAGAAGATCTTAGAGACAGAAGGAAACGTAAGGGCAGAACAGGAGGAGCGTGGACACTGAAGCCACTATGAGAAGGTTATATTCTCCTGCTGTGCTGCTGCCAGTTCTGCTGCTGTGTGCTGTGTGTAGTGTGTCGGTCGTGCAGGCTGACGTGAGGACCGTCAAGCTGTGTGGCCGAGAGTTCATCCGTGCCGTCGTCTACACGTGTGGGGGCTCCAGGTGGAGGAGGTTCAGCAGTCCGCAGGATATGGAAGGTGAGTTTGCTGTGAGGCATTTATGATTCATGCTAAATCTGAACCATCACATGCCTCTTAAATGCTGGTTGCAGTGTTGGGCTTCAGAACAAATTTAGTCACTTTATATTAATGAAGTGAGGGCTTAAAAAAAAAAAAAAAAAAAAAATTATATATATATATATATATATATATATATATATATATATATAGCAATACAACTCAAGATTGAATAGAAATAATTGTTATTTATGTATTTTAATCACATTAAAATACAGAAAAGGTCTGCACGCTAAAACACTTTATTAGTAACACTCAGGAGACGACAAACGTTTCGGCTCTTCGTCAGTGTGACAGTTTCACTCACTCTCAAACACAATATAGAAAATACACTGCAAGTCTTCAGGTGATCGTGATCATAATTAGGCAATCAGACAATCAATCAATCAATCCACAGACTCCAGTTTAAGAATTTATTTTAAATAAATTTAAAAAATCTCCAGTTAAAAACTCTATTTTAATCATAAATCCAATCATTAGAGATATTCCACAAAGATGATTAGCATTTTTTACGTTACGTTATACGTTAACTGTTCTAATATAATATTTGTGGAGGATGTGAATATACTTTATTAATAATAATTTATTATGTTAAATTACAGCCCTGTCATGCATGTGGAAGTTCTGTTAATTGAATTTTAATTGAATCCAGATAATTAAATAAGCTCAAAAGGGACAGGGATATAAATAAATACAAATTTATATTTATTATATATAATAATAATAATATATACTGTAAGTTGTAAGTTTTCTAAAGGTATTATTAAGTTTTAGAAGTATAATGACGATCTCAAATGCATCTATTATATATATAAATATATATAAAAAAAAAATATTTTAACCATTATAACCATCTTTTAGCCATTTTCTTTAAACACTGTTTTTTAAGATACTATGTAAATAAAACTTTACTTTTGTTAATTATCAATGACCGTATGATTCTAAGCATCTCCTCTTCTTTCTGACCCTTCAAGCCTGGTGATATTTAACAGAACACTGCTTTAATTGTATCAGTGAGATCAAGTCTCCTCCAGTCAACAGATAAACAACGTCTGGTGATATTACAATCCCATTAGACTGACACAAGTTGAGTTAAAGCAGAAAACTCCTGTGTCATTTTCACAGTGTAGCAAAAATGATCTCCTCTCTGAGGAGTCTGAGAAGATTCTCTACCTGTCATCATCATTTGAGACCCGATTCCAAAAAAAAAAAAAAAATTTGGGAAGAGGCTCATATATATACATATATATAATATGTTTATTATTACAAAAGACTAATAATCTATAATTGATTCTGAATCAAAACTTGTAAAATCAGACTATTGGCACAGTTCACAACAAACGTCATAACTTTGTATTTTGTCTTTGTCGTTCCACAGGGTTTTTTAATGGAGATCTAAGCAGCTCTGAGGATCTCAGTGAGAGTCTGGGATCTGACCTGACCAGGCGAGACCTGAATAATGTTTGTTGTCAGTTTGGCTGCAAGAAAAGCGACCTCACGTTGCTCTGTTGACAAACTGAACTTGCATTTTCTATTTGTCTCACTATGTTTTCTTCCACGCTGACTTCAGGCGATATAAACGCTTCTCTATAAAGTGTACAGCCAGTAGGAATTCATATAACAACTTAATTTGCCAACAGATTATGCTAATTTACATAAAAAGCCTGTCTGTCTGTCTGCGTTCTGCTACACTTGTACTTCAAACTGCACCATGAAAAGAGGTTCAATATCAACAATGAAATTGGGTGGATGCGCAAGGTAGTAATTGTGACGATTAACATGTTTTAATTGTAAATTGTATTTTGTGAATAAACATTATTGCATATTCATCAAAGGTGTGTTTTCCCCCTAAACCTACAAACACCGAATCTGAAAATCACCATTATGATTTCACAATGTTATAGTTCGACTCCTTCGTACGTATTGGTGAGCCAATTTGAAGAAAAGTGAGTGCAATGATGTTAAAAAAAATTATATATTATATATTTCATAATACAGATAAGAATTTCAGGCAGAATATTACATATATATATTTACACACACATACTGTATATATAATATAATACAATACAATACATCGACGTATCAGGCTTATATGTTTTATTGTTTTGGAAAGAGCAAAGTAATCTCAGATCTTTGTTAACATTTTTTGTACAAACACAGCTTGCACATGTTGCTGGGAAGAGATGATTTACAGTTACCAGACAGCGTGCGTTCTCACACACACTCACACACACACACACACACACACACACACAAATGCAATTCATCTTTCACACACAGCTCCACTTAAATCACACGGACACGAGTTTTCTCACTTCTTTTGCGCATCTGAGAGACGTTTCACTTTGGACCATGTAGACATACTGATTAAGCACTACACAGAATTGAATTCATAGGTTGTTTTTTTTCTCTTTTCTTTCATCTGAGAGACTCCTAGATGTTCTTCGATTAAACTCAGTGCAATAAAAAAACCCTTTAGTTTCAGTGCTCATAAAATATGCGACGCAGTGTTAACGGACGGCGACGCTCCGCTCATCCTTAACGTTAAATGTGGATGGAATCCTATGAATCACAAAGCACCAGTAATCTTCTCCAAACCATCACAACGTCTACATCAGACACTCAAAGATGTAACCAACGTGTTTGTTCCTGACAGTGAACATCAGAACATTTGGGAAGTTAAACAGTAACACAGTGTTTTTTTGTCCTTTTCATTTTTTTTTTTCCACAAGAAACAATATTTTTCCACTTTATTCATATGTTTAAACATTTAAAAAATATGCAGCTTATTTTCTCTTAAAGGACAATTCTGAAGATACACGTACAAACGAAAAGAAAAACAAAAACTAAAAACGATTTGGTCATTTAACCACTCAAGAACCTTGTCATCTCACAGAGACCGTTACCATTTGCAAAATAAAGAGGTTCTCAAGCGCAGGGACTCATGCTCAGGACACTGAGGGGAGAGGCTGGATACAAACACATCTGCGTGAATGAGAAAAGAATTTACAATGTCCAAAAGCTGACAATCCATTCTTGAACTAATAGTGCTGCTATACATAACACTGTAATAACATTAAGCATGACGCATCTAGGTAGATACAGTATCCCGTTTCATTTTCTCTTTTAAATGTCACCCGACCCATATATATAGCGTAAATTTTCTGTTGCGCTTGAGTTAAAAAACTTATATCTGAAATAAATTTAAAAATTATACCTTAGCATTATACTGTACACAGCTTACCCAACTACACAGATAACAAAAACTTCAAGGATCCTAAATTATGATACCATTCAAAGTCTATTCATATACAGTGTAACTTGTTTCTTTTTTGTTTTGTTTTTTACAACAAATCATGAATAAATAAAAATAGATTGATGTCATGTACTCTGATGTCTAACACTGTTCCCTTGGGAATAACAGAAAGGCTATTTAACAATACGAGAAAACACCAAACGGCCTTCGAGATATACATTACCGATTTAAAAGGACTTTTCTGTTGAGGAAAATCATGTTTGTGTGTCTATTGCAAGCGGGAGAGTTTTAAAGCTGTGGCTGTCTATAAATTCCTACAAAGAGTTTCGAAAAAAAAAAAAATCGATTTTTTTTTTTCCAATTAATGAACCTGACTTCACTGAGTAAATTAAAAAGAGATATTCCTGAATACGTTTTCATGACTAAATAAGCTTGAGCATTACCAAAATCTGGTGCAGACCTCTTACTACATGCAACGGTATAGCGCCATCTTGTGGCAGAGACTCATTCCTCTTTTAGACAATCAGTTGTTTACCGTACTAATTTGCTACCTTGTTCGAAAATGTGATACTTTTTTTTGACAAACTGAATGCATAGAGTAATAAAAACATTACATGTTCAGTATCACTTTTAGAGAAGGATACAGAAAATTCAGGTTCAGGTAGGCACAGCCAATAACACATCGGACAGAAATAGAGGCTAAACCCTTACGAACAAACCCAGGTCATTTAACTGCCGTAATAAAGATGTTGCAAAGTGAATACAGTTCACACATATAAGTACACTCTAAAACGGTCCACATTTTACAATGCAACTCATATAATACTGCTGGAGTGTGTGAGGTCCACCTGTATTGTACATCTACAAAGGTTTATCCATAAGGTCAGGTAGGGGTCAGGATTGTGATCTGTCCTGTGTTTTAAATATTCAGAATTGGTCCAAAATATGCAGACTTGCATGGATCGAAGATGCCGTTTAGTTGTCTGCCATGTATTTTCCTATGATGAAAACACAGAGGTACATTTTAAATAAATGCACGTGAACTCTAGGGAAGATTCTAGGCCGTTGTCACTGGCATAACTCACCTGCTGCGAACCTCTTCTTGATAAGGGAAAAACGATATCCAAGGCCAACCAGTTCAATGTCACAGCCTGACAGAGTGCTGCCCTCACTGGTGAACTGCACTGCCACCGGGGCGGGTTTACTGGGACCCTCTGTTAGCTGGAAACGGGCCAGCAGAGATCCTACACCTGAAGATATGAGAAAAGGAATAGTTAACTTATTATTATTTATTATAGATAGTATATAATACACCGGTATATAGTGGGTACGGAAAGTATTCAGACCCCCTTAAATTTTTCACTCTTTGTTATATTGCAGCCATTAGCTAAAATCTGAATACTTTGGACCATGTGATATTTCAGTTTTTCTTTTTTAATAAATCTGCAAAAATGTCAAGAATTATGTGTATTTCTGTCAATATGGGATGCTGTGTGTACATTAATGAGGAAAAAAATGAACTTAAATGATTTTAGCAAATGGCTGCAATATAACAAAGAGTGAAAAATTTAAGGGGGTCTGAATACTTTCTGTACTCACTGTATATGCTATAGTTCAAACGTTTGAGGTCACTAAGATTTTTTTTTTGAAAGAAAGAAAGAAATGAATACTTTTATTCAGTATGGAAGCATTAAACTGATCAAAAGTGTCAGTAAAAACATTTATGTTCCTAAATGACTCAGTTTCAAATAAATACTTTTTTTCAGGATTCTTTGATGAATAGAAAGCTAAAAAAAAAAAAAAAATCACAGTTCCCACAAAAATATTAAGTAGCATTGATAAGATGAAATTCTTCTTGAGCACCAATTCAGCATATTAGAAAAATTTCTGATGGATCATGTGACACTGAAGACTGGAGTAATGATGCTTTGCCACCACAGCAATAAATTACACTTTAAATAAATTCAAATAGAAAACACAAGATTTTTGATCAAATAAATGAAGCCTTTGTGAGAATAAGGGATATCTAAATCTTTAAAACCAACCACAAATTTCTGAACTACTGTATAATATATACAGTATATATATATACATATATATATATACACATATACATATATATATAGACAAAACTGAATCATGGTTCTCACCTCCATTCTCAGACTTCTGCGAAATATCAGGAATCTTCCATAAGATTCTCTGCTGCTCTGCATTCCTATAAAGATACCAATTTCTTCAATAGCAAATGAAAAATCCGTGATAGCATTTCCACAATTTTCCAAAAGTGGGAATAAAATATCAAGAGATTTTTTTACAGCAGACAGTAGAGTGAAAGATGTCATATTTGGCATCACTCCCTCAGCCGTTGTATTACTTTTGACATTTACTGCCAATATAACACAATACAAAGTATAACTTTATATAATTGTGTATTATATTTTTTTTAAAAATGAAAATATGAAAAACTTGGTAACACTTTATGTTAGGGTCTTTTAAGTTGCTTATTAGCTTGCATATTACTAGAACATTGGCTGTTTATTAGTACTTATTAAGCACATAAGCATATTAATATAAGCATATTAAGCATATTAATGCCTTATTCTACATTCTTAATCCTACCCAATACCTGAGCTTAACAACTACTTTACTAACTTTTAATAAACAGTAAATGAGGAGTTAATTGAGGGAAAAGTCATAGTTAATAGTGAATATGTGTTCCCCATACTAAAGTGTTACCAAAAACTACTTGATTTATGATGTTGATAATTGTGGAAACACATCATCACAGTCTGTGTCCATCATAATGCTACAATTTCACAATAACGATTTGAGTTTTGAAGACTAGAACTCCATTAATGGAAGAATCCCTCACCAGGCAGCTGGGGGAAGCACAGCCTGCAGTTTGCTGACGCCTCCGTCCACAGGAATGAGGAACTGAACATTGTTGAGGGCGACAGGAGTGGTCATGGCACCACCGTTGTATTTGTAGTCTATCCTCAGATCGGTACTGGTGGGTTCACACCTCCAGCTCACTGCTAGATTGAGAGGAGTGGACTGTAGACCCTTCGGTAACACCTGATGCACATGGGGAAATGAAGTGTCAGATGACATGGCCTCATCCTCATACATCACAAAAACTATAAAACTATAGAAGGTAAATACTAATTTTGTTCATATAGTTTGTTTTTAAGGACATTTTTGTTTACTCGTACATGATAAACTAAACTTAACTGAACTGAATCAACACTGAACTGACTGAATAATGACACTTGTTTTTTTAGGCCGTTTCCACCAGGTATTAATATGAGTCTAGGTCGATCGGATCATAAGTGGATGAGGGAGACACATTCCCTGGTATTTTAATTTGTCTCTTTTGTCCACTTTCAAACACTTGTCCTGAATTCTTCAAGGGGAGGGTCTATGGGCAGGTAAATGTAATGGCTTTTTTCAGATCTTTCGATCTAATGGACAAAATAAGATTGCGCAATTTACATATGAACGGAGACAATGGAAAAACATACGGAGAGCAGCAGCTTTTGTTTCTGCTCTGACAGCCACAAGATGGTCCAAACGTAGTGTGTGTTAGAAATCAGGAATGGCAAAAGAACATTGTGCTTGGTACGCTTTTTGTCTTCAAACCAAACTTGGGTCTTAAGCTGACAAAGTTTACATCCTGTCTGGCTAGTGCGCTTCCTATGTTTACGGAGTAGGTGGAGAATAGGTGGCTTTAGCGGGTGTTCATAGAAATTCGACCACATGAAAGTTTCCACTACGAAAGCAATTGGTTTTCGACTACCTCTGGAAATGGTACACCCCGAACGACCAAAACGCATCTCAATACCAGGTGGAAACAGGGCCTTAAATCAAAATCTGCAGAATCTGAATGTGTCTCATATTTGAAATTTGAATCATTGATGGTTATTTTCCTGTTTCTCACTGTGAAGCTGCTGTATTGTATAATGTCCTCAGAAATAATTTGACTAGACTGTACTGTACTGGGTAACTTACTTAATGTCTGAAGTAAAATATGGGTTCTAAAGCAAAACCAGAATGGTTTATGTAAGGTATAGGGCAAAAACCTGTTGTAGATTTTCTAAAACCAAATACGAGTACAGGTGCCCCTATGTTTCTGAGGTCAATGTTGCTTTGAGGTTCCTCTCACCTGATATTTCAGCATGTCTACATTGTAGTAAGTTGCCTGTGGTTTCTGCTCCGCCACCTTCTTTAAGTGGGTCATCAGGTTTGGCATATTCACCCAGAACTCCTTTGAGTTTGGATTTGGCTGTGTGGTGTCACTGTAGAAAATTTGAAAGTACACTCAATCTTCAAATCATACTCAACTGAAATAAACGAATGCCCATTATCTTTTCTCACTGTATCAATATGAAGAGTTCCATAGCAAAAACCTATGCAAAAAGTCCAACATGTTTTCTTTTAAATGAGCATTTTTTTTTACCAGGCTCCTATGTTTAGGTTCAGTAATTTTGCTTGAATGGCAATAAAAAGGTTATTAGTCAGTTATTGAAATGCCTTATTTTCAAAAATGTCACTTTAGTCAATTCATTTAGTATTTTTTTTTGCAAAAACCTCTAAGTCCATCTCTTTTGGACAAAAGGACATAGTAAATGTCTGTTTCTGTCAGTATTACAGCAGCAAAAGGAACACTGTTGCGTTTACTTGCTACAGGCAAAATCCTGCCATTTCCACTGTGGACAAAACATGATAAAAACTTGCAGCTCGGCAATTGAAATCCGGCTCATACACACGCCGTCATTCATCTTGAAATCACATGATTTGATTTGCGTCTTCTGATTGGTTCTTCCGTGCACTTAGAGGCTTTTACTGACAAAGTGAAATGGCGTTTAACGGTTTCTGTAAATGAACAGGACCGATGCTGGGATTTAGTGCATTTGAAGGGAAAGTATTTGATGAACATGTACTGTGTGCGGAGAGCATTCACTCATTTTTGCCTTTGAACTCTTCATATGTACACTACCATTCAAAAGTTTGGGGTCGGTATGTTTATTTTTTTTTAATTCAATATTTAATTTCCACATTATATTTTAAGGTGAGACTTACACGTTAGATGTACTTACTTAATATTTCCCCATACTTGTTTGTGTAATTACAATGTAACAACGACACCGTTAAATAAAATATAACTGAAATGTTTCATAAGCACCAATTCAGCATATTAGAATGATTTCTGAAGGATCATGTGACCTTGAAGACTGGAGTAATGGCTTCTGAAAATTCAACTTTGCCATCACAGGAATAAATTACATTTTAAAATGTTAAAATAGAAGTTATTTTAAATTGCAATATTATTTCACAATATTATAGTTTTTACTGTATTTTTGATCAAATAAACGCAGCTTAGGAGACTTCCTTCAAAAAACTTTAAATCTTACAGACATTTGAGGGGCAGTGCAAAAGAATGCTTTGCAAAATCAGTAAATGACCACATCCTTACAGAAAACAGAGAATGATATACTACCCCCCAAACGTGTTGAATCACATGTGATTAGTCATTCAGCGTGTGAGTCACCCTCAGCTGACTGCACGCAGCGCAGGAATGATTCTCAAGTGAGATATCACTCTGAGAAGATGCGCTAAACTATACTGAAGTATTACAAACTCTCCTTCCATTACCAATTATGAAAGTCTATAAGAAATAATTCATAATACATTCCATGGCTGATGCTTAATTTATGAGACTAATGCGGAAATTTGTAATTATCACTAATCAATCCATGTGATGGGGGTTTATGGTCTGTGAAGGTTCTGTTGTGGGTGATGTTAGATCAATGTTATTACCAGCACAGTAACTGTGGGTTAGGAAGGACGTGTTCCAGACGACTGTAGTTGGTTATGCTGAAGGTTAGCACAGCGGGCGAGGGGTTATTTGCAAAATGCCGTGTGATGCCTGCTGGGAAGGACAACACCATCTCTCCGGTGATCTTCACCACACACCTTAGAGAGTGACATTATTGAACACATACATAAGTAAAGGTCTGGTGTGTGTAACAGTGTTAGAAAGAGAGAGATCAATAAGACATTTTAATATACTGTAATAAAGTGAATAAGAAAGAAAAACAGATGAATAAACAGAAGAGATTAATAGAGTGAGGGAGAAACATGACAGTTAAATAAGGTTCCGAGACTTAAATGTGCTTTCAAATTAAGGCTGTGTCCGAAACAGCCGTGGCTGAATCATACTGATGTATTTACATTTGTTATGATGCTTACATCGCAAAGCCATTTAAGTTATTATAATTAACGTACACGTCATATAATTTAACATATTTAAATGTGGGGGAGGGTAATGAAATTTTTTAACTGACTTAACTTTAAATAGGGATGAAGTAGTAAAACTTAATATAGTTTTTTTTTGTTTAAAGTATATTTTATATTCCCCCTCAAATTTGTTCAAACGCTAAACTGTAACTAGAATCAAATCACTACCCCATAGGGGTCATCAACCTCTGTTTGAAAATGCCCGTCTTAAGAAAAACAGCTTCAGACTGGCTTCCAAAACTTTAATATTTCATTCAATTAAAATAACATTAATCTTAAATAATGTAACAAATGTTACTTATTATTTACTTATTATGAATGATTTATTGTGGGATATAATAGGCAGCTGAGGATACACCTGCACTGCCTTCAAAATTCCACCAGATGGAGGAATGTCAGTGATGGGATGTTATGGAAATATTGCATTCAGACGTGCCTTGATTAAAGAAGAATTTTAAGGCTGTGTTCGAAATCGCCCCTTATACCCTCATTCATTATTCCTTACTTTAGTAATATTATCCTCTTGAAGGAGTGAATATAAACGAGTGAGCAAATTTGAACACTGAGTGTGTCAGAAGGACTGCCACTTTTGCATAGTAAGTGCTTGATTTTAACAGGAAACTAGCAGCTCAAGCAGTAATGCAAACATTTAACTCAAACTCGGTCATGGAAACTATATACAAACCTTAATTAACAATTTAATAATCAGTTAAAAAGGAATTTATACCTGTATGATATTACGCTGTGGTCACATTGGAATGGCGGTTTGGAAAAATGAACGGATGAATGATTCAGCTGCAGTTCCATCTTCTGGTGAGTAGCGGGAATTCATTTGGCACGACCCTCAGTGCATTATGGGTATTCTCTAGCTGTTGAATGTACATTGGTTGTACATTCATTTTGGCAGTTCATTGTGGGATTTAATGAGTGCACTCGATAACGTCCACTATGGTTTCGGAAACACCATCACAAATGGCTGTTCCCTCAAATAGTGCCCTATTTAAGGGTATAGAGAGGGGTTTCGAACACAGCCTAAGACCGCTAGACAGAAACAAAATATCAAAAGGCCAGCTGTATGTTTATTTCATTTAATAATATCTCTTACTAAAATGTTCTAGATGTGCATTTCTCAACGAAGGAAAGGATAAATAATCATGTTGGTTTTTTTTCATACACAAAGTCGAACTACAGAGCTAGATGTGATATTGTGTCATACTTATTGGGGTCAGCTCCTTTGAAGTAGGCACTGACTGTCTCTGTGAAAGCTGCAGCCACAGGCAGCGTGTCCTGGGCCCCCATGGTGAGGGGACTGGGCCCTCGAGAACAGCCTGAGAGAACAAAACACGCACACACCACAGACTCTGAGTCAGAATGTGTTTACAGACACAAAACACAATTTCGATCAGTCACTGAGATACAACACACAGGCAAATACATGGGTGACAAAGAATGAGAGAAATGGAAATACAAACAAGTAGACAAACAAAACATCTCAGTTTGAGACAATCAGCAGCAGACAAAATTAATTTCTTCATTTGTATTTTAGCAAGGCACTTGAACCCAGACCTAAAATCTAGCAAACTTCAGATGAACTATCTTTTGCTCATTTGTCTTGACCACACTGATTAGGATTTGCAAGTGAAAGTGCACAAGTTTATTTTCTTGTTCTATGCTTATTTCCAATGCTGAATATGCCTATCACGATTACTGGATTTCACCTAACACACTCTCAAAGGACAGATAGCTCACTTTGGGCATACCAAACGAAATGCGGAAAAGCAGAACTAATCGCTGACAAGTGGTCCTTTCGGACCAAAGGCGAAACAAATAAGCGACAGGCAAGAAAATGCAAATTCACGTCCGTTAATAGGATAACTCGTTTAAAAAAAAAAAATAATAATACAATAAATACAGATGTAACATATAGCTAAATTAATGTCATTTACTAAAGCAAAGTCATTTGCTGGGTTATAGTGTTAAATTATTTCATTGAAAGCAGCAAAGACACTGGAAAATGAAGCATTAAAACCATGACGTATATATCTGTATTATTTACGGTATTATTTAATTATCGTTGTGATGTTTCAGTGAATAGAAAACAATCCTTAAATGTACACTCTAAAAAAATGCTGGGTTGTTTCAACCCAAATTTGGGTCAAATATGGACAAACAAAGCCGTTGGGTTAAATTTTTTAATTAAATCTTTAACGCAACAGTTGGGTTTGTCCATATTTGACACAAATTTGGGTGGAAACATGCCAGCATTTTTTAGAGTGTACATTAAGGATTGTTTTCTATTCACTGAAACGTAAGGACACTTATATCACATTAAAAACATGTCTTTGTATTATAAAACAAAATACCAAACTATGCCAAAAAGTTTGTTTTATCTTCTAAAAATGACACTACAAAAGGTATTGTAGCATGTTTAGCAGACCCAACATGGTTTGATATTTTGTTGAGACATTTTTTAGTGTGGCTTAAGTGTTAAAAAGTGTCGAAATATTCCTGAACCACGGTATGTTTACACAGTGATTTTAATTGTGGTAAACAATGAATCACAAGCTGATTGTTGATTTTTGAGCACAACTGAATATCATTAAAATCATCCAGCTCTTCAGTATTTCTTTTTTAAACACAGTTTAATACAATTGAGGCTTTTCTAGGTGAAGTCATAAGAAGTCATTTTAAATGCTTGAATTTTAATGCAAATCTATTAATTTGGATTCATAAGATCAACCAAGGAAAAGTAAAAAGAAAAAAAGAATGGAAGAGAAAAAGAAAGGAAGTTGAAACAGATAGCAGTCAGCTTCAATGGCATGCACCTGAAGCTGAAACATTGCGTTATGATCCAAGACCAAAGTCGAGATGAAAAGATCAAAGCAGACAAGCCACAAGAACCAGAAGATATATTAGTGACGCAGGTGAAATTATGATGGTTGTGAAAGAAAAGGAAAGCTGCCAATGACTGTAAGATGAACAGTTAAATGGCAAAGTAGCTACACAGAGCAAAGCAGATGTCAAGCAAATGACAGTGATTTGATGAAGGAACGAATGTGTGAATAAAGGGGGAGTCAGATGTCAGATGAGACTTGAGTGTGCACTCGCTACGTCCTTAGATATAAACCCCAACTTACCTTCAAAGGTTAAATAAAACTTGCCTCTGTCAAACCACACGAGGGAGGGCTGGTCTGTCTCTGTGTTGGAGGGGGAGGAGGTATAAGGTCGGGGGGAGTGAGGAGAGGCAGGGAAGGAGAAGGGGGAGAGAAGGACAGTAGCGTGAGTCACACACAGGTCCATCATACGGCACAGTGATGGGGGCCAGGGGTCAAAGGTCAAAGATGGTCACAATTCACTTTCGATGGGGATGACCATGATGTGTGAAACATTCACAAAAGGGCAAACAATAAAAACAGTCAATCTAATTCAATCTTTGTGTAATTATCATTCATTTTATTTGCAGCAAGACAAAGTACGAAAATAAGGTGACATATCTGCTAATCACTTCAGATTTATGATTGTTATTAATAATGATGCATGTGCAAACTTTGATTTTAATGTCCAGTGTCTATTATGTTGTCACTATTTGATGGCCTGTTAACAGCTAAGAGGGAGCTGGGAGAGTACAAAAATTATATTCTATCAAATACTTTAACATTCTGATTCATTTACGTATAATATCAGGACAGATGGAAAAAAGCTGGAAATGATTTGAGCTGCTTAGAAATTAAAGCCTCTAAATTCAAGGATAAGGTTAAACAGCTTATTCTTAAACTTTTGAAGGAATAGATCATCCAAAATAAGATGTTTTGCCATATTCACTCACTCTTTTGACATTTTAAACCTGTATACGGTCACTTTTTTCTCTAAAAAGCACCGTTGCATTTACATTTATTCACTAAGCAGATGCTGGTATCCGAAGAAAAGTATCATGGCACACATGATGTCCACATGACTTCTGCACTATATTCCAAGTCTTCTGAAGCCATGCAATACCTTTGTTTTATTATTCGTGAATGAATTGTTCTTTACTGATTTGATTCTTGCTGGAGAAGAAGATTATCAGCAAATAGTGGCTTACATTTTAGTCTGTTCCTCAAAATATTATATCAACATATATGAAGCTTTTGTATTGTTTTTTGGCATTTCAGTGTGTACTTTTGGTCTGTGGAAGAGATAATAGCAAAGGGGTTTAGAACAATATAATGGCAGATTTTCTTGTTTCGGTAAACTATTTCTTTCAAAATAGGTATTTAAGAAGTCCTTTTGGTTACATCTGAATCTAATAAGCTACAGTTTTCATTTTGTTAACCGCATATCATGTATAGGCCTATTTCTTCATATCAGACATGTGAATAGGAGGAGGTCGCTGCAGTAGGGATGAAGGGCAACAGGGGGCGGTAATGGGTGACAAGAAGGAAAGGCGAATGAGGGCTTCTTCTACTGTGCTGGAGAGTGGTAATACAACTTTAGACAAAACCAGGACCAGGACTATGAATAAAGTGAAGATCACTTAATGAGAAGATGTGAGTTGTACAATAAAATCTTGAACTGTTAAATTGATGTTCTAATCAGTGGCGTAGTGTTGGGGTATGCAGGGTATGCACATGTGCCCGGGCAGATTGGGTCCAATCCCCTTCATCTCAGAATGTCCTACCTGGAATAGCGCAATAGAAGGCCAACTGAATTTGGACTTGGAAACTCTGCATATTGCAACCCAGGGAGATGTACAGTTAATGATTAACTGTGTACATCTGCGATCTACTTTTAAGCAAATAAAATTAATCAATGAGTCAAAGTTATTATAATATAGTATTAAAAACTGTTCAAGGAATTTGGAAAGAGATATCAAAACCCAGTAAAACCCAATAATTGAATTGCATTCTTCATTTTTAACAATCAAATAATTGTGAAGATAAAGTCTTGTCATTTTGTTTGCCTTATATGTCATCCCGGAGCATCAAGCACTTTGTGGTCAGAGATATCAAGTAGGAATAATATCCCACATTTCAGTTTGAATAAAATGCAGCATAGGATGTTGACTATAACATTTAAAGATGTGAATTTCACTTGTGAGGACTACATTTATGTGGCAGTAAAGCGTGACCTTTGTAACATGATGATGTTGGAAATGCTTTTACCCAGGTGCAACATCTGAGAGCTCTCCACTCAAGCTTATGTGGTGGCAGGCATACTGATCAGCACTGCTGCCACTTGGGCCAAATTCCAGACTGCACTTCAAACACTGAGAGGATGTGTGTGTCTCATCTGTTCAAGAAGGATGGTGGTGTTCTGGTTTTCTGAAGAGTCTACAGCCAGACAGATGCTTTTCAGGGACTAAAAGAGTCTTCTGTTCCTGGTTCTTGATGTCAGTGCGGATGTAAGATGTGGGGTGTTGCGCATGTGATACAGAAGTCTCTAACATGCATGATGGGCTAAACAGACACATCATCTTTTATGGATGTGAAGAGCAAAATATGACAGAAAGAATTAAAAATGGATGAAAAAGTAAATTCTGTGGCAAATAGTGTTTGAGTGTAATCAACATGTGAAAAGTAGAGTAAAAAAACACCTTTTAAAATAAGAGCAAAAATGCCAAAAAGTCTTAGGTGAATTAAAGGAATATTCTGGGTTACTTACAACCTAATGTATATGCATTGGTGAAAAAAAGATCACCATGAATGAGCTATGCTCTGACAACTGACTCTATGGGTAATGTAACCATTTGTTACATTGTTGAATCAGTGGTCTCCATCCCATCCATTAAATCAGGAGGGTTTCATTGCATACCTGCTGGAACGTCTGCCCGTCTCTCAAAGTTGGGAAGTTTGTCTACAAAAGCGTCATCTTCTGACATCAGACAATTACGTCAGCCCAAAAGACAGGACAAGAAAGACGACAAAACACAAACAAAAAATAAAAGTAATTCAAATTAAATGACAAATAATTGCAAAGAAAAACAAAAAAAGTCACAGTCATTAAACTCAGACGTCACAATGGATGCACGGCACAGATTTAAAATGCTAAAAAGATGATGACTGAAGAAAAATGAAAGGAATGGTAAAAAAAAAATCCAAAAGGATGAAAGAACCCCAAAAGGATGGAATAGCACAAGCAAAAGATACACCCACATCCATCAAAAGCTCTAGATTCAGAAACTCTTCATTCACAAAATTCAACTCTTGATACATCAATGAAAGCTTCCAGACTGGTACAGCAGATGCCATACAAGCCATTTTGTCCAGCAAAGACATATCTGTTGAAGTAATTTTTCTAAATCGTAAAACATAACACCTTTTCAGGCCTTTGTTTATTTTCTACAATGTAAAGATACATACAGATCATAATTTAAGTTATTATCTAAACAATATCCAATTAATCCTAACAATATATCCACTTAAACATGCACAAGACAAATTGACGCACAAGCTAATATACAGTATGTGACAAGCAAAACTATATTTTTAGCAAAGCAAAGAATCTTTCCGCATCATTTCCAGTGATCTAATACATGACTGCAGAATGCTGGAGATTTGACTTCAGGATTTTAAACTAAACCATTTCATCATCATACTATTTCAGTCCAAACTAAAGCAAAGCTGTGAAAATTTTACTAAAGTAAATCCAAAACTGTACTGAGTAGGGGTGTGACGAGACACTTAGCTCACGAGACGAGACACGAGATTGGGTTCACGAGAACAAGACGAAACAAGATTTTTGCACAGTAAGAAGAAATCCTCAATGACAAAAATCATGACTGGAGAAACAGGTGCATTTTGAAATGTTCATCTTTGTAATGAAAGTAATTTCATTTCCACTTTCTGAGTATAAATTATCATATGCATTGAAAGACAACAATATTCAAGCACTGTAAAAGGTTTTGCCACAAACTCAACTGACTGGCTTCTCTCCTGTATGAGTCACTTCAGACCTTACTGTACATAAATTATGAGCTTCCGGAAATTCTGATTGAGGCTGTGTTTGAACTCCTAATTGAACTCCTTTCCACAAATTGAACATAGAAATAAAAACAGCATCAAAAACAAAAATAAATAACTTTTTTTGACTTAGTATTCTTAAGTGCAACCATAATCAAAGTACTCTCTCTATAATTCAAAGTGCAAACAGAGACCAGAGCTAAAAGGTGGTAACAACTATACAGTCCAGCCTAAGATAGGTTTGATATTGGGAGACAGGCTATTGTATGTAGCATAATATGTGTGCATCAGCGAGCTCGCGTTTTACTTTCACTTTCAAATTCGTGATTGCACATACTGTAAACGTAGCGGTGTATCTCTGTCATGCCGATGTCGCGAGACAGCTTTTCACCTCGACGAGAAATATTTTTCATATTTTAATATATTAATATAATATTTAATATATTAGGTCACACCCCTAATACTGAGCACTATGGCACCTTAAGAAACAGAGGCCCCTGTTTCACTGAATTCTAGATTGAAAGGCTGATTTCCAGAGCAGGCACATAAAGACAGAGCAGCATGGCAAAGCAGAAAGAATGATGGGAAATGGAGTCACACCTGACACAGACACGGAGAGCTCTTTACCGACGGTGGGCGTGGTGGCAGCGCTCAGAGAGTTGGTGGAGGAGATGGAAGAGGTGCTCTCCGCACGGGCCAGCGGAGCCAGAGGAGGGGGGCTTGACGAGTGTACAGGGGGGCTGAATGGCCGATTCTGATAGGAAAAGCAGGGAAAAGGAAGAATAGACAGGGGAAGTTAAGTAACAAAAGAGTAGGGGTTTGTCATTCTGGTAAGGTAATCAAGAGGAAATTGACTCAGAGTGTTCCTTGTATTTTGTTTCACTAAACAATGAATTTTATTTAATGAAAAATAAATATATAGTAAAAACCTTTAGGCTCGGTCTGGTTTTCTAAAGAAATTAGTTCTACCACCCAGTAAAGGTTTTTATGACTTGGGTCATGAAAAGGTCAGTGAGATTAATGGGAACTAACAGGGATCGTAATAGTTACCATTTGAATGTATTATAATTTTTTTTATGTTATGACGTACCACATCCCCTACGCTTGGTTTCCCAGGAGGCAGTTTGGGTCGTGAGGGTGGCCGAGGTGGGGGAGGGGGAGGGGGAGAGCTGCTGGTGGCCAATGGCGTAGAGGGGCGTGCAGGAGAGGAGGAGCCTGTGGAGCGAGAGTATTCCATTAAAGCAAAGCCATTCAAAGAGTAACATGCATCAAGCCCATTCAAGAGTTCTACCTAATTTGGATAAAATGGCCGTACATTCAAAAAGTTGATCAAAATAGCCTCACAAATCACCTATAGAAAGCCAGGATGCTTAAGACTACATTATGAAAACTTTCACACTTTACTGTGGAAACAATGAAAACAAAAACATTCTTTGTATCTTTGAAAATGAAGATGTTTACGGTATATAAAAATAAATGGGTAACACCTCTAATCAGAGTACTCCCAAAACACGAAACCCAAAAATGTAATAGTACCATTATGCGAGTAAGAGTGGTGAGACTCATGTCTATATATAGAAAATAATGAGGCAAAAGTTGTCAGATTCACTTCATCCCTCTTACTAAGAAGGCTCTTCTGTAAAACCTTTATAACATGGTGTTGACTAGAGCAGAACGACTTGAAATATGACTTTATATGCATTTCCAATATACACAAACTTTTGTTACTGCTTATTACCCAAGGGTATTTTCGATAAATCAAAATGTGTTTATTCAATAACATGGACTTTTTTTATGTTGGTGGTTGTCATTTTTTAAAGGGTTAGTTCACCTAAAATTAAATAGTGATTATTATTCATCATTGAAACCTGAGCAAATGTCTTTCTTCAGTGACACACAGAAGGAGAAGTTTACCAGAATGCCTGAGCTGTTCTCATGAAAGTGGATGGGGACCAGCAGTTGTCAAGCTCCAAAAAGGACCAAAAAGCATCATAAAAGAAGCCCATATGACTTGTGCTCTATATTGCAAGTATTCTGATTTTCCTTTGGGAAAATCTTACCTTGATCATTGTCATCATTCACTTTCAAACACATGGAAAGACAAGCTTTCTGCTAATAACTCATTTTGTGCTCCACAGAAAAAAGATCCTCATTTGGGTATCAAAAAACACGTGGGAAAGTAAATGATGACAGAATGCTGATTTTCGGGTAAACTAAACCTTTAACGTCCTGTGACCGCTGGTCTGGTTGAAAGATTTATTTTAAGATCAGACTCACCACTTTCATTTTCACCTGTACCAGCTGGAGGGATGGGTCCTGGGGATGACACTACCGCCCTGTATGTAGGAGGTGGAGGGGGAGGAGGTGTCGAACGGGGTCCTTGACAAATCTCTTTGGGTGAAGTGCTGCTCTCACTGGGGTCCTCTTTTGATGGAATCTCATCAGGGCTTTTCTTGTCCTCTTGGTTCAGAACCAAGGGCGGAGGGATTGTGCGTGCACTTGTCTCTACAGTAGTTGGTGGGCTGTTGGTTGAGTCTGATCGGGTCTCTGTCAGAGGAACACATGGCGAAAAGTCTGTAGTGGACTGAAAAAGATCATCTGGTGTCGGTGGGGGAGGGGCCTCTTCCAACGGAGGAGGCGGGACAGTTGGAGGAGAAGGAGTGACGTCTTTGGGAACAGGTGGAACAGGTGGGGGGCTTTCCCTTTGTGGCTCACTGGAAGGAGGAGAGGGTGCCAGCTCTACAGGAGGAGGTGGAGATTTTGGTAAAGGAGGGTTCAGTTCCTCAGATGGAGGGGGTGATTTAGGTAATGGGGGTGCTGGTTCTGCCGGGGGAGGTGGAGACAAGGTGAGTGGAGGTACTGGCTCTCCTCCTTCACAGGGAGGAGGTCTTTCAGGTGACTCCTCATTGAAGCAGACCCATTTGTCTCCAGCATCTTGACCAGGTTTTGGGGAGTCTTCTGGACCAAAGATGTTGTCCAGATCAGTTATAGAGGGCCTTTGTGAGGTCTGCCTTGAATTTTCCTCTTCTTTCTGCACATCTGCATCAAATACCACACATATATCATAAAGAAAAAAAACTATAAGCAGGCCATAAACAGAAGAAAAGACAAATGGCCAGAGATACAAGACAAAAACCTGCTCCTAAAAGGCCAACGTCCAGCAAAGTTTAGCTCCATATGCCCTAACACACCTGCCTGGAAGTTTCTAGTATACCTCAAGACCTTTATTAGTTGGTTGAGGTGTGCTTAATTGGGGCTGACACTAAAATCTGCAGGACAGTGGCCCTTCAGGAGCAGGATTAGACACCCCTGTTATCTGAAGCCTGGGTGGAGGGGGATCTTACCAGTAGGCTCTGTAGCAGGAGATTCAATCGGAGGAGGGGAGGTCGGCACATTCTTAGGTGGAAGCGGAGGCAGAGCTGCAATGACATTAGTGTGGCTAAGATAAGCTCTTACATACACCCCCCACCCCCCATAGGCCATGTCACCATGCCCCACAGCACCATGCAAAGGCAAGGTCTCATTCAGGCAGTCAGGGACAACAGAGATGGAATGTGGCAGGGGATGAATAGCTCAAACTCCATGATAACACTTCACTCTCTGTGACCCAGTAATTCACACTACTTTCATATTATTTAGGATGTAACAATTTTTTTTATGTTAATTTATGTGCAAAGATCATATTTATGTACAAATTTAATTTATATACAAAGATCATAAAGATCTTATTTGTTTAGTGTGCATTTACCAGGGCTTGCACAGACTAGTCAATTAGTCTATTATTGCTACGACTAATTCTCTTGTCCAAAGGTTTCCAAATTAGGGCCTGTGAACTGTCAGGGGGCTGCAAGGGTACTTAGATGGCCATATTAAATTTGATAGAAAAAATATTTTACTAGAGTTCTCAAAATAAACATGTTTGTACATTATTTTATTAAACATACACCAAAGCTTATATCATTTCTGTTTCATAAAAGAAATAATTTCTTTTTTTCTATTAACATTCCTAGTTTTTAACAATGAGAAATTTATATTATTATTATTTTTATTATATATTTTATTATTATTATTTTTTTAATGGTTTATACATCTTAGATCAATCTACTTGTGACTAGAAAAAGTATACAGTACATATTACAAAGAAAATATTTTAATCTCTTCTTATGGTTTTAGTACAATAACATAATATTAATTAAACACTTAATATGTTTATCATATAGTATAATGGGTCTTTATTAAAATATAGAGCTGCATATAAATTTGGAAGGTCGATTACTTTCCTAGACTAGTCATCTAGTAAAAATATGTAGTCATGCAAGCCCTAGTATTTTTACAAATTTATGTAAATATACATTCAGAGACATATTACTATTAGAAGGCCAAATTTTCATTTATAATTATAGCCTTAAGCTTAACTGAAGCCCACACATTCTGTTCAGTGTCATTTTGCTTTTTTGAAGCACAGGCACACATGAAAATAGGCCACGTTGAGTAAACCGTCACCAAAAGACATGAGTACAGGATGAGCTGGATGAGGATTTTGATTGTTTTCATAGCTAATGACTTGAGAAATGAGTAGGTTAATGGAGACTGCCAAAGGGGAAGTTAAAATAAAAATCTGGAGGCAATCATGATTTTTCCATTCAGACGACCGTTCACCGTTTTGGAACTTATGGGTTTATGAAACCAGGATGATGGCAATCATGCCACACAAGCAATGACTTACTTCCTGTAGAAAAAGATCTTTCCAATGAGGATTCTAGGTGTTGCTCAGGCAGGGGTGCACCCCAAACCTCAGGTTCCTCTATCACCGCTAATTTATGGAAGAGGACATGATACAAAGTTGATGGGGAGCAGAATTAACAGCTGTGTGACTCACAGAGGAAGGAATCACCATGCAACACTTATCTATCATTATATCTGTCATAAATGGACTATAAATCTAATTGTTTTAATCTCAACTGCTGCAAATGCAATTGAGTGGGTGGCAACACAACTAGCAAGCACTGATGAATGTTTTGTTCTATAGTTCACGTTACACAAAGCTAAAAACCAGTACAGTGATTATACAAGCATACAAACAGTCCTCGAATACTTATAGCTGAAATATGAGCATCATCTTTATACCCTCTGTGAGTCTCCTGAAGACATATACTGTACATAACATAGAAAAATGAATTTCTAATCAAGTGAATGAACACAAAGAATCTGGGCTGTGATCAGGTTCTATTGGATTGTGAATGGTTAAAATTTAGTGACCTTGTACATGACAGATCAACATCCATAAACAGCACTAAGGATATGGTGATATACTGTACCTTCACCGGTCTTCTGCTCATCAAAGGCTGTTTCCAGCGGAGGGCCGAATAAGGCTGTTGCATCCTCTGGCACTGGAGATTTCTTATTACTGAAATGGAGGAGAATTAAGCCAGATTTGCATGACTCATCCACACAGATGCAGACTAGTCACATTCAGGCTGCAACTCTCAGATTTTATTATATAATCCATTTAGACTCACTTAAATATCCTTCTCTCTCTCTCTCTCTCTCTCTCTCTCTATAAAAATATATATATATATTTTTTTATTCTGTTTTGTATTTTGGTTTTAAATTTAGGTTTTACTTAGTTCAATCATGACAACTCTCAGAATAGTTTTAGCATGTTACTGAACATAGCAATGTATTTGGTCTTGGTGGACTAGATCTGCTACGGCTGTTGTTGATTATTGCTACTGCAGCAGAGCAAATATGGACTTGCTAGGGCTAATAGATACAGACACGCTGCTGTGTGTGAGCATGTAAGATATGCTGCTGCATAAATAGACATACATACAATGTATCCCATAGAAGATCTAGGCAGGTAGGGGAGGTGGACGTTTCAGAGGAACTAGCTTACAGCAAACAATAAACCAGACTATTTAAATGTTGAGCAAGAAATCTCATTGACTGCAGAATCAGCAGAGACCAATCAGCTTGTCCAATGCAGTAATGATGCTATTGCTTGCAGATTGCATGTAAAGGATTTATTAGCCTGAGCCCTCTAGAGTTTCATGACTTAAGTAGATATTTTAATTTAAATAAATACTTTTTGTTTTCATTTAGCTTCAGGTCTAGATATTGTAGTTTCAGCACAAATATACCTATGACACGCAATGCATTTTATCAGAAACTACGCCATACTTAAAATAATACTAATAAAATAACCATTCAAGTTCTTTTTGTAAAAATTTACAACAAGCCTGCATACTGCAGCACTCGCAGACAAGCAGACAAAGAAATGTAATACAAATTCACCATTATTGATACGTTTAGCACAAAAATGTATTTTACCTGCACCTAAATGTCATGTACAAAAAGCAACCTGTGTTTTAGACATCCCATTTCTGGCTAATTGGGCAGTTTTATCTGTATATATACATTTTTTTGATTATAATTATCATGATTTTTTTTCCAGAACACACTAGAAGTCAGGATTGGGAGATTAATTCAATCCAAGCATCTAGTTTTGGCCGAAAAATTATTTTCTCTGTAATTTTATTTAGTTTTTGTTTGTGCACATTTATACTTTCAGTTTACTTTTTGGTCTTCTGCAAACTCTTCTTTTTAAACTTTATTTCATTTCTAGTTGTCATATTTGTTATAGATTTTGTGAACAGTAATAAACTAAATAACAGACAAAAAGTGTGTAAGTGTGCATATAGATACCTAGCAGGCTCAGGAATGGGCACGTGCGCGGGCACAGGCGCAGATGCAGGTGTTGGGGATGGGGCAGGAGCTGGAGCAGGAACTGGGGCAGGAACTGGGGCAGGAGCTGGAGCAGGCGTTGGAATAGGACGTCTCGGTCGTGCAATTTCTTCACCTGAAAATAACATCATGTTCATATGAACACAAATAAACTACACCTACTACTACACATGCAAGCACAATTCTATATTCACAAGACAATTCAATTCCAGATAACTATTTATTGCCAGATTTGAATAGACAAAGACAACAAACTCATAAACCCAAGAATAAATCATATTAACTGTACTTACTGGGGTTTCTTTTTGCCAGCCCCTGAAACAGACAGAAGGCCAAAAAATTCATAAGCCTAAAAGCTCATAGAACACCATATCGCTCATCAACTGAAAAGAGTGCATTGTGGGTAAATTTAATCAAGGGAATGGTGAGTCAAATTCAGACCGAGACAGTGCCTTGATGCCCTGTAAATTGCTGTTTCATAATGCATTCTACAGCTGACAGAAAATTCCTATGATTGAACAATCTTATCTGTGACTCACTGATACATTAGTAACAAATAACACTGTCATGAATGTTATTACATCAGGTCCTCCATGGTGGATGTGAATTTCAAACAGAAGACCACAGCTTTTGTTTTTCCTTTAAGCTAAATGCAAGGCTCTACGGCACCCAGCCTACAAATTATTAAAAAGGAATTTGCTTGATTTCCAAAGTAAGCATTTTTTGGTGTCATAGATCTACAGCACACAAAAGTAAGCATTATTTATATTCAGAAATATAGGTATAGGTAGAAAAGACCAGATGAGGGAGAGAAAGTGAATAAGAGTGCTAATGTTAGCTTTTTTTGACATCTGTAAAGGGTAGTAGTTAACAAAAAATTATATTTTTTACTTTTCCTGACCTTTGCATCTTTATATGGAAATGTCATCATATGCAAGTACTAAAGCACTTCTAAACATCTAATATTTTGTTAAGTTCATTAAAATGATAAAATGGGTATCTTCAAAATTCAAAAGTTCTGCCTCTGTTTGACTGTTTCACCATAAAGTGGTTCAAGCACTTGTAATCAGAAAAATTCCAGTAAAAGGCACTTACCGGGCTACGTCTCTGTGACCAGCAAAAAGGAAGAGAGAAGAGACACCTGGTCAGAAAGTGATAAATCAGTAATACAGACTTCGATCAAAAGCAACCAGGGTGTGAATTAGACCACATGTTCACCTTTATGATGTCCTTTAGAGATCTTTTTCAATTATAGATTCTTTAATCAGTTTTCTGAGACCCAATGAAGGCAGTGACAAGTCAATTTTGGTCTGTTAATTACATAAAACTATAATATAGCTTGAAAAGATATTGAATCTAGTGCATAACAAGTGGAATACAGTCACATTAAGCACTTTTTTTGATACTTTTACAGTCTGGTAAAATTTGAATGGCCTTTTGTTTTGGAAAAGGTATAGCATGAGGGTAAATTAAGACAACTGACATATTTATCAAGCAACTGTAGGGGTAACAAACAAATCACAATAAAAAAGATCTTTGAACTGCTCTTACTTTATCACCATGATAAATAATCTAGAAACACTTGCTTCAAAAGTCACATTTTTCAGCTCTCAGCAATTCTTAAAAATGGCATTTACGCACATATTGCCAACGTTGCACCTGTGCTGTGTTGCTTGTCTCAGCACTGTTTAGTCTTAAGAGGATGCAAAAGCACAGAAATGATGTACTGCTCACAACAAAGAGATTTCAAAGATACGCCATTCGGTGGGAAATTTTGTGGTCATGCATAATACTCCTGGACCAAATTCACAGTTAGAATAGAAACGAAAGGACAAGAAAGTTCATTTTCCTTGGACATCTATTCTTGCTCAATCCAATTTAACGTCATTATATTTCTTTTTTTTCCTTGTTCTCCCTCCCTCATAGTTGGATTAAGCCCAGGAACAAGGGTTCTGAGTTCAGTCTGAGTTTGGCCCATGAGTTCTAAGTGATTAGGATGATGTACCTGTGACAAAGTCTAATCCTACAGGCTGTAGGCAATGGCCACCACCAATCAGAGCCAAGAATGAACAAGCACAAAGACTGGCATGCAACCAAATGCTTTAATGTAAGAGCTGGACTGATGACTAAGGCTGGTGGCTCACTGATTCAAATAATAAACAGTAGAAAAGTGTTGAAGTGAAACATGCACAAACACCAGATGCAAATTGACATTATCTGTCCATCTATACTGAACCTACAAAGATATATCATCTATAATGAAACTACAAAGTACAAACTACACAGACCCGTCAAACTTTGTTTATTTTATGTATCCTGGACATGGATTAAAAGCATATAATAGTCTCAACACATTTCTACAGTCTATTGCCTGTTTCAGTATCCAACAGTTCATCCTTAAGCATGCAAACTGACCCTAGATCAGTTCCTAACAGCATATTAAACACCAAGCATGCAAACTTCACCATGCCAAAAGAGAAAAGAAGATGCCACTCTAAAAGAGGATGACAAAGTATAAACAGCTTACCGGACTATTCCTCTATATCAGCCAGCATGAGAGTAAAGTCAGATAGAAACAGTAAGACAGGCAGGTAGAGAGACAGAAGAAAAGAGCATTATCTACATTAGTATAGTGCTGTGCTGGTAAGCATGCACAAATACGTAACACATGAATTTGAGAGGAATGACAAGGCAGAAATGTCTACAAACACAGACTACAGTATGATGCAATACTGTGAAAATCCACTGTCAATTTTTCTGTCAACTACAGATATTGAGGTAGTTGACAGAATGAGGATCTCCTAATGAGGAGATCATTCAAACGTGGCAACAGATCAAGATCTCAGTGAGTGACCTGAATGACTCTACTCATCGCTACTAAAAAAAATCAACCATTTCATAAGCACATTAAAGGAATATTTCACCCAAAATTACTCATGTGGTTCCAAACTCATATTTGATTTTCATATGTCTATGGAACACATAATAGTATAAATTACCATTCAAAAGTTTGGGGTCCACAAGATTTTGTATGTTTTTGAAAGAAGTTGTTTACATTGCAAGTCTTAATGCACAGGTATGTTCTTTTGACCATATCCGTTTTTTTGTGTTGCCTGTTTACATTCACTTTAGACATGACTGGTGCTGTGTTTACATTAATCCCCGCCCAAAATGATTCTGTTGGTGATCGCTTTACTATGCGACATGGTTGACCCACAGGTTTTGAATACCCATACTAAAATTATTTTATAATTCATGGGTGGCCATGATTATTTGCCAACATGGATAAATTAAAAGCTGTCATGGATGTTTGCACTGGAAAATAACAGTAATTTTCGTTTGTTATTTTAGAACACTTTTGAGCAGTACTTTATATTAAAGCATTTCCCCAATTTTTATTGTTGTTCTTATTTTATGCAACAACAATAAATGTGTATAGGCATGATGCATAATAAGGCATCATGGCTATACATAAATGAAGGGCGCTTGAAAGATATGACAAAGGGATACATTTTTTTAGATTAGCCACTACTTTGGTGTTTCCCCTGATACAAAACCATTGAACACCTTTATAAAACGTATAAAATGGCATACTTCAAGACGTATGGGATTCTTGTATGCATGTACGAATTTTTGGAGCTTCACAACTCCAATCTCCATAACGAAAAAAAGCACTCTGGACACAAAAGAACAGTCATACGGGTTTGTAATAAGTTCAGGGTGAAAAAATAGCTACATTTTTGTTAGTTTGGGTAAACTATTTCTTAAAAAAAAAAAAAAAAAAACTTTCTACATGTCAACATTCTGTCACACAGCTTGGAATTAAGACTGTCGAATGATCAAACAGGCTCTGAGCACACAGTGTTTGCCATGTGTATCTTTATTAACTCTTGTTGGATGACTGCCCATATACAAGAGGCTTAATAAAGAAGCAAAGCTTATCAATAAAACATGAATACCAGCTGGAACCCAGCACCTGGCCGAGAGGTGAGCTATATTAAGAACCCCCATGCCTTTGTGCTCCGCTTTTGCTTGACTGTAACTCCACCTTTACATTTATCTCTCCCTGTGTTCTGGGCGGCTGGCTGGATATGATATCTCTGCCCTGACTACTCAGGTGAAGTATAGTGGAGAATACAACAAGATGTATAAATTATCACTCTGTTCCGATGAAGTGAGAGAGAGCACGATCACTATTGTATGGTTTCTGTTGTTCAACCTTTGCTCACACTTTTCCGTTGAGTATTCATGGCTAATCCATCACCATGGTTACACACATACGCACAGGTTGCCATGGCAGACGACGGGCATGTGACTGATGTTTAATTCATGAGTAAGGAATGCCAGGCGTTCCAATATACTGGACAAAGTGGATTTTAGTCACTGAGGTCTTAATAAGTCTGCTTAAAGCATGTGTAATTTTTTTGATGGTTAAATACAAAAAGTACAAGTAAGCTATTTGAAGGATGGTTTTCCTAACCATTAGCATGGTTTAGTAACACATATTTTATTAAAATATTGGTATATATCACGAATATAATTTTCAAAATATACCTAAAGTATTTTTGTTGAAATTGACTGAATATACACTACTGCTCAAAAGTTTGGGGTCATTAACGTTTTTTAAATAAATTATTATTCATCAATGATGCTTTAAATTTATCAAAAGTGACAGCAGACTTTTAAATTTGTTCCAAAAGACTTTTATTTTATTTTTTAAAAATACTGTAATTTTGAACTTTGTATTCATCAAAGAATCCTGGAAAATGTATCATGGTCTCCCCACAAATATAAAGCAGCACAACTGGTTTCAACATTGATGATAATAAGAAATGTTTCATGGGCATCAAATCAGCATATCAGAATAATTTCTGAAGGATCATGTGACACTGAAGACTGGAGTAATGATGCTGAAAACTCAGATTTGCATCACAGGAATAAATTACATTTTAAAAATGTAATTTAAAAGTTCACTTTTTTAAAATGTAAAAAAGTTTACTTTTTAAAAAAAATATTGTAGTAATATTTCACAATATTACTGTTTTTACTGTATTTTAAATAAAATAAAATAAATGCAGCATTGGTCGGGATAACACACTTTCAAAAACATTTAAAAATCCTGCTGACTCCTAGATGCTTATCATAAAAGTCACGTATTAACTGTATCTTTGTGGTGCTTTCAAAGCTCTGTTTGCTTGAGCATTCTGTTCAACACTGACTCAACCAAGGGTATGAATTATGGGATATGCGTTTGTTCAACCAACAGCAGACTGGGGATGTTACCCGTTTAAAAACATTCATAAACCTGCTTAAAATTTGAATGTGGTTTAGATTTCATTGAGCATACTGAGAGTGGAATTCATAGACGAGCAGATTCAAACTTAACTTTGGGAATAAGAGCTAATGAAAACCCCAGAAAAGATAATTACTTTGTGACAGCTAAAGACCAATCTGAGAGCCAATTAATTTTAGGAACAAGGCAGAACAAGAAAAGGCCCGGTAGGTGGTCCTGAGATGTAGACCCGAGTAAGACTAATTGACAAGACACAAATAAGGTATTGAAAGCTCGTTGACAGAGTTACATATATCTCTGTGTGTGAATAATTTAGCGTGCAAGTTCTTCGTGTGACACGTTCTGGCCGTGATGCCTGCGCTCTGTCAGTAGGGCTGCCGCACTATGCAGCCGAAGTCATTGTGCCCAGTTTCCAAGCTGAATTATTGAAAGAGAACAGAGTGACACTCTGAGAGACTCCGTCTGAAACTCAGACTCACTCTGACTCCAGATAACAACACGCTCGCTCGGTGAGTCAGATAAGACTCATCTACATCATATCTCATCTCAATGACCTCTGTCAGACAATCTTTAGATGCCTTCACCAACAAGAAAAGTTTTTAAAAGTCAGTCTTCAGTTTGGAGAGAATCTTTGTGGAATCTTCTTTAATCGCTTATACCATATGAAACAGATGTTCTCAGCATATTCTCGCTTGTGAGTTAATGATATAAAATTATTTAATAAAATCTGATGGATGCTTTGGAAAATGTTATCAGCAAAAGCTAGTCATCTGTATAGTATTCTAATAAGGGCAATAGAAGGTGTATTAATTGTAAACTGAATTCACTAACGAAAGTATTGTACTACCATGTACAAAGTTTGGGGTTGGTAACATTTTTTAAATGTTTTTTAAAAAAAAAGTCTCTTATGCTCACCAAGGCCGAATTTATTTGACCAAAAATACAGGAAAAACAACAAAATTTTGAATTATTATTGCAATTTAAAATAACAATTTAGATAAAAGTCATTTATTTCCTGAAACAACAAAGTTGAATTTTCACCAGCCATTACTCCAGACTTCAGTGTCAAATGACCCTTCAGAAATTGTTCTAATATGCTAATTAGTGAAACATGTATTATTATTATCAATGTTGAAAATTCTGTGCTGCTGAATATTTTTGTGGAAACCATGACAAATGTTTTTTTCTCTGGATTTATTGATGAATACAAAGTTCAAAAAGAACAGCATTTATTTGGAAAAATAATCTTTTGTAACGTATACGTTTTATACTACTTTAAAACTGTTTTCCAAGAGGAGTCTGTTTTGAGCCAGTGGAGAATGAGTTCTTGCACATTTTTAAGGTACACCTAAAAATTAATTTAAAACTCCTTAAAACAGCTTTAACTAACAGGATGGCTGAAACTTAAAAATGTTAAATGTTTATAGTGAAATGGCAGGTAGGCGTTTTTGGACTATTAAAATGGCAGGCAGCTCCATCTGAACTGAACTTTTTGCGTATATAGATGTGTGGTTAATATAAGGCTATCACACTGTGGAGGCTGTTTCTGGAGAGAGCAGCGTGAGCAGTTCAGATGCTCTCTCCAGAACCAGCCTCCACAGTGTGATAGCCTTGTATTAACCACACATCTATATACGCAAGGTTCCACAAAAAAAGAAAAAAAAAAGACATTTCTACTGTTAGCCAAGTTTGGCTTATGGCTTTTGTGATCATGTGACTATAAAATTGAGTTGACAAGGTTAATAAAGAACCTAAAGCACTTCCTTCATTTTATGAGCCTCCTTAAATAGTACATAAAATCTGCATTAGTGCAACAAGCTGTTTCCTCTCCTTACTGACAGAAACACTCAGTGCATGAAGAAGTTTGAGAGACACTTAGAGTTACTGTCAACATGAACCAGATGAAAGAAGCAGGTGTGATATTGACCTCACTCACATTATATCAATATGATAGCCAATAATAATAATAATAATAACAACAACAGATAAAACACAGATTCAGAAGTACCATGGAATATTTATCAACATAATACAGGGTACAACATGGCTAAAGGTGCACCGGGGTAAAAGGCACATTTGTTTTTATTCACCTCTAAACCACTAGGATGGCATAAAACCTGCCGCAGCACTTTTCAAGATTCTTTTGGAAATGTGTGTGATCTATGATGCAATTGTGGGCAGCAGGCAAAGTTGAATCTGTGCTAAATTGATCTTATATTTATTTATTTTTATTTACTAATTTATTTTTTAAATGTAGTAGATTCAAGTAGCAAATGAAAATTGCTAAAATCATTGAATTTATTTTGAGAAAGTTCTTGTTAATGATTTTCAGTTTTGTTCAAGATAATCAACAATTTTATTAATACCTGAAGAATATGTAAAAGTATGTAATCTGGGGTAAAAAGCACCCCTGCTGTTGGGAATAAAGGCACAATAATTAACATGACTTTTCCATTAGGTGGCATGACATGGTTAAATTCAGATCTTTAATATCATTTAAGTCGGGTGTCCACCTTAGAGATAACCATATTTATAGTGATAATATAGTTTGTATAGTAGATAATTTACAGTAACCATACTATATTTAAAAATATGAAATTAATCATATATAATAAACATTTATTGTTACTACTGTAAAGCTATATTACATTCTCGTGGATTCTCCTTCAAAGCTTTCAGAATCTTCAGTTTTTAATATTTGTTTTAAAATGAACATTTTAATGACTGTACATTTATTAAACAAAAATGAATTTCCTTTATTTATCAAAATAAACAGAAAATAGCACAAACTTTAGTGAAGTTGTTGTTTTGAACAAGTATTAACTAAGATATTTAGCCAAATATAGTACTTTAGCTAAAGTATTTGTATCAATAATGATGGAGCCCCCTCGCCACCTCATTCATTTATAAGATTTTTAAGCAAAACAAACCACATTAATTATTTATTTTCCCACATTTTTTTTTTGCATTCATACATGATGGAAGAAGTGAAAAGAACATTTTCCTTAAGGTGCGCCTTCAGCCCCGTTGTAGAAAGTACAAAACCATTAACACATGGCAAAATACTCTCTTTCTCAAAATGTTAAGTTTATGAAAGAAAAAGTGACAAGAAATGACATTTATAAGCTTGGGATGAATGGATAACATTGGCTGAACTCACCAGAGGCGAGGGAGACAGAGCTAAGTTGCCTATGGAGGCTTTTAATTCATCTACCGAGGGAGCTGCAATGTTAGCGTCTGCTGGCAGGGGTTTGATTTTGATCTTAAACTTTTTGCGATGGTCCTCCTCTTCTTCAGACTCACTGGAGGAGAAAAAGTGAGTCTTCTCTTTGGGGGCTGGTGGAGGGCTGTTAAGGGATCAGTTGTAAATTGCCATGATTACAACACTGGATGAATTTTATAGACCTTACACAGGGAATCTGTTGAAAATGAAAAATCAGAAGAAAAAAAAAACGGTTGTAAAAACTAGAAGTAATAACAATAAAAACGCACTGAACAGATTGTACATTTATAGCTCACAGCTTTGTTTTTCTTCACAAACAAATAATATAATTCTCAAAAAATAAAAAATAAATAAATAAATAAATACCATTTTTATTGTTTAATGGCAAAATTTAATGCTTCAAAATTTAACCACAACAATTTATGGCTCAATTAAAGGATATCTCCCTCTTCCTCCTCTGGCCTGATGCTATATCCTTCTTCATCTACCTCAGGCGAGTTCTGCAAAAGAAATTAACTGAAGTGAGATTTTATTACACAAGCAGTAGTACTATTTAATAGTTTAAAAAGCCAATAATAGAGTAGGCTTGAGCTGTCATATGCTTTACTGAGTATCATCAGGCTATTGAAAGATGAACTCACATATCTTTCCCAATCAATCTCCCCGTAGAAGCCATTTGGAGCCCCATTGGTCTTTTTCTGTGGCTGAGCAAATCAAAACACAACTTTAGCAACATCACTAAGATTCAATGATATTTACATTAGATTGGTTTGGCCTATTCAGGGGTGCCACTGGGGGAAAATACAGGTGCTTATAGTGAGTAATCACTTCTAGCTAAATGACTATTCTGTCTCTATATTCAGTACCAATTCAGTCTCTTGGGGTTCCTGTGTCACGGTGATCCATCATAAACAAAATAAAGACATTTGAATTATTTTCCACCATTTCAATTCATCTTGAATTCAAATAGGGCTTCACATATTTTTTTGTGAACTCACTTACATTAACACTGATTATCTGATGCATATCTGATCATCAAATCAATCTATTCAAATATCGAATAACACAATGATAACAGTTTCTCATTAATATTTTTATGAACCATTGTGCTTCATTTGTGGATAAATATTTCCCTTGTTGATCTTCAATGTCAATTAAATTTTACTATACAAAGAATGCAAATAATTTTACTGTTGTTAAATCCCATCAAGGCTTATTTTCGACCCATCAAGGTCATCGTTTACTGATAAACGGGTAGCCTTCCAGGCTCTTCAGCACATGTGTGCTTGAGTTTCTGCTTTAATTAGCTCATATTTAAATCACTCAGTTCTCAGGATTCACAAAGAACCAAATGAATTGAACACACATGTTGAATAAACATATTTAATTAATTGTGTATGTTAATGCCTGAACTTTAGCAGCCCTAATTAAAACAAACATTGATTCAAATTCCAAAATACAAATAATAGTAAATGTGGCTCTTGAAATGATGCAGCAAGTTAAGAGGTACTTACTCCACCATCTCTGTCTGGTGACCCCCTAAAAACAGAGAACACAAAAGAAAGAGACAAAGAGAGAGACAAAGAGGTCTTTAATGCCCACTTAACATGCAAGCCTCTCTTTTTTCAACTCAAGCACAGAAGCAATTAGCCAGGCTTCGCTACGAGACACAGAAACACCTGTGTTGGGCCTCAAACAGACACTCTCAAAACAGACATCATCTATTCATCTACAGCCTTTTCACACCCAGGGGACAGGGATTCAAAACATCCAAGCAGCACATTTTTGATGAGTTTGTGAGAGAACTCCATCAACTTGCCTTTGGAAGCACAACTCTTACTATAAGTTAATTAACCCTGTAAAGCCTGATATAGTCAGAAAAATCATTTTAATAGAAGAATTTATTGAGCCTGAAGAAAACAATTAAAAATAAACCAGGCTTTTATGACTCTATAGTATGATATTGGTACTTCATATATATAATATGAATTTCATACTTGTGGAGGGGGGAAAAAAACACCTCAATTTTATTCAAAGGCCCAGACTGAGTAAATTAGTGCAGTTGCTGAAATGTATATGGTCAAAAATTAAGATATATTGTAAAAAATGATGTATGGATAATCAAGTCAACCTACGTTGCTTCAGTCAAAAAAGTGTTTACTAACAATAAAGTCATTCTTATGTTTATTTTATAAAAATCATTAAATCAAAAAGACTATAAAAAAGTATAAACTATCAAACAGACGATTGTGTACAACAGGTATTTCAGCAAAGTTTTCATCATCTTGATAATTTAGAGGCCTTAGAAATTTGTGTATCAAATATAATACAGTGGCTTTATAGGGTTAATACTGGTATACAAATTAGACAAACTTACGTAGAGTCAGTGTCCTTTTCTTTCTTCCGTATCCCGAAGGCCTTCCTGGTGCGTTTTTTCAATCCTGTGGAGAGCAGAGAGATCTGTTAAAAAAAGTCACAAAAAAACACTACAGCCTCAGATAAACAGACACATGGCATCGGATGAATTTACAAATGTGATGTAACTGTGTGCCTGTGTGTGAAAGTAGGCAGGTGGATGTTTGTAAAAAAAGAGAATGTTCAAATGGCTTATGTCCCAAGTCCTATGACATTTCAGATCAAACAATGAACAGAATCCATTATTGAATCGCACTGCCAACTGCTGATTCAAAATTGATTTCAGCATCACCAATATCAAAGAGAGAAAGCATTACCATTTAGCAAATTCTGTTTCACATAAGCTGTTTGCATCCACCTATTTTTATGGAATATCGCAAAACAAAACTCTGGATGAAAACGACGAGATGCACATAAATTTTAAAAATGTGCATAAAAAACTTTTGCACTCAACTGAAGATACATTTTTTTATCCGATAAGAAGACATGAACATAAACTACAATGGAAACACGTTTACAGAATAAATCTGTAGATGCGCAACAAAAACTCATGTGACCATCTCAACAGTGGATAACTTGACTAACCAGTGGACCAATTTCTTTGCACAGCAGCTCAAATGTTGATTTGATCGTTCTGAAATGCCTGAGCCAAAGTCTGTCATCAAAATGATTTGGTATAATAACCTCCCAGAAGAATCTCACATGATTGCATTCCCAAACATCAGGCATCCACACGCAAGATAACATGACAGCGTTTATTGTGTTTCATCTGATGTAGGAAAAACATAGCAACTGTGGCTTCCCTGATTGCAGCAATCATTACAGATATTTTGTGCCAATTTCCTAGGAAGTGATGACTTTGTTCTCTTGAACACATGGGATGGAAATGGTTTATTTGTAAATGTTTTATGTGATTGAGCATAAGTTAAATTCACAACTTTCAATGGAAACATAGCTATTGACATAAAATATTTTTTTTTTATTATGTTCACTTGTTCATCCCAAAAAATCATGATAAAGAAAGGTACAACTATATTATGCATTAAAATTGAAACCAATGTACCAAGATAGATTTTAAACAGGTTTTGAGATTGAACTGTGTTCAGGACAAGAGTCTTTTTATTATTTGTGTCAGATTGAAGTTCTTGCGTTCATATCAGCGTTTGTATAAGGATCATATATCACATGCGATTTAAATGTTACAGTCTTATACTCATTTTTTAAATTATTATAAATAATTTTTGATAATGATATTACAATTTCTGTATGCCACAGCATTAAGTTTCTATTGTGTATGTTAGTCTTTCCATTTTTGATGATGTTTTGTGTTTCATACAATTGATGGTGGGTTCAGAGCTGTTTTTGTAGCCAAGACTGTGTGTAAATGTCAATACAGCAACTGATATAAAAACAATTCCACACTGATAAATATTCTCTGCAGTAAAATGAATCACAGTCTCCCTATAATTTATACAGCCAAAACATCCTTTAACCCAACAGTAAATACCCATAAAGTCATGTGGACATGAGGACATGATTGTGTAGCAGGAGGATGTCTGCCTCACAGCTATTGGGCCTGCAGGACTCTGAGTCAGGCTTCGATCCAGTTGAGCCTCTGCAGTGACAGGAAGCTCCAACATGGCGGATGACATTATTGATCTTTACTAAATATTTCCTAACACATCCACAGGCTCAAATGCTGATGTCTGGCTGAGAGCTATTAATCTATTTCTCAGAGCCATCACAGAAATTCCTAGACATTCCTTTTCCATGTCTATGTTTTCGGTTTCCTTTCCTCTGTTCTTGATTAGCTAGTTTTTAATCAGGTAAAAGCAACAGTTACTTTGAAGAAAAGTATCAAGAACAGAGGAACATGTAAGGAAACCAAAAACAGACATGGAAAGGAAATATCTGGGAATTTCTCAGAAGACTCTGAGGAACAGATTCTCTCCTCATTCAGTGAAGTGTGTAACAAAAAGCAAACAATAAGGAAAAAGACACAAACTGAAATGAAAGGAAACCAGCCGTTCTACTTTGTGCACTTGAACTAGCATCATCGTAAAGTGACGACTCAAAAGCTTGGCAGGGTTGTGCTGTCTGAGCATGTAATTAAATATACAAAATATACTAAATATTAAACACAAATCACCAGAGGTTAAGTGTTGGAAATTGATGTGAAAACAAATTGACCGCTGCATTTACAGATTTGCTCTGTAAAGGGAATTAAACAGGTTAAGGCAATACCTAAAAATGGACGTCTGAATGTTAGAGAGCATTTAATTATATTTGTGTTTTGTTTATATTTGTGTTAAAAAAAAAAAAATATATATATATATATATATATAAATGATCTGCTGCTTGATTTTTATATTTTCTATGTTGGCTTGTTGGCTTAAGTTTTTGTTTAAATGGCTGCCAGATAGAAATAGATACAATAGAACAAGAAGAAAATAATGAAAATAAGAAACAATGGCATCACAGCAGTTTGCAGCTCACATAATATTAGACTGGCCTCAAAAAGTAACAAGGCGACCTGTTAAGGACATTCTCTTTATACTGGTTTTTATATCTTTGCCCAACTTAGCATTTTGGCAAATGTCGACCCGGTTTCGAAATATTTGTCCTTGGTAGAACAGTTTTGAAATGAATCCGGCTTAGATTTTTCTATTTAGCAATATGATTGCATTAAGAGGACAATTACCTAACAAGGATCTTCTGGTAGAGTACGGTATGTAGGTCTTTATAATGCTAGAGAAGCAATCAAGCATTTCTGCCTTTCAGGGTGGATAGATTAATAACATTTTTATATTCAAAGAGCTCTTGAAATGGGTTTGAAGTAATTAAGATTTTATGTAATTAGTGGTTAGGTTCTTTTACACTATTTTAGGAAGAAAATAACGGTTTTGTTCTGATTCATGGTGGTGGAAGGCAGTTCATTCAAGATAAAATTCAAAATAAACATTTCCAGGCTCATTAAAGGGCCTAAATATGATGAAAACAGAATATGTGCAGTCAAAGAAATAACCTTTTTTCGGAATTTAGACTTTTATTTTGAAATACATGAGTGAAAGCTGTAGACTTAAGCAAAGAATGTCGGAGAAAAATGTGTTGTGCTGATTAGACAGTGTTAGTCACTGATAGTCACTGATAAGTCAGTGTCATTATTCTTTTTTTTGTAACTTCCAAAATAAAAACCCTCTCAAATGCGGGGGTGCACACTGTATATCACTTCACTACTCTATATAAAGAGCAAAACAAATTACGAGCATGCAACATCATAGTTACATTGTCAAAAAGTAAATCATGAAATTACCAAAAAGTACCAATAAATTACGTAGTGTGAACTTCGTCTGTTAGCTGGGAAGGATTTGCACTTGGTACAATGTTAATTCTGCTCATCAGGATCAGTGTTCATATTTCATTGACAGTTCATGTTAGTATTGTTTATTTACTATGGTATATGTTGTTCCAGTAACCCCAAAATACCACGTAATTTTCACTTTGAATTATTTTGTATATTTTTAAATGACTGTGGTGGCTCATTCCAACTTACTATCTTTATTGTATTAATATAAATCTCATGTCACTAAATGGTTATTGGTTTATTATACAATAGTACTGCCCAAAACATGCTACTCTTTGTTTCGTCTTTGTTAACGCAAAGTCAAAAGAGTAGCTTTTAAAAACCAGTGCTGCGTCATCTTTGGTTCTCAAGGGTCAAGCTTTTTCAAGCTTTAAATCTGAACTCTGGTATCACATTTTCACCTAAATCCACATACTGGAAAACACAGAAACAACTACAGTATATTAGCACAATTCCTGATACATTTGAGCTAACTGCTAAAGCAGATTATGGTTTCTGTGAGCACACAAACCCCAGCGTGGTTACACATTCCATATAAGCTAACCCCGTGAGATGGCTTGAGTCCATTTTTTGACAACAGGGATTTCTAAACAGAGCATAACACTAATTAATGGCTTTGAAAATAACAGCTTCCGTATGTAAGCATGATGACGGAAGTGGTAACGCGATTACCAGGAGCTAACTCATGGAGTGAAGGCCAGAGAAAATGACAGCAACAACCATCCAGGGACACCACTTAAGCAAACAGGAAAAGGGACGACGATGTGAAAATAAAGATACATGGTATTTAGGGCTTTAAAGACTACAGGAAAAAAAACAGTAGTGGTTAAAAGCAACAAAGCTTAACTGTCAGAGAAAATGTTGGCGAGACTTTAGGTGCCACAAGAGCTGGTATTCATCTGTGACATGAGTGCAACTCATGTTTCAGCAAGATAATAGTGTTCTTATTTCTGCTATTATGGCCAAGAAATGTTTTTAAGAGTTCTCCAGGGTTGTTACTCAACAGAATACTGTAAAACGCTAAAGACATAAAAATTCTTCATCACAAAGAACTCATGTCCAGATCACAAAGTACATATGAAGTGTCACATAAAGTGCACAAAACTGAGGAAAATACTAGATGGAAATCATTGACTAGCAAAATAAGTGTTTATTAGTTAGTCCATACTTCAGTATGACGTGAACTCTGTAATCTTTGCCTCTAAATACGAGAAGGATGCAAGGCAAAAATTCTGTGCAATAGTTTTAATATCAGTATTAACAATTTACCACAAAAAACTGCAGATAGAAGGTGAGATACTAATTTAAAGCACCAATACATGTACTTGAAACTGTACTGCAGAAAAACTGTGCCCTGTACATTCTTCGACAGTGCACATTAACAGAGAGTCCAGGGCCCTTATCGTCTATTTTACTAATTTTACCAAAAATGTCCACTAGTTGAGCACAAATGTGGACCAAATATTCTACTCTCTTCCTTGGGTCCAGGTGGCTTCACTGTACACCATGTGGTCAAAAGACCAGCACACACACTCATCCACTCATCCACACAGAAGCAGCTAAATGACTGCACATACTCAAAAGACACACTCTGCTTGAAATCCCAACCCCCTCGGAGGAAAAATGTCCACCACAGGGGAAACTGGGTCAGGAGAGGAACGGCCTGTGCTCATCGCTAAAACAAAGTAAATGATGAGACAGAAGATTATTTTAGAAGACAGAAGCGTTTTGGGGAACCAGAAAGACAATACTAAAAGCACGATTGAGTTGTGACACAGATCGGGTGAAGGGAAAACCCTTCAAAATGAAAATTCTGTCATCTTGTAAATCCTCTCGTTATAAGTTAACTTATTACAAACAAAGAGTAGACATTAGCTAAAGGCAATGGCTATTTATTATTCAAATTGGCTGCCATGCCAAGTCATGCATTGCTTTTATGTTCAAATTACAGTGGTTTGTGAACGTAGCCGCTTTAGTAAACAATTTATCTGAAGTGTGTATGTTGGGATGAGTAGGTTGTCGCCAGGTGACATGTAACTTGAGACTATTTCATGACTTTCTATTTAAGTGTGTTTTTAAAGAGGAAGCGCATCTCCTTAGCCTTTGCCTAGAGTTTGTTCACCCTCCGCCTATGGCCCTAACGTTTGTATACATTTTTCACAATCTCGACAAGCGGTGACAGAATGTTTGTGGGTGCAGGCGGGAGTGGATACAAACATTGCTGGTGCGGGCGGTAATGGTCAGAAATTCAGCGGGAGTGGGCAGGATTAAGATAACAGTCCTGTGCAGGGCTCAACCGTCAAGCTTCACACAAGTATCATAAAAGTAATACATCTTACTTGTGTGCTATATTACAAGTCTTCTGAAGTCATATGATAGCTTTATGTCATGAACAGATTGAAAATGTTATCAATAACTTCTTTAGCATTCAACAGAAGAAACACAATAAATGACACCATGAAATTAATTTGAATGGCATTACCTATTACAACACAGTGAAACCACCGTTATCATCAAAGAGTCAAGGGCAGAAAACTATCAAGTTTCATTAAAATGCCTACATCAGCCTTCAAATGGCTGTATTATCGCAGCACCTATCACAAACAAAGGCACTGCCATCATAAACATAACTCATAAACATCAGCAACTTCAGAGAAAGAACATTAAGGGAGCCAGAGTCCAGTTCCTACTAGTATTCAGCAGGGGATAAAGAGGAAAAAAACAGACAAACTAAGATAAATCTGTCGGGTTTTTAATTCTAATATATCACTGGCAGAGGTAACATGGCAGATTTACTTAGACAGGGATTAATGCTTGACAATCGTTTCATCTAGAGAGAGTTGAGCCATCACACTGTAAGAAGAGATCAGAGAGCACATGCAATTATCTTAAAACTCTTTCTGTAATGATCCGCTACAATGACCCCAACATGATCCCCTAAATCACGGGGTTAGTGCTGATCTTAATCTGAGAAAATTCATTAACAAATCTGAAGATGGCTAAATTTATCACCAGATCCAATCTTGAGGTTCCCGAAAAAAACACTGAACACACAAATAAAACGGCAATAACCTCTTGAGAGAAATTTTGCTCAGTTGGTGACTTTCAGCAGAAGGTAAGTTACTTAATAAAATGATATTCTCTATGACTAAAATGTGAGTATAAAAAGAAAAACACAATAATGTTTCAGTTAATCAGTTCATTTATTCTGTATTAGGATATGCAGAAAATGTTGCCCATTAAAGCACACATTTTTGTGTTCCATTTGCTATTGGAATTGATTCTGTTCTAAACAAAAACACCTTTTCATTATACTTCAACAACAACAATACTCCTGAAAGAATAAAGACTGTACTGGAAGGCAAATATTTTGTTGGCTAATATTACTAAGAGCTTATAGCAACCCATGTCTGGCCAGCACAGAGGAAACTATTACCCAAAGGCTCTCCCCATTTAGCAGTTGAACATGGAGTAGATGAGGTTGCCAAGTCTGCCTCTAGACTCACTGTCATAACATGCATTATGCATTTTCCACAATGTAAACACACATATATGATTGATTGGACTGCATTCAGTTCTTCATGAATGCAAGTAAATTAACTGTTAATGAAAAAGTTATAAAGCTTTATAATTTTTCAAAACAAAAATATTTATCAAAACAACAAGTGTAGTATCCTATGTTAAATTTGCCATAACTATTTTCTCAAATGCCACAATCGAGATTATGTTAATGGCCTTGTGATTTATAGTATCTCTTAGTACTACTTACTAACACCTGGATATCATATGTTTTACAACATTTGAAAGTCTCTTATGCTCACCAAATCTGCATTTCCTGTATTTGATTAAAATACAGTAAATTATATTACAGTTTAAAATAACTGTTTTGTGTTTTAATATATTTTAAAATGTAATTTATTCATTTGATTGCAAAGCTGAATTTTCAGCATTATTACTCCAGTCTCCAGTAGCACATGATCCTTCAGAAATCATTGTAACATGCATAATTAGTGATTAAGACTAATTAGTGATCAATAGCGAAAACGGTGCTTAATATTTTTGTGGAAACTTTTTCCCCCAAATTTTCAAAAGATTGTTCTAATTTTCCCTGCAGTCTTACAAGCATAATTATGAATTAGGTTATGTTATGTTATAAGGCTGCATGTGAAAATTGGAGCAGTCTTTTTAAAATGCAGAAGTTGCCAAATTAAAATACTACGAGGGAAAGAGATTATATGTAGGGACAAACTCTAATGTGATCAGTTGCATGTGTTTATTGGCATTTCACGAGCTAAAGATTTTAGCTCTTTTCCCCTGGCATGAAGTGACATTGCTTAACATGCCAGTGATTCAGCAAATTGAATGTTATCTTCAGCCAGTGTCACTCATGCGTTCAATCATGTCATAACTACAGTTCCTGAATTAAACATCACGCAATTCTAAAATAATCTCTCAACAAACAAAACAAGGCAGAAGTAAGTGGTAACTGGGGCTGAGATTTCCTTGGAAAAGACCAAGGAAACACGCAACAGTGGAATGTAAATCCTATCTGAAGGCTTCTACAAAACCCCATTTTGTTTTGGCTGCTTTATGAAGAGCTTTAACTGAGATGGTCAAACAATAACGTTTATGCTGTCTTCCTTCACTTACAGTGAAGCACAGTGCCCAGTCACGTTGCTTCAACATGTTATGACTAACAAACACTTAAACCTGGCCAACTCATTTGGTTAAAAAGGATGGTGGAGGCTGTTTTTTCCATTGTTATGGAAATACACCAACAGTCATGCAGAATAATTGAGTGTTTACTAAACGAACGGTAAACATCGCTGCACCTGCACATGTAAAATAGCCCACTCTGGGAATCGCTGTGAAGATTTGTTTCTACACTCTGGGGACAGAAGAGGATTATGACATCTCGCTGCAACTTTTATCTTTTAAAATTTCATCAATGTCAAATGAAGCCATGTGGCATTAAATATAGTCTTACAGAGAAATTAGCTGTTACATTTAATTCAGCATTATGTTTGTGTAGCATCCTCTCTACTTAAGAGGCTTTCACGGTATCCTATGTGTGTAGTTCGATGGATAGTGGAAATGCCTTCATTTCTGCCAAGAAATAGCAACTGTCTAAAAAATATGTGCAGAAATAAGCTGCAATGACCCCTACATGGTCGCCAAAGTCAAAAGCATAGAATATTCCTCAACAATTACAACAATGCAGTAGTGCATTTCAGCAACAATACTCCTAAGAGCTCATAAAGTGAAGTATGACAAGAGAGACCAGAGAACATATCAGAGAAAAAGATTTCCTGAAGGTTGTGCTAAAATACAAGATATAGTACCGGCTATGTTATGTCTAAAGGTCCAATATTTGAATTAAAACAATTTCATACATTACAGCAAATTATCATATAACTCCTTAAATTACAAGTGGTAAAAATGAGGTTGAAGTGCTCTGGAGCAATTATATTAAATCACACCATTTCTGGTGGAGGTCTGGGCACTCTGTGTAAGAGGGAAGTACAGCTCTCGTGCCAGTGTATGTGACGTGCCAAGTCCTTGAGCTGACTGCCAGCGAAACAACCAACCAAGTGGCTTTGTCCAAGTGTCTGAGCACAATGAAGGCTGATGCCAATCAATTGTAAGATTGGCAATAAAACTGTAGCAGGTGATATCTGACAGAAACTAGTACGTTGCAGTGTTACAGAGCAACTAAGTCGTAACACTGTGATATAAAACTCAAAAATTGAAGAAAAAAAAAAAAGCTATTTTTAATGTTAGCATTTTGTAATGGAGCTCAGCATTTTTAAAAACAGAGCAGCCTTTTCAGTACAAAGCCATTTTTAGCCATGTTTCTTGTATTTATAGCTTCAGTGTAGCTAGCTTCTTTTTGTTAGCATTTTGCAGTGTAGCTAACTGCATTTGCAACAGTGTAGCATGACTAGTAATTACTTCGCATTATGAGTCGCTTATAGCTTGGCAAGCTACAGTTTCAATGTAGCTTCCTTAACACTCATCTATTAAAACCACACTTGGATTACTTGATCCTCTAGACCACAGGCTTCGTCTTCAGCCAGACACAATTTAGCATTCCCTGCGTCAGCTCTACTACATGGAAATCCTGTTTATTAAAGACAATCTTCACATTGAACTGATTCTGTACTGGCAGTGAATAAAGATTCTTTGTTGAGAAGCAGATGGAGCATCATGAGACAGAAGCAGATGGAGAAAGAGTCACAGCACAGGGAAGCTCACACACACTGAACATTAAAAAGATCAGCTGCTCCGGCCTCAATGCAACACCAACAAGTAAAAAATCCCAGCATAATTTAGTAAATCTTTTCACTTTGTAAGCCACGGTCGATTTTGTATATTCTTGCCATGGGTTTTTGATACTAGAACTAGTGTAGAATAGTTACTTTGGGAAATGATTTTGGCCGTTATGGTCATTTTCAAGAAAAGATTGTGTAAAATATTTGTATTATTAAATAATGTTCAATATAAAACAAAAATGACACATTGGACATGAGAAAAGACAGAGACCTTAAAGTTGCGCTGTAATGGAAGTAGCAACAGATCTTTATTTCTATATTATGACATAAAAATCTTGTTCTAAATCATTTTGTTCTAAAAAAACAAAAATCAAAACGTAGGTTAGGGACTTCCCATAGTTTGTTGATTGGATTCTGGCAGATCTGAATGCGAGCTTGCAATCAATTGTAAGAAATGTATGGGATTTAAGTGGACTAAATAATTTGGATGAATCATTTACAATATGATCAATAAGATTTGCATCTAATAAATAAAAGATGAGTTTTCATTTCACACATACTTTATATAACCAACCTTTCTAATACCTTTAATTATAATATCACATAAAAAATTCTGGGTCACCTGCTTGCAGTGTTAGGACATGGTCTGCAGGAATAACATGGAATCAAGTCCAATTTGCATGATGTTAACTTTTTCCCCATCCCAGGAACTGGTTTGAAAACAAAAAAAACAAACAAAAAAAAACTTTCTCCTAGAGTTTTCTTTCTCAGTACTGTTCTCTCTCTCCCTCATGACTTTCTCCAAGAAAGTGGCTTTTAAAGGAGTTTCCGTGGGTTTCTTACATTAACCTCTATCTTTAATCTTGACTTTACACATGGGAGTTCCCTTCATCTGGATTTGAGCTCGGCAGCAGCTATGTTTGTGATGGGTTTGGTCCATGCGGATCCAGATTGCTCTTTTCCTCCACCACCCACATAGAGATAGAACAGGCAATTTAAAAAAAAAGAAAAAAAAGATAATTATCATCTCTAAACATCTTTACAACAACAACAGCAAATTGAAAATCTACAGTTACCATTTTGGACATCTGTCATTATGCTTGTAATCAATATTTTAAATACGGAGGGTTAAAAGGAACATAAATAAAGGTTATGCACCAGATTAAGGGAGCAGGATCAGTAAAAGGTACTATATTTTAAATATGATATAACCAAACTGTGAGAAAAGATTGGTAACACATTAGTTTAAGATCCAATTCTCACTATTGACTAGTTGCTTATTAGCATACATATTACTAGGATACTGGCTACTTTTAAAGCACATATTATTGCCTTATTCTGCATAATCATATTCTAGATCCCTTAATCCTATACCCAATACCTAAAATTAACAACTACCTTACAAACTCACTATTAATAAGCAGTCATTAGGAGTTTAGTGAAGCAAAAGTCATAATTAATAGTTAGTTAATAGTGAGAATTGGACTCTAAACTAAAGTGTGGCCAAAATATACCATCAATACTATATCATCCATGTCTGTAGTATTAACAAATTTGATTCTTTTATCTGCTCCACTCCTACTTGGAAATAAATTATACAATACTAAAGAAGTTCAGAAATTCTCGTTGCTAAAATATAAGGACAAATCTAATCTCTCTGCATGAGATGGTTACTGACGATGAAACATCCACACTCATACACACATTTTACATGGTGGAGAGAGACAGTATAGAACAGCAGTGCGGTTTCTCAAAGGGCTGATTTAGCCTTCAGGCCTCACCAGCTGATGCTCTTTGGCCGCATTACGACCCACAAACGTGTAAGCAGGAAAAAAGCACATGGATTCTAATATTCTCAGATCAGTTTTAGGCCTCATTCATATGTGGAAACAAATCTGATATGAATCAGACATGTGCATTTGCCTCTACCATGTAAGCGGACAGATTGGATATTCCCCTGTCAATGCAAGTCGCACGTCATTGAAAAAGTAACGGTGGCAAAAGGCATCTCAGGTGGACACCAATCACAATGGTTACAGTGGCATTCATTGCTACATTTTCCCAGGCTGCAACAAGTGCTCTACTCTTTTTACCCTGAGACCATTGTTTTGCTGACCTTTAAAGATGGTCCATGGCAAATCATCCTCTTTTTTCTTCCTTTCAAAATGTCATTTATTCCAGTGATGGTAAAGCTGAATTTTCAGCGTCATTACTCCAGTCTTCAGTGTCACATGATCCTTCAGAAACCATACTAATATGGTGATTTAAACTGCATTTTAAAATATATTCAAATAGAAAAGTTCTTTTAATTTCACATAGTGTTACATTATATGATAACGTAATTATTCATTCAAGCGCTATTAAACCATTCAAGCATGATAAGATGCAAAAAAGCGTGTAAAGCAGTTTTCTGTGTACGTGTTTTGAGTGTTTGTTCACAGAGAGCTGCTTCACAACGTGCCATGCAGCACTGTATCGAGTTCTCTTTCGCAATTGACTGCACACAAAACACAAAATTATGTTGAAATTCCTGTTATTGGAGAGCATCATCATAAGCAGTCTTAAAGTAGTTAATTTAATTAGCAGAGTTAAAAAAATACTTAATGAACGTAAAGAGTTGAGATAAAATAGGATGTGTCAGATCCATGTCATATGTGTCTTAAAGTGACAGCAGCCTAATAAACCTGCTGCTGTCTGTCGTCTGTTGTTGATGTTATTCAAAGAACAAAAGAAAAAGAGAAAATTACTCCCTGCTCTTGACTGATTTATTTTTGTAGATTTAATATGGATTTATCTATATTCAATTTATAATTTATGCAGCGAAGGCTGTGGAGTGTATCAACTTACACAGATACAGAAATTTCTGTATATTTACCTGTTAGACCTACCCGAAAAGCACTGTTTACAAACTTTTTCGTAGACATTTTAGCAGGGTAGGTAAAAATCTGAAGCTGCCCAACTGAAAAAAAGTTTAATGTAAAAAGCCATGTATTAAAGGCATGGCTAAATGTCATATTACAATGGGTTTATGTGCCTTAAGTTAAAGCACTTAAGATAAGCACTTAAATTAAATGTAACTATATTGTTTAAAGCCTATGAAATTTTAAAATTGATAGCTTTCACTTGTACAGTAATTTTGAATGGCTAATGGCTAAAATTGTGAAAAAGAATTCATTTAATAGTCATCAGTGTCAGTACTGGTATCAGTGATACACACACATTTTTACTAAGAACTATCATTGAAGGCCAGTATGTATGTATGTATATATATATATATATATATATATATATATATATATATATATATATATATATATATATATATATATATATATATATATATATATATATAAAAATAAGACAACAAAAAGATAACAAAAGATAACAAAACTTCTCTTGTGGCATAGAATGACGATTTTAAGTGCAACCTGAACGTACCAGTAAGTGGTGAAATATTTTATATTTTATATTCTAATAAAGAGATTGTGCCAGATGAACAGCATGATAACTTTATGTTTGGTCTCTGTGTCATCTCAGTGAGCTTTTATTACATTTCACGCATGTGTGGAAGAGGATTTAAGCATTTTCAGATGCTAGTGTGGACAAAGAGCGTTTTGAGGCAAAAGCGCCATTTTGAAAAGTATCTGGATTAATGTAGATGTTGCCTGAGAGGATCTCACAAACTCAACACACATTTCAAGGCAGCTACACAATGCCTTCTGCTCAAATTCTGCTGATTTGTTCTCCTGCCCCATTCTCTTTCCTGATGATCACTGCTGATGATAAAAATCAATGGAGCCTCTATTGTCTAGAGCAGCAAAGTAATGAAACCTAATCAGGATGACTCATCTTTGGGACAGGGACAGAGCAGCATGGGGTCCACAGCCATTGTCAGTATTTAACTCATCTGAAGCCCAGTTACACATGGAATGGCCTCCATATCAAATGACTGAGGATCTGTTTATAATATTATTTAACAGAGAATTACATTTTAATGAGAAGTAATTCGTTTTAAACATAATATATCTGTATCCCCCTTAAAACGGTGATCTTATTCTGTCCCAACTCCCAAACTCTGTAGTGTACACTGTGAGTTTCTTAAAGCTTAGCTTAAATTTGTGATGTGAATAAACAGTGCTCATGGGTATTAAGGTAGTATTTTCAACTAAAAAAAGAAGAGGCTTGGACCTGAACAGCATTCCTCGTATCACGACTTTAAGGTGCAATAGGCAATTTCTGAGAAACCAGTGTTGCAAGCTTTTTTCTACAGAAAGAAACCTGCTAAAAAACGTAACTCGCTCATGTCAGCGGAATGTGCTGCTGCTCCTCTCAGCCACTCACTGAACGGAGTAGATACATAGAGAGGTGTGACTACAGGGGGGCAAGGCAGTACTGGTGACATTTGGAAGTTACTAAGGTTTGTCAAAAAGTCGCTAGATCTGTTGCAAGATGCTTTAAAAAAGAATTCCTAAAAGTGGTGTGAAAAGTCACTAAGTTGGCAACATTGTAAGAAACGCTCAGACCGAGTAGAAAAATACACTTGTAGTCAAACAGCAGTAGGGGGCGTATACTCTCATGAAACAGGACTGGAGCTGGTGTTCTGCTAGCGACTAAAACTCTTTCTTCTATATACTCTTGTGTACTGCATGTTCATTTTTTTAATCTTATTTATCATTCGCCTTTGCTTATTTTTTTAGAAAAACATTATTTTGCTTCCCTTCAGCTATAATAAAAGACAAATTTTTGCACTGCGTGTGTTTTTGGGGATGGAGCAATGAAGGGTTAGGGTTGATTTCAGTTTCTCAGAAATCGTTTGCTGCCCATTTAAATGTGTGATGCGTATAAACAGTGCACATAAACGCTCATGCAGAGGCTTGGACCCGAACAGTAATCCTTACATCACGACTTAACAAGCAGATACTTTATTTAATTTTATTTAATGTTTGTGTTAAACAGGAATTTAGACATATTTCATTGCAAATATTGCAATCCTCACATAACAAATTAAATAAAGCTTAAAAACTTATTAACAAACAGTAAAACCTTCTGAGGTTGACGATCAAAAATGGCAGAAGGTTGAGCTCTCTTTTCAATAATCATTTGTTGAAAGATTATTTAAGAGTTTTAGACCCTTAGATTATGCACCTTATTTGTGTAAAATGGCACTATCAAAATCCCTTTTAAGTATATATATAAAAAAGCACACTATAATGTCTTTTATTATTGGTTTTAGAGCAGTGCTCATGCTTTAGCTGCTAATGCTAATGCAGCCAGTCAGCTCTGAGCGCATCAGCCCACGGTGAGAAGCACAGCTCATTCAGATGAGTCATCTCACAGACAGGCCCTAACACACAGCACAACCCAAAGCACACGCCTGCACACATCAATTTACAGCCATGCAGTATATTCATGTGTGACTATTTAGATATCTGAAACATGTATGATTAAATAACATGGTCAGAAATGCATTTCCTATCCATGTGGAAAAAAAATCCCAAACAGATAGGCATCGAGGATCCTTTCTCTCTAATGTGCCATACATGCATCTTGATGACAGATGCTCTTTCCTGTTATATCATAGCCAAGGTCCATCCAGAAGGTACTTAATCTGTCCTTCCTGCAATAGAACTAAAGCTTTCAATCATCAACCTACTAAGAGCACAGTGGCAGGACAATAAATTGCTTTTTCCCTCTAAGCAAGACTACTGTTTGCATAACAGGACTCTATAGGGTCATATACGGAAGTATTCAAGTCACCTTCATTCAAACCAAGAAACCATTTCACATAATGACAGGATCACTGAATTTCACATTCATACAGGACGTCATGTACCATTTTTTAAGGGTACACTAGTGAGTCCTGGCTCACGCCGTTCCCTAAGGTAAAACCAAACCAAATGGAGGGAGAGAAAAAAAAAAATGTTTGCAGTTTGAATGGGCATGACACTTCACATTCAAGGTTTGACTGTTTGGAAGGGAAACAGGAAAATGCCTGCATAAATAAGCCTGGACAAATGGTTAATCAATAAGAACTGGAAGTAAATCAATAAAAAAATAATAAAGTAAAATAAAAATGAATAATAACTCATTTGAAACAACTCTCTTCCTGTCAATCTTTATTTATTTAATGGCTTCCTCTTCCTGCATTAGTTCAGTTGTTAACTCGGTTGTTAGGATTTCAAGCCGTGTCACAAGCTGATTATGAACTGACAGCCTGTCTGCTGCATTTACCATTAAACAATCATTTTGAAATGAGCTGTATTTGGAAATCACAGCAAATTGCTGGTTGATAACAAAGAATTTTGTTTTTAGTTCTATTTTATTTTTATGGTATCCACAAATAATGATAGACTGTATTGTAGTAAAATTGAAATCCATTCAATAATTTTGAATCAGATTTAATAATTATATTTAAATATAAGATGTAGCTTTCATAATCTGGTGTATTTCAGATATTTTTGTTTTGGCTAGTAGTTCTGAATGGTCAGTAACTTAAAAATTGAGTCAATTGGCTGGTGAGTAAAAACGTTCAAGTGGAAGCAAAGGGATAATCCACTCGAATATTGTAAACAGGAAATTATTTTCTGCTCTGTGCCAAGTGTCTTGCCTACCACATTTATCACCCTACTTTGACGAATGAAACTGATCTCATTATATCATAAGTGAATAATTATGAAAATGTAAATAGCATGGTTTCTACAAAAATATTACGCAGCGTGACAATTTTCAGCATGGATAAGAATAGGAAATATTAGCATATTATAATGATTTCTGCAGGATCATGAAGACTGAATATTAAAGTATATCTCATCAAATAAATGCAACCCTGTCATTTCAAAAACCATACTAATCCCAAACTTTTTAACAGTAGTTTATATCTAAACAGTCAATACTAATACAATACAATCACAAACATCCCATCAGATGGAATTCTTTGAAGTATTTCAGGATACCATGTACATGGCATTGTATATGATATGGGGCTGTCAAAAATGTTGATTTCTGTGATGAATATTTTCTGTTTAACATGTTAAAAATATTTCAATATTTCTTGGCTAGCATTACGGTATATGATTTTGAGAGAAATTCAGATGAGTGTCAGATCCACGTCATATGCATCAGGTGAGATTAATTCATTTTTTTTTTTAAATCGATTATCAGCACTATAATGTAGTAATCATTTGTTGTACTATGGTCTATATCACTATAGTCAGCCTGTCAGTCCCTATGTATTTATTTCTGTCTCATTTGTTTACCCCATGTTGCTTTTGGGGGCAAATGAGGAAACAGGGATGTGTTAATTCAGGGTCATATTTGGTAAACAGGTCCAATCTGAGGCCTCTGGAACAGAACAAACACCCACCCACACACCTTAACAAACACAGGCATACAATGTTCCAACTGTTAAAACTGCATAAATAATATGCCACAATAGCGAGACAAGGTAAATCCTGTGAATTGCTGTCATAGACTGATGTTCAACTAAACCTTCACATTTTGAAAAAAGTTTTTGGGAGTCATTTCAGTTATACAGTACATTTTGAGCTCTGTGTGTAAAAAATTAACTGGCTGTAATTTAAGTATTTCAGGCACCTACACTTTTTTAATTATTTACGTAATGGCAGGAAAACTAACAGCATGCTTAACAGGATAGAACCAAACTAGATGGAAATAAAGAGCTAAAGTTAGCCATTGCTCAGTGAGGGATTCGTTTACATGAGGGTGTAGACTTGAACTTGAAGTTATCATACCGATTCATTTAATTTTAATAAACAGAATGGAATATTTTATGAGACAACAAATATTGGAAAACATCACAGAATTTATCAAATTAATTGATAATGCTCATGTGTGCTGTTGTTTTCCCAAATAAAAGGATGTATGAATCATTTTTCAATGAATTAAAATTATAAATTATTACTAAGGTTTTTTTTTTTTCAACCGCCTGCTGGATTTTGTTAGTCAAAAGGATAATATTTTAAAAGCCTAACAGTATGGAAAGAACAATAAATAATTTAAAATTTACCCCCATGTTCGCTCAATTTTCAGTTACCTAATATAGTAATTAGAAAATTAAATAATATTTGAAGCTAGAAATCATACCATGTTTAATATTTTTTCCAATATATATATATATATAAAAATATAGCATGCAATAACATAACCCTTGGTCACTTGAGCTACACAATGTCTTTGCAAACAATGACAAAATATAAAACTCGGTGATCTGTGAAAACAAATGATGTGAGACTTTCTCAGAGCAAAATTTTTTTTTCAGTGTCCAAACAGACCTATTTTATGTGCTCACTGTACGTGTCCAGATAATAATCTGGCTTCCACCACTAATAAATAATACAACAGTACTACATTATTTACTCAACCTAAACAAGCTACTGTAAATGTACACAGTTCAGGGACTGATACTTCCTGAGAGCACATCAAAACCTATTTTGTCAACTATCCATACTTCATAATCTATAATAAGGCTGAAACCATTAAAATTGTTATTGTATTTTTAATGATGTTTTGTTTAGCTAATGAAAGCAACACACCTCTGCCAGCTTCATGCACAATATCAAAGCACCATTCAACATGACAATCTGTAACTGCATTTCTACACTGCACACTCTTGTAGTTTAAAAAAAATAAATAAAACATTCCACATGTACATATATATGGACAAATAATTTACAAACTCATATACTCATTCATGCAATGTACTTCATTCCTTAATTTGCAAAGTTCATCTTAGTTCTTTGACCAATCTATTGTTGCCATTGAACAAAGGCTCTCATTCTTCAAAGCATGGAGTGTTTCTGTAGTAGGGGGCGGGGAGAGTGTTATCACAGTGAACTGAAAGCCTAGTGGCTCTTTTGATGTGCAGACAGACACAGGAACCGCAAAAAAAAAAAATCATACATGTGCATTTAACACACGCACACACATACACAGAGGTGCTGGTCATATAATTAGAATATCTTCAAAAAGTTGATTTATTTCACCAATTCCATTCAAAAAGTGAAACTTGTATATTATATTCATTCATTACACAGACTGATACATTTCAAATGTTTATTTTTTTTAATTTTGATGATTATAACTGACAACTAAGGAAAATCCCAAATTCAGTATCTCAGAAAATTAGAATATTACTTAAGACCAATACAAAGAGAGGATTTTAAGAAATCTCAGCCAACTGAAACGTATGAATATGAAAAGTATGAGCATGTACAGCACTCAATACTTAGTTGGGGCTCCTTTTGCCTGAATTACTGCAGCAATGCAGTGTGGCATGGAGTCGATCAGTCTGTGGCACTGCTCAGGTGTTATGAGAGCCCAGGTTGCTCTGATAGTGGCCTTCAGCTCTTCTGCATTGTTGGGTCTGGCGTATCGCATCTTCCTCTTCAAAATACCCCAAGTCCTGTTGGAAAATGAAATCTGCATCTCCATAAAGTTGGTCAGCAGCAGGAAGGATGAAGTGCTCTAAAACTTCCTGGTATACGGCTGCGTTGACCTTGGACCTCAGAAAACACAGTGGACCAACACCAGCAGATGACATGGCACCCCAAACCATCACTGACTGTGGAAACTTTACACTGATCCTCAAGCAACATGGATTGTGTGCCTCTCCTCTCTTCCTCCAGACTCTGGGACCCTGATTTCCAAAGGAAATGCAAAATTTACTTTCATTAGTGAACATAACTTTGGACCACTCAGCAGCAGTCCAGTCCCTTTTGTCTTTAGCCCATGCGAGACCCTTCTGACGCTGTCTGTTGTTCAAGAGTGGCTTGACACGAGGAATGCGACAGCTGAAACCCATGTCTTGCATACGTCTGTGCGTAGTGGTTCTTGAAGCACTGACTCCAGCTGCAGTCCACTCTGAATCTCCCCCACATTTTTGAATGGGTTTTGTTTCACAATCCTCTACAGGTACTTGTACACTTTTTTCTACCAAATCATTTCCTTCCCTTCACCTCTCTATTAATGTGCTTGGACACAGAGCTCTGTGAACACCCAGCTTATTTTGCAATGACCTTTTGTGTCTTGCCCTCCTTGTGCAAGGTATCAATGGTCATCTTTTGGACAACTGTCAAGTCAGCAGTCTTCCCCATGATTGTGTAGCCTACAGAACTAGACTGAGAGACCATTTAAAGGCCTTTGCAGGTGTTTTGAGTTAATTAGCAGATTAGAGTGTGGCACCACTCAATATTGAACCTTCTCACAATATTATTTACAATATTGAATATTTCACAATACAATACTTGAATATAATATACAAGTTTCACTTTTGAATGGAATTAGTGAAATAAATCAACATTTTTATGATATTCTAATTATATGACCAGCACCTGTATGTATATGTATATGTATAAATACATATATAAAGCAGTTAAGAACTAGCCTACACTTTCTGTATGAATCTAAACTTCTTTCCTTTCACCTTCTCCATGTCTGGACCCCTGTCTATGCATATGCATTATTGAAGTAATGTGTGATAAGACTGGGATGCTCCCGACATTATGGGACAGTGAAAAAAAATCTCCTTCCACTTCGGGCAGATGCCAAGGCACTGTTTGCTTTAGTCTGCTGGGAAATGCTGCTCCAGCTCAACTCCAGTTACTGCCAAAACAACCAGAGCCGGCCTCTGTCTCGCCGCAGAACAGTGCGAGCCCTTTCACATGCTGTCTGTGTTCACTTCCTCTTCTGCTGTCTCACATCTCGCAAAGATGTAATTTGTAATTTGCCACTAGTGCTCTCTCTCTCTCTCTGTGCCAGTCAGAATATTACATACAGAACATTATATTACTTTCAGCACTTCCAGGTTCTATGTCAGAACTGTTCTGACGTAGAACCTGGAAGCGCTGAACGTAAACAGCATAGGAGAATGACACAGAAGAGAATATATTGTTGAATAAAGTCATTTTTGTTTTGTGCACAAAAAGTATTCTCATCACTTCATAAAATTAAGGTTGAACCACTGTAAAGACACATCAGTCCTCTTTAATTTGTACTTCTTAAAATTGGCCAAGCTTCATATCCACTCGTCAGGTTTGTAAAACATTACAGTACATATAATACTTTGTTTGTTGGCATGACTGATAAGTTTGCTTTACATTACAGAAACAAAATAATGACAAGTTACATTAAGAAAGACCTACGTACATTTCTGTCATAACTCCCAGCATCATTTTCTAAGCCTCCTACACAAAGTAACAAATACGCCCCTTAAGCTAGTCTTTACTCAATTTAATATATTCATTAAAACTAGAGCAAGAGGACATAATGGAATTATTCTTTTACGACTCCCACATGGCACACAGACAAAACTCCCCAGTTAATACTCTAATAGACTACAGGAAACTATTTTACCATTTTACTCATGATGATCATCTTCATGCTGTCTTACCAACTGGAATAGCTACAATTTTGCAACAGTTAACACCAACATATTTTGGTACCATAAATGCAAAATCAAGATGGCAAAAATAAATTAGGAGGAAGAAATCATTATTCATTATACAACAAAATACATAAATAATACTGTTCTTACTGCTTTAAAGGGGACCTATTATGCCCATTTTCACAAGATATAATATAAGTCTCTGGTGTCCCAACAATGTGTCTGTTAAGTTTCAGCTAAAAATACCCCACAGATCATTTATTATAGCTTGTCAAATTTGCCCCTATTTGTGTGTGTCCCTTTAAATGCAAATGCTCTGCTGCTCCCTGCCCATTCTCCAAAAGAGGGAGGAGCTTTAACAGCTCACAATTCAGTTGCTCAACAAGAACAAAGCTGGAGAATCTCACGCAACCAAAATGACGATTGTCAGTAACGTATTCAGCCTTAAATTGTTCAAACCGGAGTCGGACACTGATGGAAAGACGTCACAACGAAGAAGTTACAACATTTGGACGTTTCTGAATGGTTAGTGGATCAATTAATGTAGTTGCTGTGGAGTTGATTCAACTCATCGACTAGCATGTGCGTCATGTTACTCTTTTGTGCAAAACCTGTATGGATACCCACTACCTGTTTGCCAAACAGAGCCATACACACCAGGCTAACGTTTATGATCGCTATCAAATGCTGGGAATGGTCTAATATTTTTTCCAAAATATCGCTCTGACAGAAATGCTTCTTTTTTGGCAATCGAGCTTGCCAGGGTCAACTTGCATGCTATCCAAGCTAACAAGACTCTAAATAGTGTTCTGTGCAGTCAACGCAGGAACAGTTAGCATACTTTGCTCAAACTTTTGCAATTGCCTTAGGACTGGTACATCATTTTTGCTTGTGAAAACAAAATGATGGTGCCGTGGGTGGAAACGTGCAGATTAAGAGGCGGTACTATAATACGGCTATAATAAGATCCCCTTCCTACGTTACAAGGGGAGCAAAATTTGAGTGGCTAATTTTTCACATGTTTGCAGAGAAAGGCTTGCCAAAACAAAGTTACTGGGTTGTCCTTTTTCACCTTTTCTGGGTTGGTAGATGCACCAGGGACCCCATTATAGCACTTTAACACAGAAAAAGTCACATTTTCATGATATGGCCCCTTTAAAATTTGTAAAATGTTAAAATATTATAATACTTTATATGTACAGCTCTTTACAATCTACTTATTTTCTACAAGGCTAATTTTATCATCATGGAGAAATGATGTGATTCTGTGAAAATCCATTCTCGTATCCCTGACATGGGGTTGGGTGGAGCCAAACCTCTGCTGTACAGGAAATACTATCACTACCACTACAACTATTTAAAGCAGTCTATATGGCAGCCCTTCTATTTAAAAGCTCAGTCTAACCCCACCCAGACATTTCCAGGGTCACTAACAATTGGTGTCAGATGAGCAGGGAAGTCACATAATGGGTGATGAAACGGCTAATTGTAGTTTCAAATCAAAATGGATGGTGATTATTAAGGAACCATTGAAATAATGAGCAAGAGTATTTAGCGGGCAAAAATGTGGTTACTATATACAGCATATGTGTGCTTAATGTGCATGAGAACATTTAGACTGCACTGCATGCCAGAGAGTTAGTAAAAAAGCAACACTAGCTGCATGTCGAAAGTATTCCTTTTATTATTATGAACTTCTTTGGGATCATGAGGTAAGAAACATCAATACTGTCACATTCTGTCATGTTTTTGTAATACTCAAGTATCTCAAATAACGTGTTTTGGACATTCATTTTCAGTGATGAGAAGGTTTGGGAAGTCTGGGGTAGAAATGAAGGGATGGGAAGAGGATGAGAGGAAAACCAAAGACTTTTACATGAGGAACCAATTACAGGGTCAATAATTCTTTCAAAATATCCCTGGAATGTAACAAGTTGCACAGTGAATGAACAAAATGAAAGAAAGAGGCAACATAAGCCATCAATATTAAGTGCATTATAAACAAACACCTGATACCTGACCTTTGACTCGACCATCCGTGAAAGCCTTTCATTTCTTTTCATCCTCGGGAATGTAGCCCAGCTCCATATGCATATAACCCTATACTAAAACTTTTTTTCGCAATTCATTATGGTGGATATGGCAACTTCCACCAGACATGATTAGAGGTAAAAAATAACTTGGGAGTTGAATCAGGTGGAAGTATAATTTTGAAAACCCTGGGTGAAGTGGATTACCTTCCTATTTTACACCTTCAGGTAATCCAGGCATGCCTAACCCCACTAAGCCTGTGCTAGCCACACTTAGAGATTCACCTTTATGTCACAGCTATTTGAGGCTACAGTGATTGTCATTGTCACTTTTTGCCACGGCATTACCTAACACCTAAAGCCCTGAGATCTGTCACTTGCACAAATTTGGTTTTCTATCGTGATGGGGACCTCCTCAGACCTAGTTTTTATACTGAGCAAATCATAATTTCCCAACCCTAAGTCTAACACTCACAGAAACAATTCTGCTTCAGTTTTAGGTTTTCGATAAGACAATATTTATTATTTAGGAGTTTCCTCACAATATTAGTGATTTTACCATCCTTGCAGGAACATTTGAGACACAAAATGTGGGTAAAATCTGCATAATATAGCAACATTCCTAATATATCATACATACTGAATGAGGAAGTAGCAAACGGATTGTTCAGACATTTCACGTGCCTCAATAAATTGCATAACACATACTTGTAATCCATATACAAGGGGTGTATGACACACATATGTGCCATTTTACTCTAGTCAAGGTAAATTGTACAAGCAAATTAGGATTAAACCCCCATAACCTAACATTATTCATCATATTTCAACAATTAGATTTGATTTAGCTTCTTTGTACACCAAAAACACCACCGACCGTCCATGCAAAAGGACAGACAACGGTGTTTGGAAGCAGGTGACATGATACTGTATGATCCAGCGTTATAAATAAATGATATGTTCTGGTCAGGCCGACAGTTACATAAAAACCTCCATTACACATGTGAAACAAACCAGTTTCTCCCTCCAAAACACAGCTGACAGCGGTGTTCACATGCGCACACTGAATTGCACACATGAACACCTCCCTTTAAAGAAACGGCCTTGAGCGGACACATGATTAAAAATGAGTCCTGCGTTACAGTATGACGTGTATGTGTGTGTGAACTCCATATACAAAGAGAATTCTGAGGCGGCCAGCTGGGCACATAAGCTGTAACTGCAAAATCCAAATAATCCTTTACAAAGACAAGCCATCTAAAGGGGGGTGAGCCGAAAGCACAAAGAAAAAAAAAAAACAGCAAAAACGCCTGCTATTGTACATTAGAGTGTTTAAGCGTGTGTGTATACATATGAGATTAATTTACATGTGTGTGTGTTGGTGTGCGTCTATGTTTGAGATATCCAGCACCTTCAGTTCTATATTGAGTTACCGGAATGTCAAGCCACTCAAAATAGCCGGACAGCTTATGGCATTTAAAGCAATCACAAGCCGGGTCATACACGCAACGGAGGCAAACAGGAGGCAACAAGATAAAAATAGACCAAGCCCTCACCTTCCATCATGATTGCAGATTTGCATTCCTCTATCTCCAAGGAGCCTGAAACGGGAGGAGGGGAGGAGAGAAGCCCCTGGTTACCAGATGGAGAGATGTAAAAAAACAGAGCACAGTTCCAGCCTCCAAAAGCCTTGGGTTTAAAGTCCCCGTGTCCCTCGTACGACGGGCCGTCGGATGTTTTAGGGCTCCGTGTTTAGGCCATGGATGCTGCTGCTAGTCACTGCGGCTGTGGTCTACACGATCACCAAAGGATGCTCAAAAGGGGGCAGGAAAAAAGCAGAGTGGAGAGAGACAGAGAGAGAAGCAAGGAGGGAGGGAGGGATGGGGGGAGAGAGAGAGCTGCTGGGAGGGACGCTTGCTGAGGTCATCACTCAGCTCAGCCAATGCCGTGTGCACTGCTGCATGTCACATGGCGAGTGGTTCATCGCTTCTGTCAGCGTCCTCGCTGGGAATTCACATACGCAGACACACACATGCACACACACACTTGCACACAGCTTACCTTGTTATGGTGCAGCATACCGCTCCTGCCAGAACAGAAACGAACTGGATTAATGGCGCATTGTGTGCCATACAGCTAAATACAGGAAACTGTCCATGTTGAGAACACACACACACACACACACACAGAGACACAGTTTCTTCACGGATACATGTTGAGGCTCAGCTGGCGGCCCGTGCCTGTGTCTCTCTGTGACAAATCAATCAATGTGACATTACATCTGACAGAAAGAGTATAGCTGCCCCATGGAGGGAGGAGCCAGCACTCAATACACTGACTTGTGACAGAGGAGGAGGGGAGGAGAGAGAGGCTGTGTGGTTGTGTGAAGGCTGGTGATTCATTTTATATGAGGAGGTGGGTCTCCCCCTTTGGATTACTAATGACAAGACAAAACAATTTAAAAAAACAAAAAAACAACAAAAGCATCAGCTGGAGGTTTGAGGAAAACTATAGAAAGGGCAGATGATTTTTTGAGGAAAGTATTTGAGTCAGTGCAACTAATTTAAATAATTCAGGTTTAAAAATAAAACTAAATGTAAAATTATTTACACTTCCATTCCAATCAACCATTCTTTTAAATATTTTTGAAGTCTCTTACGCTCAACAATGCTGTGTTTATTTGATGAATAATATGGTAAAAGTCACATTGTCAAATATTAATACAATTAAAATATTGTTTTTTGTTCATTTTAAAATATATTAAAATGTAATTTATTCCTGTGATGCCAAAGCTAAATTTTCAGCAGCCATTATTACAGTCTTCAGTGTCACATGATCCTTTAGAAATCATTCTAATATGCTGATTTGGTGCTTAAGAAACATTTATTATTATCATCATCATCATAGTTTTGTGGAAGCCATGATATGTTTTTTTAGCCTAAATTCTTTGATGAACAGAAAGTTTAAAAGAACAATTTATTAGAAATATAAATCTTTCTTTAACATTATAAATGTCTTCAATGTCAATTACATTGATCAACTTAATGCAAGTACTTTATTAAAAAAAAAAAAAAAAACTTATGAATTTAAATTTTGTTTAAAAAAATAAACTGCTTTAGGTAAGATGCCTTGGTTATTTCAGTAGCAAAGAAATATTTGCAGGTAGAATACATGGTAGCAGTACTGAAACCACAAATAACAAGACAAACAGATTTGGCAAGCTGATGAAAATAATTTGTATGAGCATATGAATGTTTTATGAATGTAAGTTGTTGTTTTAAACTGAGTATCTCTCCTCAAGAACTATAAAATACAAACATGCGTGTATTCTATCGCTATTCTCAACCCAAACACAATGTTTTTATTTTCAGTCAGGCTTGGATAAGACATGAGACACTGTTTCATTCTCAAGCCTGTGTTCACCTCAGTCATGCTCTGGTCCATGTGAGCGTCTCTTCCACTTATGGCCGTCTGTCTCTAGCGCCCTCTGTCTGTAGTCTTCCGCCTGTCTGAACACATTGCAGGCCATAAATGTCTAAGTCTTTATGTTGAACATTTACAGAAAAGTTGAGAATAGGACTAGAGTGACCCAGACATTGATGGGGAGATATTTTTCAGTTTCAGCTTTCAAATTACATTTACCTTCACCTCAATCCTGAAAATGTGGTCAAATCTTCAGTCAGTATTATTCCTAATCAACACAGCCTGCCCTAATACAAAACAAACCCAGACTCACACCACCCTGTTATGGCAGATGCTGCCTATGAATATTTCCCCTCCCCCCACTCCATCACCCCCGTACACCTCCCAGTGGACCAGATCTTATCCTTCCAGTCAGCGTGCAGGTGCACATGCGTTTGTGTCTGTGTATTTACAAGTTGCTAAATAAAGCCTTGAGGTCTAATCCCTATGTTAATGCAGTAAACTGAAAGCACAAACTGTAATTTTTCTGTAACTCACTTTGACACGATTTTATTCAGCTTGTCATTATTAGTCAGTAATGCCAAGGAAAACTGGCTGCTCTACAGACAAACACACTATTTATAAGCTGAAGCAACCCTAACTGAAGGGACATTATTGCTGTGTATAATATTATAACATTTAGTTTAAAAAAATACATAGTTTTACATTTCGATATGCAACTATTAAATATTTCACATTAATGGTTAAAAGTTTGGAGTCTGTAAGACTTAAGTCTCTTATGCTGAACAAAGCTGCATCTATTTGATCAAAATACATTAAAACAGCTATATTGTGAAATATTGTGAATATTATATTGTGAAATTTAAAATAACTATTTTCTGTATTAATATATTTTAAAATGCATTTTATTTCTGTGATGGCAAAGTTACAAAATTTTCAGCATCATTACTCAGTGTCACATGATCCTTCAGAAGTCATTCTAATATGCTGATTTGGTGCTCAAGAAACATCTATTATCTCTGTTGAAAACTGTTGTGATGCTTAATATTTCTGTGGAAAATGGGATACTTTTTTCAGGAATCTTTGATAAATACAAAAAATAAAAACACTGACCAAACTTTATATATTATATAAAATATTTTAAATGTCTTTAATGTCAATTTAATTGATCAACTTTGCTGAAGGAATGAAAGTACTTTCTTTACAAAAAAAAACTAATGAATTTAAATTGAATTGAACAGTAGTGTAGCTAAAATAGAGAAAAGCACAGTATATACAGTACATATGAGTTTAGAATTTAATGTGATTAAAAATGCTATAAGATGAATAAATGATCCAGGGCATCTTCTAAATTCATTTCTGTGCTGCATAACAAATCATGAATCATCTACTACCAACCACCATCTTCTGTCAACATCCTCCCAAACCCACCTGGGGTACAAAATATTTGTCAAAGGATATTTGTGGGGAAAAGTAAAAGGGTTGGGTAGGTGTGTAAACACACTCCTACTTTCACACACATAAATAACTTAAATGATAGAAAAAGGAAGAAGAGGGAGGAAAGCTCAAGGAAGTAGACAAAAACAATAAACACAGTGTAGCTCTTTCAGAAATCATCCTCTATGGCCTCATTCACTATTCCCTACATAATGTGAATTTGGACTCTGGAGAGGCTGTGGAGGTGTTGCAAAAACAGTTGTCATGATTCTATCTGACGAGACAATTTTGTCTGCACACTGTTCATTGCAGTGCTTTATGCGAGTGCACTACACAAAATCTCCACTATGGTTTCAGACAACTCAAAATGAGAATTCTTGGACTAAACATGATGTTTTTGGTTTGAGTTTACCATTAAAAACATTTCTAAAAAGACGTTGTATGATTTGAATTGTTGGATATCCATAAGGTCATGACCTCTCAGGCAGTTGTGCTTGTATGTTATCAATTTGCACCTCTAATGGTTTTCAAACAAATCACAGGACACCAAAATGCACTGTATTCATAGAAACTGGGACCAAAAACTTTCAGAACTCAGAATACTGTATTAGATTACACTGTAAAAATAAATAAATAAATAAAAGTTGAGAAAACTCAAAAATCTCCTGAAGCTGGTTGCCTTGAACCTTTAAGTTTTCACAACTTTTGATTTTTTACAGTGTACAAGCATGGCTTATATGTAAGAACAGGGTGGGGTACAGCCCCACCAAAATATTCAGCTAAAACACAGGCCTCTATATAAAATGAATCAACAATAAAATGTAAATGTGTTTACCATTCTGTAACAAATAGACTTTGTGGACTATTTTAAGTAAGGAAGATGGGTCTCTGCCAAAAGTGTCTTTGCATGCGCTCAGCAAATATAAAGAGTTGTGCTGCTTTGAATATAAAGCTTACAAAATGTAATCATAAACCAGCACTAAGACCCAGAATCTGCCCTACCTACATTTACTGTCAGGAGCAGCTACTTCTAGGCAATACAAAAATAGCACATCACTAACAGGTTATTATGAGAGGGAACACAATGACATTGAGACAGAGTAACACACATATGTGCACATACACACATACAGAAGGATGATATACCTCACCAAAGCAATTTCAATGACTATCCAGTAAGAGGTTCTTTAGTCATCTTTATCAATGTCCTTTAGACGCAATCAGCAGCGTCTCTTGGTGCTAAATACAGAGATGAAAGAGAGTGAGATGGAGAGTGTCAAAGAAGCTAGAAGCAGATAGACAGCAATCTGAAACATGAAAGAACAGGCAGGACAGAACAGTCCAATTATTTCTCTGCAGAGGGCAAACACTAGAAACATATGACAGCAGGAATCTAGCAGAATACACACACATACAGTACAACCACAGATATAAAACAACACAGAGATGGTATCATTTGAATCTGCATGAATAAATCCTATCATACAAAATCATTAAAAAAAAAAAAAAAATTAATCGAAAACTAGCAGATTAAAAAAACTTAATGTAGCTCAAGTGATGAAACTGACAACGAGAATGTCATGGATTTCATTCTCAAAACATGAATTTTGAATGCACTGTAAGTGTCTTTGGATAAAAGCATCCAAATGCATAAATATAAATGAATCTGTCCCCTGCTGTTGGCTACTTGTCACTGCATCCAACGTAAATAAATCAGGACAAGCTGTCCATGATAATTTTGCTTCTGGGCAGTTTTGGCAGATTCATGATGTGCCTGTTAAAGATCTCAGTTATGTAATACAGCTCCGTGGACATGTCAGAGTCAGTGACATTGTGTGTGTGTGTGTGTGTGTGTGTGTATAGAGTTAACCAACTGGATAGCAACATGAAAGGTCAAATTCCTTGTTAACATTTTGTTTATTTGAACCTGTAATCCAATCATTTAAAATTCATTCGTAATTCGAGTATATTTAATAAAGATCTAAAGAAAATAAACCTCTTTAACAACTTGTTTCAATAAAGTGCCAGTTTATGGGTTTCATTCCCTAAAGTCAATTTAGTGAGTAAGGTGTAAATATTTCAACATAAGAAAAAATTGTTAATCATTGTATAATATCAATAAAATGGTATCCTGGGCTATGAAAAGTACTCTATTTGATCTATTTCTGTAATATTAAATTTCTGCAAAAATGCTTATGCACGAAATATGTGGATGGCATACTGCATTTGCAAAAATATGCAATATATATTAACAATAAACTAATAAATTTCTGTAAAAAATATTAATATATCATCAACTCTCTTATATGACTGAAGAAAAAAAACGTATCTTATATTTAATATGTCATATTAAATAATTAAATAATTGCATTTATTTCTGAAATTATAAATGGACACCACTGAAAACAATTTAGCAGTCAACTGTTCAAAAAATATTAATTCAAATTCTTATATAAAAAAAGAAGGCAGTGTACATTATATACTTACTGCATTTCTAGTCTTAGTCTTGTGAGAGAGCCACAACACCAAGTTTTGAACACCACAGTACAACACTGCCACCTTGTGCTATTCCATGTAACTTACAGTGGTCAGCTTGACAAAATGAGACATTCACTAATTAGACCCAATTAAAAGCAAATTATATTAAATCAAATAACTGTAATAGATATTACTATAGCCCCATCTTGATATTCTTTATCTTCTGTTTCCTCCTGAGTGAATTATCCACAAAAATGAATGCAGCATATACAGGGGAAGATAAATCTGCAATTTAAATGGAACAGAAACTGTTTTCCTGATATCAGAAAAATACCTGTAGTGAGATTTACTTTTTAATTCAAACAGTGCTAAGAATACAAGTCCACTGAAAACTATTTAAGGGATTTTTTTTTTTTTTTTGGTGCTGTCGGTATTTATTCAACTTAAAATACTTCTGTACTTGAGTTGTATACAAATTAAAGTGCCTTTTGCTGCCAGACAAGGCCTAGTTAGTTATTAGTAAACGCCACATACTTTGTAAAACACCTCTCAATGTTTCATGAGAGATTCTTCTTATGCTTACACTATTCTGTCATAACAAGGTTGAGCATATAATGGGATGGGAGAGAATTTAACACATGAGGATGGATACAGCAAATGACAAAAGTGTGACAGTAAAAAAGAAAGCCAGCTGTGATATTCTCTAGTCTTCCCTCTGTCTTCATCATCCCACATCTCGGTTTTTCTCCTGCATTTCTCTCCTCCTCCACGTTTGCTGACCTACTTTCCCCCCTCAAGCGTTTTTTTAGTCTCCAATAGATGGCAGACAGGCTCTGGGCGTCTGGATCACTAGTCTTCATGTACATGCATGCACACTAGCAGCCACAAACTGATTTAGAAGCGGGCGAGCCCACGTGATGGGTGTGCACCTGTTAGGCCTTAATTGTGCAGTAAATGCCTGCTTATCTGAGGATCTTCTGAGGGTGTGCTCTACATGTAAACGTGTAATTCTGCCACGGTGCTCCAAGAGTCAAAAATGGGTCCTCAAGTGCTGCTGAGTTCAAAACCGCCCACAACCGCCCTTCTCACTGGGTGTGATTGTCCCTCATGACAAAGTCCACCCATAGGCGTTGCTAAATCCCTATTTAGGGGGACTACATTTAGACAGAGGCAATCACAGGAGACATAGGGGGGCAATGTTTGACACATGCACTGTGTTTCTCATCTGAAGACATTGTATAATAATGACATTAAAAAAAAAAAAAAAAAAAAAAAACCTTTTAATTTGAGCAAGATTTAATTATAAAATATGATGGTTAAAATCACTTGTAGCACTTGTATTTAATTTTTTTTTATTTTATTCAGCAAGGATATATTTAAATGAATCAAAAGTGACAGTAAAAGCTTTTACATTGTTTCTGATGATTTCTATCTCAAATAAATGCCGTTCTTTTGAACGTTCCGTTCATCAAAGAATCTACAACAAATGTTTCCACAAAAATATTAAGCCGTTTTCAACATTGGTATATGGGAACTATTTATTTATTTATTTATTTTTTTGAGCACCAAATTAGCATATTAGAATGAATTTTGAAGGATCATGTGACACTGAAGACTGTAGTTTCTGAGAATGGCAATTTAATAATGATGAGGCGTTGATACCAGATTTTATCTTCAAAAACTGGCATAACCAAAGGACAAATTCCAGTAAAAGATGTAAAAACAGTTCATTATAACTTCATATCTTTTCATCTCAGTCAGAACCATTAGAGCTAATGAACAAAGTCAGCATTACAAAGGAGTGATTTTTGTGGGTCACTCACTGACATGAAACATGAACAACTTTTAAAACCATCAAAGTTACAGTCTTAAGATGCTTAAGAGTTCAAGTTTTGAGGTCTCATTTTACCCTTTTTTCTGTATTTTAGACTTGATATTCAGCATTTGTTGCAGATAAGAGATGCTGCGATACGCTCTAAAAGCTTGTCTGGCTTAACTCCTTTTGGTCACCAAGAAGGCAGGAAGTGAGCTGATGAGGGTGTGTGAAAGTGTGAGATGACCCTTGTCCGTCTTCTACAGGGCATGGCTTGGCAAACGGCACGTAGGCAAAAGAGAGGAGCAGACGGGCACGTCGCTAATCTGTGCCATCGCTCTGCAACAGGAATGTTGTTTTGGTTTGGGTCACTCCTGTAATCATCGTCGCTCATCGGCAACGGAACTAGACTCAGGGTTACAAAAAGCTTATGAAGACGTGGGGACTTTCCACACGTATAGAGTGTCTAACAGTTACCCTTCAGTTTTGGGTTCAAGAGAGGCTATGACTTCACAAGTGTGCGCTGATCTCAGTGCAAGCTAGTCTGAATCAGCAGTGCTCGTAAATGCTGTGAGGAGATACAGTGACCATCATGTTCTAGACTTGCAGATAGCGAAATCTTTGTTGTAAGTCTGTCTGAAAAGTACAGACAGAAACGTCATACCAATTCAGACTGGCACGCCCTCTCAGATTTTAGAGGCAAATGTATTTTTAATTTCAGTTCCCTTGTATTTTCGATAATTAAGTTGCATAATTTTTGTACAGTAGATTAAAAAAGGTGCTTGTCTAGAATAATGTAGCAGAAATGACATATTCACATGGATAAGCACACAAATAATATAAAATAGATAAAATAAATTAATAAATAAAATAAATAAATAAATTTCATAAAATATAATATTAGCAGTGACACCATCAGTCAGTCTAGGAAGACACTGAGCTACGAGTAAGAATAAGGATTTAATGACTGATGCTCAAAGGGCTCTCAATAACTGAAAGTTCAACAAACCCTTTAATTTCCCGATCTTACCCCTGTCTTTTCTCACTTCCCTATCAAATAAAGGCATAAAAAGCTCTTAATATAAAACCCCTATGATCACAGCAATAGCAGTATTAAATTTTAATATATTTTACTCCTATTTCTGTTAGTGCAAATAAGCTCTTCCCTTGGTCTCAAAATGTCTCCCCATACAATAGTAAAAAAGATGTATAAGTAAGATGAAAGAGCTTGGGGACATATGAGAATTAGGAATGACCTAATAAGAGCCACATACTTTAAATCAATGTATTTTTACTTTGAATCGGTCCCACTTCATATTAGGTGGCCTTTACTATATACTTGCATAAAAAATAAGTACAATTATGTGTTCATATTGTATTGTAAAACACTTTTGCTGCTATTGAGGTTGAATATGGCTAAGGTTAGGGACAGGTTTGGTGGTATGGGTAGGTTTAAGGGTGGGTCAAGGTGTAAGGGATGGGTCAACAGTGTCATTTTAAATGTAATTACATGCAGGTATTTTTTTTTTTTTAAATGTAAGTACACTGTAAAAACATGTATGTACACAACAAGTGCATCGTATTAAATGATTAATTTAAATGTGAGAACATAGTAGTTCAGGGCACTGCAATTCTCAAAAACTTTACTTCTACCAGAACTTACAATAACCAACTCATGCTATCAATGATATATTCATGGGGGAAAGATCTAATCAAACTGGCTGTTTAAAAATAAATAAAGAATAATGTAAACCGAGGCAGTCATTATCACAAATTAATCCAGACAGGGTGATCATGACGCCGACGGAAGCAGAGGAGTGTTGCATGATTCTGAAAGAGTTTATGTTGGGATAATGACTGGCTGACTGTACATTATACTTGTATGACGTCTTGCTGAATGAATCAACAAATGGTCATGAAATATTGATGTTTTTTTTTTTTTTTTAAATAAGAAGAAAATGCCAGGGATCCATGACTGCTTGCTAGGAACAAGAGTCAAATTTACAGTTTAGAGCTCATTATACAAAAACGTTGCACTACAGAATGCCACAATCAACAAATCAGAACCACTTTGATAAATTAATATTCTAATCTAAAGATTTTTGTAATGTTTAGTCACAGGATTTATTCATTAATTGACAGAATGTCATGTGCGTTGACTGGCCTTAAGAGCACAGCTGAGAACGACACAGTGGAAAAGTTTATCACACCACTCTTATAATTTAAAATTCTCTAGAGAGGGTCTCAGTTTAGGACCTCTAATGGTCTGGTGTTATTATACTCTGTGTGTGTGTGTGTGTGTATATTTAGTTTTACTCACAGCAGTTAGCGGTTCTGGATGGGACCTTAGGCCTGAATAAACAAGGCAGTAAATGCACTTCTGTACCCCTCCCCTGATCTCATTTCCCGCATCTACCTCTCTCCACACCTAAAGGAGAGCAGTATATTTCCCATAAACTGGGCACATTAACTGCATAGGTTAGTGTGCGGTTAACATTATATGTTATTTATACAAAGACAACGTAAACACTACTACTTGAAAAATATGATCATATTATTAATCAAACAGTGCAAAAAAAGACAAGTGTCATTATTCAGCCGAAGTCAGATCAATGTTGATATAATTCTGTTTAACAAAAGTTGATGTTGCAAAATTTAATCGTATCAGCTATAAAGCAGCTCTGCAGAAAACAGTGGTTTTGTTCTTGAGTATTAGTACTAGTAGAGAATACTGTAAAATATGATGTCTTTGCATGTATTTTGTTCAAGATAAGGGACTTAAGATACTATTCTTTTTTTAATTTAAGTGATGGCTTTGTATGCACCAATCCCATTATCACTTAATATAATTTCCTGTACCATCTACTGTCTCTAACATTAGAAAATGGAGCTTGTACACCTTGACTCTCTGGCATACCCTTCATTATTTAACTGCATCTATGACCGGATTACTTCAAGACAGGTCACTATAATGTGGGTTGTGCGTATGTAGTGACGGAGAAGTGCTCCAGCACTAGCTAACTGGCACAAATAACCAGGTCTCGTTAATAGACGTGGGACTTCTCTCGCTAAATAAGTGCACAGTGAACTGACATTTTTGACCAAGCTCTATTTCTAGGCTTAGAGGAAGAATCAGTTCCGCTGTATGACCTTCTGATGGACCCCGCATTGGTTAGGTCTGATCGTGTGGGTCGTGTGGGTCTGATCTTATGGGACTAGAGAGGTAGAAGGAGAGATACCCAGCAGAAACACTAGGGAACCTGTATGTAGGCCACTCCTACACACTAAAAATCTGCATTGACACATGAAAGAGAAACGATTGCGCCTGCTCTTCTCCTTCAGGCAGTGTGGCAAAGCATAGGAGCTGTAACGGAGCACACAATGAAGCTGGCAGAGACTATGCTTGTAGGTAATCAGGCTCATTTAGGGCCTGTTAACTAGCATGTGATGGAGCATTTTGAAAAGATGCTGTTACATGCGCAAAGACACTATGAAGAGATTAAAATGGGTTTCCTTTCCTTTGTTTTCTTAACAAGAACTGTATGAGAATACGAAGCATCAACCCACTCAAAGGCTGAATCATAACCTGAAACACAGCTCACCAAGAATATTCCAGCATCTTTCATCATGCTTTTCATCCGGCAAAGCAAAACAGTAATGATTTCCTCTGCTGGTCAGACCAGTTCAAATTTGTACTTGCCCAACCAACATTTAAAAAACAAACTACAATAAATGAATAAATACAAATCTGTATGTGTGATATAAATCTGTATACAATGTGTGTTATTTAAGGTTGTTCCAAATTATCTGTTAGGTTTCTACTTCTGAAACGAAAACAGCATATTGTGCAATATGATTTGTTGATAATTTAATGCATTATAACTGAAGCTTTCTCCAGTTAATTATTGTCATTTCATCATCCATGTTAGGCAGTTAAACTTGACATATTTAAATCAGCAGAATTAGCAACATTAGTACATCTCTCAACCTGTAGGCTCTCAACCTTTTTGATCTGAAGACCTCCTATTGTCCAACACATTATTCAAAGGTTGCCAAATATAAGATATTTTCTCTGACATGTATGCGGTAATAATGACAAAACTGCTTGTTTTCGTACTTTTCTATTAACAGAAACTGGAAGTGTGAATTAACCACAATCAATTTTTGATTCCAGAATTTGTATATTTTTATATATTGTATATTTTTAGAACTGTATATTTAACTGTATGTATATTTAATCTGTATATTCTATACACTAACCCTAAACCTAATTAAGAAATATAAGCCGTTTTCCTCATGGGGACCAAAAAAATGTCCCCACAAGGACAATGATTTTGGATACTGCCATCTTTGTGGGGCACTGTGGGGTATACCTGAACCAGGTATGTTCTGTATATCTTATATTAAATACACATACACACATGCATGCATACAATTGGACAAAGAAAGTGAAATACTGGCAAATATAGTGTTGGGGGTTTCACGCCTATACATACGCGTCCTCGTGGCCAATCTTCACTGATTTTACATTCCATCAGTAAGAGCAGAGTGTGAAGGTTGAATTAGCAGAGCAAAAGCAAAGCTACATAAATTATTGGCATATTTTACAACATAATGGGAAACATACTACAGTTCAAAAGAGGACAAATTGTCAAAACCAGGACAGAAAGTAGAAAGTAGGATGAACCACATCCAACAGGAGTAACTGTCAAAGCAAGACAAAGATGACTGAATGGGATGTCCAGGTACTAACCCGGATTTTATCCAAAAAACATAAAACCACATACACACACAGTTGCAGAATTAAATGCGCACCTTGACTCTCCTGTTTCCTCTAAAACTGTTCGTCAGGAGCTCCAATATTCAGTCAATATTCATGGTCGGGCTGCTAAAGCCAAATCTTTGGTCACTCGTACCAATCCCAAATGTTTAATTTGTGCCAACATTGTAAATCTTGGGCTGTGGGCAAGGGGGTGCCATGTATCAGCAGGATAATACACCAAATACACAGTAAGACTTGTGACAGAATAGTCACAGAATAGTTTTTTATATTGCAGCCATTTGCTAAAATCATTTAAGTTATTTTTTTTCCTCATTAATGTACACACAGCACCCCATATTGACAGAAAAACACAGAATTGTTGACATTTTTGCAGATTTATTAAAAAAGAAAAACTGAAATATCACATGGTCCTAAGTATTCAGACCTTTTGCTCAGTATTTAGTAGAAGCACCCTTTTGATCTAATACAGCCATGAGTATTTTTGAGAAAGATGCAACAAGTTTTTCACACCTGGATTTGGGGATCCTCTGCCATTCCTTCTTGCAGATCCTCTCCAGTTCTGTCAGGTTGGATGGTAAATGTTGGTGGACAGCCATTTTTAGGTCTCTCCAGAGATGCTCAATTGGGTTTAAGTCAGGGCTCTGGCTGGGCCATTCAAGAACAGTCAAGGACTTGTTGTGAAGCCACTCCTTCATTATTTTAGTTGTGTGCTTAGGGTGATTGTCTTGTTGGAAGGTAAACCTTCGGCCCAGTCTGAGGTCCTGAGCACTCTGGAGAAGGTTTTTGTCCAGGATATCCCTGTACTTGGCCGCATTCATCTTTTCCTCGATTACAACCAGTCGTCCTGTCCCTGCAGCTGAAAAACACCCCCACAGCATGATGCTGCCAGCATCATGCTTCACTGTTGGGACTGTATTGGACAGGTGATGAGCAGGGCCTAATTTTCTCCACACATACAGCTTAGAATTAAGGCCAAAAAGTTCTATCTTAGTCTCATCAGACCAGAGAATCTTATTTCTCACCTTCGAGTGTTTTTTAGCAAACTCCATGCAGGCTTTTATGTGTCTTGCATTGAGGAGAGGCTTCCGTCAGGCCACTCTGCCATAAAGCTCCGACTGGTGGAGGGCTACAGTGATGGTTGACTTTCTACAACTTTCTCCCATCTCCATCTCTGGAGCTCAGCCACAGTGAACTTTGGGTTCTTCTTTACCTCTCCCACCAAGGCTCTTCTCCCCCGATAGCTCAGTTTGGCCGGACGGCCAGCTCTAGGAAGGGTTCTGGTCATCCCAAACATCTTCCATTTAAGGATTATGGAGGCCACTGTGCTCTTAGGAACCTTAAGTGCAGCAGAAAGTTTTTTGTAACCTTGGCCAGATCTGTGCCTTGCCACAATTCTGTCTCTGAGCTCTTCAGGCAGTTCCTTTGACCTCATGATTCTCATATGCTCTGACATGCACTGTGAGCTGTAAGGTCTTATATAGACAGGTGTGTGGCTTTCCTAATCAAGTCCAATCAGTATAATCAAACATAGCTGGACTCCCATGAAGATGTAGAACCATCCAAGGATGACAGAAGAAATGGACAGCACCTGAGTTAAATATATGAGTGTCACAGCAAAGGGTCTGAATACTTAGGACCATGTGATATTTCAGTTTTTCTTTTTTAATAAATCTGCAAAAATGTCAACAATTCTGTGTATTTCTGTCAATATGGGGTGCTGTGTGTACATTAATGAGGAAAAAAATAACTTAAATGATTTTAACAAATGGCTGCAATATAGCAAAGAGTGAAAAATTTAAGGGGGTCTGAATACTTTCCGTACCCACTGTATATATGTGTGTAGACTGGAATATAGGATTCATTGTAGCTGTACTGTACCTAACTTTAAGTTTGTACAGTGCGTGTGTGTGTTTACATGTGGTTAAATTCACAATTGTCTACAATGTCCCACACAAAGCCCTCTTCCATTGACCTCCTTGGGATGAACCTTTTCTGAGATGAACTGGGGAGCCATTTATCAAACATGTTTTCCTTGCTCTTCCAAACTTTGCTTTTGTAGAAATACAGTGAGCTGTTAAAGCTTGACTATCAAGGTCACAGGACACTGCCAAACACTCATTGGAATAGAGTGCTGATTTATGGGACGTGAAAGGAGTCAGGCAAACGCCAGCTGCTGAAACTATCGCTGAGCCATGACTGGGTCAACAGAGGTTGCGATGGCGGTATGACAAGTATGACGTACGTAACGGTTTGGTTTCGGTTACAGCCACCTTGCAACATCATGTCACTCTGCTGTGCCAAGTTGAAATAAGAACAAGCAGAAACGTCTGTGCAGTGGCAGCATCGCTGTTTCAATTACAGCGGGTTTGAATCACTCTCACTTGCATAATCTGATTAATTAAAAGCACAGGTGTTGCTAGGCATTCAGACATCTCAAATGAAACATGGATTGTTTCCAAACTGTGTCATGCACTTGTGCTATGTGACTGCAAGCTTTCGGAAATGAATCTGATAGTTCCCTTCGGTCTCAAATGCAGACAAGTGTCCCTCATTCCCCCCTTTCTTATGACGACTTTTTGCGATTCCGATTTCACTTTAATGTGGACTTTTGCAGAGCTGTGTCACAAATTTTAACCAGCTGTTAGATTTCCTCAGGTAAGTGTGAGTAAACACTGTACTGACTTCAAATGGATCCTCATTGTGAGCTGGGAGCCAATGATGAACAGTATGAGCAGCCAAGAAAGAGATGGCAAGAAATGTCAGCAAAACACGTTTTGCAATAATTAAAAACAGTACCCATGCTTGAATCATTTGAAACCATCATAAATCTCATTAAAATTAATTTACTGTTAAGACAAATGACAAACTAATTATTGGTTTAAAAACAAATGAGTGGTTAGCGATGTTCCCACTAAGCTGCATGCATGCAATAGCCCTGTACTTTTGATATTGCTCGAGAGCAGACTGAAAAGAAAAATTGTGTTTGAGGAAAGTTAGAAATCCTTCAGCATGTCCACTGATTTTCTTTATAGAAATTGAAGATCCGACCCCTTTAGTTGCTTCTGTTGCTAAGTCCGACAAGCCTCTCACGCTACACATCAAGACGTCTGGTCCTCACAGACGTGAGTACACACAATTTTTCAAGTTCAGGTTCACCAACGTTAATCTACTAACTCCCCTGACTGCTTTGTCGAACAAAATGGCGGATTCAGGGTTATGATTGGTTAGATCGCCTGTCAATCAAACTGCCAGCAATGGGTCAATTAAAAAATTTCTGTCATTAATTACTCACCCTCATGTTGTTCCACACCTGTAAGACCTTCGTTCATCTTTGGAACACAAATTAAGATATTTTTATGACATCCGAGAGGTTTTTTTGGTCCTCCATTGAAAGCAAAGAAACTACCACATTCAATGTCCAGAAAAGTAGTAAAAACATCATTAAAACAGTCAACATCACTACAGTAGTTCAACCTCAATTTTATGAAGATGAGAATTTTTTTGTGCACAAAAACAGAACAAAAATAACGACTTTATTCAACAAATTCGTCTCTCCTCTGCTACGCTATTTTCGTTGCAGCTTCCAGGTTCTACGTCGAAACGGTAGTTCAGTATTGGCCGCTGCCTCTTCCCGTGATCCTGACACAGGAGCTGGCCAATAATGAGCTGACGTTCGGACGTAAACACGGAAATGCAGCACTGTACCAACTGCTTAAATGACTGACAGGGAAGAGGAAAAATTGTTGAATAAAGTTGTTATTTTTGTTTTGTTTTTACGCACAAAAAGTATTCTTGTCGCTTTATTACATTAAGGTTGAACCACTGTAGTTACGTGGACTATTTTAACAATGATTTTACTACTTTTCTGGACATTGAATGTGGTAATTTCAATGCTTTCAATGGAGGACAAAAAAAACCTCTTGGATTTCATCAAAATATATTAATTTGTGTTCCAAAGATGAACGAAGGTCTTGCAGGTGTAGAACAACATGAGGGTGAGTAATTAATGACAGAAATTTCATTTTTGGGTGAACTAACCCTTTGATTCACGAGATAAGGACAGTAAAGAGGGATCATGACTTATTTTTCTTTTAATCACAACAAAACAAGTTTTTGAGTTTCTAATGAGTTCTCTTGAGTAAACAAGAAAGCAAAGAACAGTAATGTATGGCCTCTAGACAAATAACTATCCTGGCACAGTTAGCCTAAAGATTTGTTATACAGTTGAGTCCATACATTTGCATACCCCATGCAATATATATATATATATTTTAGAAATAAAAGATTAGGAAATGTAGCTGGTTAGATAGTTAATAAGAACTGATTTCAAAAAAGTGGACGTAATACTACAGAAAGCCTGTCTTGGCTAGTTACAAGGTCATATTCTGGGTCTTGTCTTGGGCAAACGCTAGCCTATATTGGATACGTGTAACATGAGCTGAGTGTGTGCAGTGGGTCACGTACCGTATTGCAGATCTCAAGGAGGTGTTGCAAGCAGTAGATCCCACAAACACTAACCCATTCAACTTAAGCTGTCATCATGTCCTTCAGTCTTCACAATCTGTTATTAAAAAAGAAGCAATCTCATGAAGATAATACACTTCATCCGACAAGCTAATTAACACAGCATGTTTTCCACAATGTTAGCAGCAATGCAAACCTATGAGGATTTCTTAGCCAGCACAAGTCCTTACTTGTTACATTCTATCTTTTACAGCTGGCTTCACTGGTTCCTTTTTACTGAGAATGCAATCCTCCATGGAGAAAAAACTGAGAATGTGCATAGTTTTGAAAATCCTAGGTTGATCGGTCTTAAAGAGACTGTAAAGAGACAGTACTCATTTTCCCTCTGTGTTGAATAAATTTGGATTCTCCTAGTGCTGAGATTAGATATTGAAACCGCAATGAGCAGGTGCTGAAAATAAGATTTTGATCAGCTGTTGGCCATAATACTGACATCATCCTTTAAGTTTGCCATGTAAATCTTTCAGGCCTCCAGGTTAAAATGTAGAGTGATCTCTGTATTTGTCTTTTTTATAACAAGCGTAAAACAGACAACAATCTTGAATCTACACATTTTAAGTATAAAAAATGATCATGCTATCAGTTCTGCAGCTGCTGTATCACTTAGTTACTTCAAACTTCAAACCACAGAAAACAACAGTAGACTGGGTTGGGTTTTACCCCTCCAAAAAACAAAACTTTGAAAACAGAGGTCAAACATTTACCGTAACTTTCTTGAAATCGGTGGTCCTACGATAGAAGAAACCATGTTGTGGCTGCCATGAGGTAAACCCGTATGTAAACAGAGAATAAACCGGATGATCCAGCACGACTGCACACTTTACCTGCTGTTGTTTTACCTATGAAGACAAAAACACAATTGTTAATCCTCCTCTAAAAGCATGATATACAAATGCTTAACCTATTTTTGTACACTAGCACAAAGAGTGCAGAAGATGTGGTTAGAACTACATATATACCTATAGCTAACCATAAATCCACAAATATCACAAAGAAACCACTTCCCCATAATTAGCCTCTTAAACCCATTTTTACCCCTGTTCCAATGACAAAACCATTGATTCAATGAAGTTCTAAAAGACAACATACAGTATCTTTACCTAACCTTACTACTTTTTATAGCCTAACCTCACTGGAGTCTCTTAGGTTAATGCTTAAATAAGAAATATTTTCCTATGAAGTGTGAAAAATAAAGTTAACTCAATACATTTCAGTCTCATGCAATACATTTCAGTCTCATGCTAGTTTTCTTATTATCTGAGTATGTTGTTTTAAGAATGCTTACATCACGTAGACGTTTTTATAGGACAACAAAGCAAAAGTACTGATTAATGAGGATGGAGTGTAGTAGGCTACTGAAAGTTCACGTGATTTACTTGCCCTTGCGTTGTCGATACCGAGAAAGAAATAAAACAACGTCACATTAAATGAAAACAGAGCCTCCAAATTATAACTCCAAATAAAAGTACAACAGTAAATGAATCAACATTACCACATTTCCTCGGATTCCTGCTTTGCGCACTGTCCTAAAAACACCCGCCTGTGTGTGTGGACCTGCCCTTCACAACATAAACACACTCTCCCACTACAAACACTCACAGAAAAACACTCCAGCTTTCGTCGAGGCGCAGACACCACACCACAATTTGTTGTAAAATCTCTGGGAGCTTTAATTCAAAACTAAGAGATGAGTAGCATTAGAAACTGTTACCACGTGATTAAGACGCACGTAAACAAACACCGAGTGGACTGATTTAACTGATTAACTATTTCCATAAAGTAACTTTACGTTGTTTTTGAGAACATACGATATTATAGTAACGATATTAAATATACGTTGCAAATGTACTGTAGCTATAAGGCATAGCTGCAAATGCTTGGTGTTTTTTAGGCTTAAAACTAACAGTTTTTTTTTTCATTCAACAAACATGACTGATTATGATAATGTACATTTTTGTATACACTAATTGCACATGTCCCATAAATTTACTTTATTTTCCCTCTAAGTACAATTATTTATTAATTTATATGTATTATTTATTTTTAGTGTTAGAAAAATAATTTATTTAGATATTTTTAAGTTAGGGTTAGTTAATACATACCAAACCTGATATTTACCATAAATATTATTTATTTTGGTATTATTATTTTCAATATTATTTTATTTTTGATATTTATTTACCATTATTTGTGCATATTTGGGATACAAAGGCGAGCAATTAAATTAATCAGCAACAGAATACATTTCATTTGAAAAAAGCTTAAAATGTTATTTACACCAAAGAATGCAATTAAACAATACACAATCTGAGAAGTGATGGAATTGTTTGTTACTTCCAGAAATATGAACAAATCACAAAGATTACACAATTCCCTGTGAGGCATATACTATATATACTATTAATGTCCATTTGGAAAAAAATTGCCCAATGAAGAAACACAAAAAAAATACAAAAGAATTCTGGGAACACTGAAGCTTATTTATTTTGATTAGAACTAATTGTCTAAGAATAGGAGGTGCATTTGTTTTCACACTGCTTGCTGTGGGTCATTTTCTCCGTACAGAACACACAGATCAATAAATCCATATTGCGTAACCACAGCAATCCCGGATTTGATTGAAAATCTGTAAGGCAGTCACTCTTCAAATGGAATTGTGTCTACCCTTATGTAAATGTGAAATGATTTTTGCATTCATGTTTACATGTTTAATTTCTTGAGAATTTCCAAAGTTTCATTCCAGAGGTGTATTCGTTTACAGTTACAGATGCAGTCCATTGATGAGGTTGCCATAGTAACTGCAGATCATCAGAGGCCTCAGACATTGTGTTCCAGAGCAGCTTGTACTGCTGCTCTGATGTTTGTGAAAGAGACAGACGATGATTAGCATTCAACATGATATCATATAAGGTCACAACTCATGATATGATCTTTCACTCTCTCTCTCTCTCATCTTAAAATGCCATAAGGCTGTCCAGAGAAAATGATCTCATCACTTTTTACCACTGCGGATTCATGCACATGTTCCACCACTTTAAATGAAGTTTCAAGATGGATAAACATTAGTGGTTTTTGAAATCTCTGTTTTATGCATGGTCCTAATTTGTGTGAGTGTGTGTTCACTAGTGATTGCAGTAGCGTTTGGGCCAGCTGAGGCCAGGCACATGCTGCATCCACCAAATGTCAGAAAGCATTTCGGTTCCTCATTTGAGGCAGAGCATTGTCCCCCGGGGGAGAGCTGCTTCCCTTTCTTCTCCTCTCCTTTCTTTATCCATCCCTCCCTTTGTCAGCCAGCTTCACTGCACTGCAACTGCGCTGTGCTTTGCTTCCTCATGGTGAAGACGAAGCTGAGTGGATGCAGGGACGTGTGGGAGGAGGGAAAGAATCGTTTAGAGAATTATGCGGCTAGCTGAGACTACGCCATGTCACACCATTTTAGATTATTTGTTTTACATTTGTGTATTATTCAATACTTGAAGATGGGACCAGATGAGTTGTTGAATCTCATAAATAGAATCTACCTCTTTAGACAATGTAACAATAAAATGTACAACTCTTTTGGAGACTCAATGGAATGGCAATGTATTTGATACAAAATGTCAAAGCAAGTGGCATCTGCAAATAAAAAATATATATATGCATATAACTGCAACCTGGTTTGATATTTTTTGTTATATGTAGGCTTGGTGTCCAAATGTATAATATATACATATAAGGTGTTTATAGATAGATAGATAGATAGATAGATAGATAGATAGATAGATAGATAGATAGATAGATAGATAGATAGATAGATAGATAGATAGATAGATAGATAGATAGATAGATAGATAGATAGATAGATTAAGATACCATTAAGACTATATGTCACTTTATTTAAAAATAATGCCTGTGCCCACTTCAGCATAGTGATATAGTTATAAAATATAAGAAATATATTACATTATATATTTCTATATATATGTGTGTTTATATTGCATGTATATTGCATATCTGCAATATATTTCTGATACATCTGATATATTGATACATCCATATTTTATGAAGCGTATTACTGAATATAAAATGACATATTTTATTACATACTATACATACTTTTTACATATTACTAAATATATTGTGACACATTCTTCTATCTTCTATTGACAAAATGCAAACTTTATTTTGTGTTTGTTTATTGTTTGTTTGATAGTTAATTATTTAAAGATAGCAAAAGATTCACATAATCTACCATTTCAGCTGTTTTTGCCTCGTATCAGACTCCTTGTAAACTGCTTGATTGTTTCTAGTCAGCCATGATGTCACGGGCTGCTTTACAACTGTGAACAAGCAATAAAATAAATCATCCAACCAGTAAGCAGGCCGGAAAAATCTCCTCTGACACACCATCAGTGCTGAAAACCTTCGACAGCTGCCGCATGAGGACCCAGTGAGGGAGCACTGCTGACCCGCAACTAATGAGTGTGGAAAATGAATTTCGTAGCACTCTCTGGTTAAGTAGATCAAACAGAGAGTGAGTGAGGGAGAAAGGGAGAGATGAAGACAGCGGAGCAATGTAATGCTGCTGTCCAGACAGCAGAAGAAAGCTCTCTCTGTGTACGGCCTATTTGATTCCACCAGTTTCAAAGACAGGGCCGTTTCTGGCATTTTTAGCAGCAAATTTCACTGTCACTGGTGGTGAATCCCAAATTTGTCACAGCTGTAAAGAGTAAAACAAGGAGTACTCACCAAGCCCCTTGTCTTACTCCAGATGGGAAATTTCCAAGATAAGTTGAATCTTTACATCCCTCAGTTTTCTTTTAAATAATACGTTTATTTGGAGGACCAGTTCACACGGTACACATTTTTGCACTCAACTCCACGTAGTTAGCATGAAAATACAAACTGCATGGCATCTTATTGAGAACAAATAATTTGTCATATGTTTTTTTCTATCTCGTTTAATTAAAATGTCACAACCAAGCCTTTCAGTGAAAACAACAGGCTCTCGTTCTGGTGATGTGTACAGGACTTCTCCAATAATTATTTATAGTGCAATCCACAAAATCCAGTCAACCACTGACAGAATCAACCAACATTTTTTCTTTTTCCATAAATGAATGAACATCACAACATAGAAGAAGAGATCAGCTTCTTGCTGTTGCTGGTGACTTAATGTTTTTTTTTTACCTTTGACTGTTGTGCTGTCTCAATGCTTTCCTTGCATCTTGCAAAATGAACTTGCTGTATCAAATAAAAACCAGCAAAAACACATCTCAAGTTCCTGCTTTCTTTTCTATTCAGCTATGCTCCAGCCTGTGTTTTTTTTTTTAAATACAATTATTCAGTTTGAGTGAACAGCCCCTTAGTGTAGCTGTAGCATATATATTTTTGCATATGTGTGCATATGCAAACAGCTTGGGAAATTTGGGGAGTTTGTTGACAACAATATATTATTATGTATGTATATATTATATAGAGGCATTTTTTGACCAAAACATACATATTGTGACAAGTAGGGCGAGGCGAGAGCCGTAAGGGAACGAGTGATGATGAGCGTCAGCTGCGCGCTACACCGGTCTCATAACTCTCACAGAGGAGCTTCGGAAGCATAAAAGGGCGAACGACGACAGTGAAGGACAAGAGAGGACCAGGCCTGGACCATATGTTATGTTTTATTATGTTTATGTTAGCGGCAGTCATCCGCCATTTTACTTTTGTTCTGTTGTTTGTTATTTTATATATTAAAGTTGTTTAATGTTCACCAGTTCCCACCTCCTTCTTCCCGTATAACACGTCCTAAAAATTCTGGGTTGTTTCAACTCAACGGTTGGGTTTATCTATATTAGACCCAAACATGGTTTGAAGCAACCCAGCGTTTTTTATATTCCCCAAATTCCCCAAGCTGTTTGCATATGCATGGGTTTGGGCATTTATTTCAGTGTCTTTGAGTGAGTATGGATTTCATTTTGAGCCAATTTTGGTGAGCAGGCTGAGCTAGAATTCTTGACACTCACAAGGAGAAAGAGTGTCACCAGTTTCTTCTCCTAATTGGTTGGAGGTTAAAAATAGCTCTGGGTAGCCATCATGGGGGCAGATTTACAGCCTTCATTTACAAGGCTAACACACTCTCAGGGGGTTCTTAGAGTACTCTGCATGATGTTTCCAAACCCTCAGTTATGTATAGCCTTGGAGGTCCTGCAGCATATACAACACTCCCTCTTTAATTTATCAGTAACAGTAATAGACAATAATTATTAGAATAGTTGCTTTGTTGTGCTTGAATGTGAGGAATGTATGTGTGTGGTCTTACTTTGTTATTTTATGTCAGGCATTAATCTTATGGTTCTCTTATAAATTCTCCTATATAAAATCCCTGTTGAGATTCACTGAAGACATAGTGGAATACATGCATGTAGGTGTTTCTTCAACTTCAAACACTTTTATGTCCCAGTTTTTATCATGCCTTCAAAATTTACTTTTGCTATCTTATTGTTTTTTTTTTGTTGTTGTTCTGCTCCCAGACTTTCAATCTTATGCGAAACTATAGAAAATAATAATCACATAAAAAAAACATTATAAAACTACATTGTTATTAAACAAATAAGTGAAATAAACAGTGTAATATATATATATATATATATATATATATAAATTCAAATTCATTAACAGTTTGTTCAAAGCTTCACAACACTGTCAGAGCATGCTTGAGATTAAATATAATACATGTGATGCGTAAAAATGTTTATTTATAATACATGTAAAATGCTAGCTATAGAAAGAGGGATTTCCTTTGCTCAGAGCTAAAACTTTCAGTTCTCTTATGGTTCATAATGTTTGATGGGCTGATTATTGGTTAAGTATGAACAAACAGCAACACATTTTCCTGAATACTATATATCTTTTAGCACTTAATTTGGTATACCTCTCTAAAATACTGATTATAATTCCCAAAAACATTTACATTTATACACTTGGCAGACAATTTTATCCAAAGAAACACTGCTTTTAATGTACACATTTTATCTTTTACTCTGTAGGAATCAAACCGATGACCTTGATGTTTATCTATTGTTAGAGCTAAAGGAATGTAGAGTAAAGAACTAAACAGTGACACAAGAGAATTTATAAGATGGTTTAAATTTGATTTAAAGTTATATTTTCTACTTGCCAGAAGTATGACCAGGCCACCACCTTAAGCCTTAACTAAACCTTTAGGGATTGGTGTTTTAGATGTTGAATTTCCCCACATAGAGCATGAGTAACAAATTCCCTTTCAACAACATTGGCAATTCAGCTGAATATGAAACGAGGATAACGGCCTGAAATGGCCCATGTTCATCTAACTCACTCGCTGTACCTTCCTTCTTGTCTTACATAAATTCTTGGGATTCTGGGCAAAAGGCCTCAGAATGATTCACACACACAGATTTTACTCAGGAGGACTGTGTCATTTGAGGGCTGACTTAGCTAGAGGAACAGTGCAGGACTGATATTCACTGGCTGCACTGAGACCTGTCACGCTGGATTCAGCTCAAACAGGACGACCACACAAAGGGTTCAAACGCAAATTATATGGCTACATAAGATCAAGGTTCTAAGCTAATGTTTATATGTTTAATGTTTTAGAAAGAAGTCTTATGGTCACCAAGGCTATATTTAGCATTGTTATTATTTAAAAAAAAAAAATAATAATAATAGAAACAGAAATCAATTTTAATATTTTAATTTTATACATAATGATTTATTATAATGTGATATTGTACTCTATTATACTGTTAGACTATCAATTGGATGAATTCAAAACTAATTATACAATTTTGACTGACTTTGGCAGATTTAACTAAACTAAAGGTCATGTAACAAAAGAAGAGATTTACACGTGGAGTATATTCATGCTTTGTCTTTAATCACTTCATAGAAAAGTAGCTTCAGATTTTATTGAACACAATATACAATATTATTACCATACATTGTGTGAAACATTGAATATTCACCTGCAACAATGTGGGATAACCAGACGATAAAAACTCATCCCTCATGCAGATATCACTAATTCTGTTGAATCCTTTTGGACGCAAATCGGACCAAAAGATCTCAAACATAGATTAACAAAGTTTTACTGACAATTTGAATTTCAGAGCTGCTAACAAGGTCAGAAAAATAGTTCACATTAGCACAAATAATTACAGAAGATCACATTTTTGTAATTATATCGATTTCACATTGTGGTTCAGAGATTGTGATGTTGGTGACCAATTCCTCCCCTGTAAATGTGCATTTACAGGTCACTTCTGAGCCATTTTTAGCAATCTCCATTCAAAATGTATATATTTGAGGGCCACGTTCTGTGGAGAATCTCGTGAGATACTTGATTTATCGATGTTACACCAAACAGTGATACACAAAGCTTCTAATAGCTGACAGATGTCTACAGTATGTATTTATGTCTTATCTACAGACTCTCCCCTTTACCAATGGGTCGCGTGTCTCATAGGCTACTGTTCTGGGCAGTTGAAAATTGTGCAATATATTCATACATAGTATATATAATATATATTTATTTATATTAAAACATAAACAATATTACTAAATAAAACAGACTCAGTCCAAGAGCCCACTACACAAGAAACACCACCAATTTTCGGTAATGCAAGTGCATATAAATTAACCCATTTACAAAGAAACATTATTTATTATGTACAGTTAACGGTAATAAATACACTGTTATAAACAGTAGAGGACCGATCTGAGCGCATATATAAACAAAGTGAATGGAAGGAGCTGTGAAAAGCGTGGGCTGATGATGGAGCGACCCCACGGACGCTCACACACACACAGTAATGCGTAGACACGTACATATGTGCGCACAAACATACTTTTGCATGCTACTTTGGCCATTAACTGTTTCCACTGTTTGAGACTTTGAGCATAAGGTAGTTAAAGTACCTCAAAGCATGAACTACACACAAACCTAAACATTAATGGTGACAAAATGTATGAGACGACAATGCTAATGTCAATATTTTCATTACTAAACTGGCATGTTGAAATTTGACAAAAAATTTGATCATATCTTGGTGTTCTACATGATGGGGAAGTGTATCAGTTTACGCGCATAATTTTTTTAATCTATCTTTAAAGTGAGATAATCAGAGAAAGGAAGATGCTTTGTTTAGAAGACAAATGAGGAACAATTCTCTATCAAAGTGTGTAAAAAAGTTACAAAAGCTAGTTTAGACTCCTTTTATTCTGTTTCTGAGGTATGACGGGAAGGGTGGAAAATGGCTGCCGTAAGGAAGACAACTATTATGAATTGAAAGCAAATTAACGTGAATTAAGTGATTATAGCTTTGGCTTCCCTGTGATTTTAGTACATTATGAGACCCCTTGTGATTAGATTCTTTTGGGGCGCTTGTATTTTGTTCTACAATCTAAGTAAATGGGGTCTTCATTCTTAAGGGCATTTAACGTTTTTTTGTGCAACATTGCATTTGCCTAACAGATTTCTTACTCTAATGCCGATGGGATGATGTATGGTTCCAAATAAACAGTTTGTGCTCATAGTTAAGAAGTCTGACACAAATGTAGATAGAATAACCAGAAAGTGCCTCTTTCATAATTTCTTAGTTTTCTGATCATTTGTCAGATGTTTGGATTATTACGTTATATTGCCAAACAAAGGAAGACACTAAGTTCTCTCTCCAGCGTAAATATAAAACAATTCTGCATGTTCGGTCTGGTTTGCTTTACAAAACGAAAACATTTCAACGTACAGTTATACTAAAATGTGTTCAATAAATAAAAGACTATTAAAAAGACAATAGTAAAAAGGCACACAGTCTTTAGACAAATGGTACAGAAAAGTAAACAGTTTCTCTCTTTACAAATACTTGTTCTTCAGTAGTTCGTGTTTGACCTCATCACAGACCCATAGCTTTACAAAAAGTTTGTGTTGGTACAAAAAAAAAAAGAGAAATCCTCTCAGTAGTGTCTACTCCTCACCGCCTGGTAAACAAACAAACAAACTGTCCACGTTGGCCCCAATCCTTCATGTTTATCAAAGTCGCCTGTCAATCGTTCAGGTCCAAAATGTCTGCAGCATTTATTTCCTGAGAGCTCCTACAAACTGTCTCCAAACCTAAGTGCAAGGAGGGCAAGACATCCTCCTCCCACGGGGGCTTAAAAAAGCCTCCCATGTGGGCTTTTTAAAAAGCATCAACTGCAAGATTGCTCCTCTCGCATGGGAAAAAACAGATACCGCCTATCAAGAGACGCCAAGTCCTATGTGTCGACCGGCGAGGCATCTTCGGTAACTATCTGGATGTGTGTAGTGGATTCCATTTCTTCCCCTCTGTCATCTTCTTCCACCTCCTCTTCCTCGTCTCCCTGGCTCTGTTCGTCTTTTTCCGTGCCTTCTGAGTCCTCCTCTTCTAGCGTGAGCTCGAACTGGAACTTGTCAGGCCCTGAACCCCCACCGTTGCCTTCTTTGTCCGGTTGGTAGAAGGGCGGGGAAGGGCTCTGGGGGATCATGCTCTGGTACCAGTTACGATTATCCTCCAGCGTGTCCAGGATATCCTGGGCATCCGGATGGACCAAGTCGGCCCAGGTTTCCCACAGCGGGTGGACGATGTAGTCAATGAAACCCACCTGAAGAGAAAAAAAAAACACATTAGATTTCGTAGGGTACTATTTAGGGTATTCTAGGGTCTCCTCCAACAGGCCGCTACATCTCAGACAGTAACTAACCTGTGATTTCTCCACAGAGGCGGTGTGTTTGTCACACATGGGGCTGATCTCCATGCCACGCTCCCTCTCTCGATCGCCCTGGTGAAAGAACTCATCCATGATGCGGTCAGTCCACTGCCGGTACAGCTCTAGAGACTTGGTGGGATTGCTCAGATCTGCGCAGTGAACCATGTTCCGTAAAACCTGAAGTAACATCATAGTTTCAGCCAATTGTAATTCATTATGTTCCTCTAATTTATCTGAATCATCATTGGATTTCCTAATGACTGTTTGAACATTAGTTTCATTAAGAAGGGATGGAGAACAGGAAGACCTGTACCTGTATCCTGTCTGTGTAGTTGTCTAGAAGTAAAACTCCTGAGCTTGTCACTTTCTTTGTCTCTACCATGGTCTTCAGATCGGCCAGTAAGCTCATGTGCTTAGACATGTCCGTGGCCAGTACCTGTTAAGAGGAAACATTGAGCAATATGTGTTAGCATATCATTCATTGCAGTGTAAAAGAAAGCAGATGGTCTGGAGGGAAGGAAGGAAGGAAGGAAGGAAGGAAGGAAGGAAGAACCTCACCATGTCAATGACCATTTTTCGGAGAGACTGCCTCTGTTTCTTAGTGAGGTTTTGGAAGATGTCACAGTTGTCCTCCTGTAGAAGTTTAAAGCCCACGGCTAAGTGGTGGTTCTCCAAAACTGACTCATCGTTATACATGAGTGCTAACTCGGAGTCTGTAAGAAATTAGCAAATAATCAATTAATCCATGTGTCTCCATGAACTTTACACTGGTAGTAGGATGGGAATTAAGAATACTCACTCGTATTGATGAGGAACTGGTTTGAAACACCCGGGTGGTCCACATCATGGATGGCTGCCGCAAAAATGGCTGCCAGGATCTCAAGATCGGTGAAGACAGCCTATTTAGGACAGATTGAAAATGGTGAGATACAGTCCTTTGAGAAAAAAATTATTAAAATTGTCCCTGAAGAAAAAGCATTCTTACATCTAGTGCAGGTGTGGACAGCAGAATGTGAGTTGACTGGGCCACATCAGCAGCGTGAAGGCTGTTATGATATGCCACATCTTGGTGGTAGTGATCCTCAAGGGTCATCATATACGTCACAAAAGTATCTGCTGGGATCTTGAACGTCTTGAGCAAGTCTCGTTCCTGTTACAGAGAGAAGCCATATTATTACAATTCTGGAAATTATTACATTTTTGTTGCAAAATGTGGGGAGTCGTAGGCTGGAGGAAGAACTAACCTGGAAGATGGCATACATAATGCAAGTTAGAGGCCGGTTGTGCGAATACTCGGAAACGGTAAAGATGTTCAGGCCCCATTTGTTCAGGTCATCTAATTCCTGGAAAGGGAAGAGGTAAGGGAATGAGATCAACAGGAATTTTACAATCAAACACACTAAAGAGCAGGTATTAGTCTTCTCCCTACCTTTGACAGTAAATCCTCTTTGTCGGTTTTGACGCCGAAGCGAGCGATGCCGCAGTTGAGGATAGGCCCGTGGGACACTTTCTTCACGCCACTGATCTGAGTCATCAGCTGCTGTTTTTTCTTCTTCTCGCGGGCTTTTGCTGTAGGCGAGGGAATCTCCACATCATTCTGTTTGTCTGTAAGGAACAGCAAGAACCAAAGTATTAGAACAATTTTGGATGTTTTCCTGGTGGTTATTAACCTTAAACACAAATTTCTATAGAAAATGTGGAAAATATCCGTTTCACCAAGATGGTCCCTAAATCTTTCTATACAGATCATGCACAAGTGTGTCAGATGTTGGCAGATCACATTCCAGATTACTCAAACTCTTCATTGTAGTTTTCACACAGACGAGACACATACATATCCACACAAAAGCCCATTGTTGGAAAACCGATGGCCATGTATCATGTTTCCCTGAGTGACGTAAGCAGACGCCTTTGGCCCAGGTGCGGCGGCACAGCTGAATAGCTCACATCTGCACTCCGTGCGTGTGCTTCTCAGTATTCGCTGCCCTCGAAAGGCAGAACAGACACCCAATTCAGAGTGACTTTGCCACTAAGCTATTCAAGCGGGGCTTGCCCCTCCTTTCCCTCTCCTCCAGTTCCACTCTCCATTTTCACTGTGACAGACCTGTCAACAAACTGCAGGGGAGTCCGTGTCTACCTCAAATGGCATCTCCAAAGGTCAAGCCTCAGGAGATATCAATTGACATACAATGGAGGCACAGGAAGAGCGTATCTCGAGGTCAAAAATGCTGTTTATAATGCCATAAACCTTCATGTTGGGGATTTTCTCATGTGGAAATTACTAATCCAAATCCTGAACCAAAGGCCCTGAGGGGACAGTATTATTATTTTCATTTTCTTAGTTATGGCAGATAACATTGTTCTCACTTATGGTAAAGATCTGGCATGTCACTGAAAGACTGTGATATCACCAAGCAATCGCTGGCTTGATGGGGAATGAGAGGAGGTGAAATGAGGGTTGGTTAATTCATTACAGTCATTATCCTCTTCACCCATATGTCTCTGTTAAACATGAACCTGTGTCGTACTCAGCAAAGCAGTCACACAGGCTTATGCCCTGAGTGAAGAAATGCGATGCGTCCTATTACGATGACGGAACGGAAAGGGACAGAGATAAGGAAGTACTAGTTTCTCTTTCATCTTGCAAGCCTCTATCTGTTTTTCTCTCCTTCTCTTGGGGTAAAGATGCCTGATCAAGAGAAAATGCCTCCGATCTGATCTTGCTGAGCATTCACAACGCTCATTATAGCCAATTTGCTTGTTTTCACACAAACATCCATCAAAGATCTTTTTTTGTTTTTTCAGGATTCACTGTCACATGTCTCCTTCTCATATTTTATATATATATATATATATATATAAAACAAATAACCAAAGGCAAACCACAAGTGCAGGCTGTGTGCACAGATCCAAGATTCGAGAAAGAGAGAAAGAAAAAAGCAAAGAGGCATTGTGTTTGGGTCAGATTTAATCTCACTATCTCTGCTCGGCTCACACATTTTGATGCAGATAGCGAAATCGCAGAGGCATAAAGAGAGCAGTCACATGTGACACAGCACACAGATGTTTCACAGCTTACATTTAATCCCTCGAATATAAAACCACTTTTATATAGTGGCCACAAATAATCTGACCACAAAGTTCTACACCATCAGAATGTACACCAATATTTTTTGCAGACATTTCTTCATCAAATTTTAAATTTTACACTGCAAAAAATATTTTTTAAATCAATATTTTTGCCTTTTTTTAATAAGTAAAAATATCTAAATATCCTTTTGTCATCATAATAGATTTTGTTTTAAACAAAAATCAATACACATTTTTTTAAGGAAAAGAAAAACTATTTACGCATGCAGACAAATAAATTAGTATAAAATGAAATGTAGTTTTAAGTAACGTTTTATGATTTTAAAACTGTTTAAATATTCAATAGTAAAAAAGACAAAAATACTGATTAAGAAATAATTTTTGCAATGAAAAGGGATCTCAGAGTCCAGATCCTGCGTGATGAACTAATGTGTGCGTGTCTTCATGTGTTCAGACGGGCTATGTGATGCCATCTCACTGAGAACACAGGAGCTGGATGAGTCACAGGTTCTCTTGCCTGGATGTTCTGTGCTGGGGGTTCCTCCGTCAGCATTGCTTTACAGCAGGATCCCATCCCCCTCTGTCTAATTCTGCTCTCTTTTCCACCCTCCCCTTCCTCTTTTCCAACTGCTGCATTGGGGATCTCTCTCTTCATGCAGAAAGAAAAGTCTGATGCCATCTCAGAGCATTCCACAAACAAAATGAGCTCTTGTGCCATCTGATCTAATCAAACCTTTCACTTTTTCATAGCTTTTAGCTTTTCGGTTTTCTTCACCATCTTTCAGTGAATCTAAACTGCAGTTCAAGTCTGTAAATGACGCATCCCAAATTCAATCCAGAATGGTGTACTCAGTATATAGTCACTGTTTAGCACTGACTGCGGGCGTTATATTGTAAGAATTAATATGTGTGTGATTACCTAGGAAGGTGTTGGAGATGAACTCCGACACCTGATTTCCAGATCTGCTCATCTCAGAGAGGTGCGTCAGCTCCCTGTTCAACATTCTCTTGAACTGGAAAAGAAAGAGAGGGACAATTATTAGTAAAAAAAACAAAAAAAAAAACCTCAAAGGTTCTACATTGAGACTTAAGTAGGGCTTCCTTTCTCCAAAGTCCTGGAAAATTGAATATTCAACATTCCGTTATATGGACATGCATTTACATACCGCAAAGTGTTACACAATATTAAATCTTACCAAAGGAATAATAATAATAATAATAATATAATATAATATATATATATATATATTAGTATCTCCTTTTAAAAATATTTATGCATTATCTCTAATAGTTATTACCAAGCATGAGAAATGCAAATGCATTAAGAATGTAACAAATGCATGAAGACAGAAGAAGGTAAATACAGTATAAGAAACAAGGTAGACACAAGTTGATATTTAATTTGTAAATTGCAATTTTCAAACTGTTTGTTAAAGTTTAAAGTAATATTTCTCTTTAGCATTTTTCTCCACATTTGTTGTATGGATATATGTACCAAAAACAATGATGTTGTTCCAAAAAGACGCAATGTTGGAAATAAATAAATAAACAAATGCATATATAATTAAATAAGTCAAAAAACGGCAGCCATATCCTGCGCCACATCTCAGATTTTTTGAGCTCCATCAGTACAAATGGATAAATCATGAAAACGATCTAAATAACTGTGCTTTTTAACATCCAAATCAACATATCGGCCAAAATACAATGGACTCATGTGAAAAGAAGAGCCCAAAATAGAGCTCGGATCTAGACATTCCAGCACAGGATGCCACACAGTGAGACTTGCTGTAGGTTTTCCTCCTCAGTGTCTCCATAGACCACCAACAAACACCAAACCAAAACCAACCTCCATTAGCAAACCAAAAAACAGCTCAGTAGCCACCATACACACCTTAATGTAACCCCAGGATACAGAGAGAAGGTAATTGGCCTCAGGCATTTTGGATCGTATTTAATCTCCCGAAATCCACAACAGCGCACTCCTATACCACAAAGGAAAAGAGCCAGAGAGAGGCAGACGAAAGGGATTCTTCCGGTTGGGAAAAACGAAAAATCCCCTCTTCTCTCCTCTCCTACTCTGCTTGGTATGGATTAGTAGCCGAGGACCAGACACATGCCATCTTCATGGCAGCTCTCGGCCGAATCGCTCCAGCATTGACTCTCCATGGCTGCGGATACGAGCGGGGGCCAACAGCGGATGGGAACACCCGTTCTGAGCTGGAGGATGATCCAGAGAGCGACAGCCGGAGCTGGAAGCGAAGCAGAGGGTCTGAAAGTGCCAATGAATTATGGAGGAGATGAAGGAGCAGTGAAGCAGAGGGAGGGAGGGATGAGGGAAAAAAACGCTGGGATGCTCATCTGGCTGGAGGGGGGTCTTCCTCTGCTGGATTAGTGCCGCTCTGCTGCAGCAGTACGCTCACACTCTTTCATCATCTCGCTCTGTCTTTCTCTCTCGCCCCCTCCCTCTCGCATCTCTCCCCGTTCTCGAGTCTGTCAGCCCCAGCAACACGCTCCATAGGCACATATGATTTGACATAGAGATGGCAGAGAAGGGGGGGAGTCCCGTTTTGTTATGCGTGGAAATCACGAGAGGAAAGAGATACGTAAAGAAGGACAGAAAGAGAGGGAGGTTTAAGGACGCCCTTGGCTCTTTGCTAACAATTCATTGACTTTCGTATTCAAGGGATTCCAAATCGAGTACAACATTTAGTACAGCATAGGCAATGCAGGGAAGATGGGAGCTTTAGATGAGTCAAGTCTTCTTCATTGCATTCCCATAATGCACAAGTCCTGTGCTATTTTTACTGTAGAGTATGGTGGGAGAGGAGACTTGGATAATTGCCTCTCTTTGTCTTTTTTCGGTGACATCAACACCCCCCACGACTCTCTCTCTGCCTCCCCGTCTACATCCAAACACCAATTACACCAACATCCCAACGCCATGGCAACAGTGTCATGTGACATGGGCTGCCACTGAGGCTTCCCTCCCTCCCTCCCTCCCTAGCTTTCAAAGATGGCTGCCCAGGAATCACGAGGACACCACTGCGTCTCAATAACGTCTGCCAAATCAACCCCCGAATCATTAGAAAGGGGAGGAGGGCAGACGGACAAAATCGATGAGCTGTCCTTGATATAGCAAAATGGACAAAGTCCATTAACAGAGAAAACTCTGAGTGAATGTGATAAAAAATTTTTGTTGGATTAGGACGGAATTTGGACGATTTAGCTGGTCCAAAACCTAAAACCAACAGAACAGTCCAGGTCTTTCCATCATATTTGCCTATGACGGATAAAATGGCGCATTTCTCAACCTACAGAAAGTAGATGCCCAATTACACATACAATACTACTTTGACTCAGAAAGTTTCACAAACAATTACAAAGAAACAGCAAAGAACACATTGAATTAGATGTGAAAGTTTGAAGTAGAAAGAGTGAAATAGTATTTTCTTAGCTTTATTTAAATTTTTTTTTAGTGTATTCATTATTTATTTGCAGCATAAGACTCTTCCTGCCCAATAACGCAGATATTTGAGAAGCTAAAAGGTTTCATTTTTTTGGATTATCCATGTGAAATGTATGTGTGCCTGTGTTTATGCGCTTTCATGAGAAAAAGAGAGTGGGAGGGAGAAAGGGAAAGGGGAAGGGGGGGGGGTAAGATGGAAAATAGAGGAGAATCTCTGCATTATGCTGCAGTGGGGGTTCCTCAGCAGTACGTGAGATGTCTAGTCAGAGCTGTAAACAACTCTGACATATCAAAGACTGTGCCTTCCACGGCTCACATTTCTTCTTATCATCCGTATCAATAAATCTATGTGAGTGGCTCTTTCTAAGCCCTGTGAGAAACATGGATGTAGGGGGGCGGATGTTCGCTGACTTCTGCTCTGAGAAGAGTACAGGGTGAATGAAGGGAATTTAATTCTCAAAGACCTTCAAAGGACCATTCAAAAACTCGATTAAAGCTAACCGATTCTATCAGCTCGGATTCCCTGTGTAATGCATTTAGAGGCAAAAAAAATAAAAAATAAAATTTCGCTGACCCATAATGACCATTAAGACTGAAAGTTAAAATCTATATGCATGTATATGTCCTAAAACCATTTCCCTTTTTTTCAGCATTAACATTTTTTTGCCGTCACTAGTTAATTTAAATGACCCCACAAGCTGATGTTTTTTAATATAGAAATGTTCTCAACATTCTCTTCAGTATCTCAGTTAACATTAACTAAGAATAGCTACATTATAACTACAAAACAATAAGCAAAATACTGTTTTAAACAGTTTTGGAGTACACCACAGGACATGTCAACTTACTAAATAAGTTGTCATAATAATTTCTATGTAAAATGTCTTTTCTTTAGAATAGGATAACCTGTTAGTAATTGGATGCCATTTCATTTTCTCCACTAGTGGGCAGTATAAACCCATAGATGTTAAGTGAGATAGATTTATTTGTTCACCTCACACTGTTCGCCGGCGGCATGTTCAATCAGTTCGTTCTCTCATCATGACCTTGTCTAATATATCAATGTGTTTGATGTAGGACGGGCGAGTCAATCAATCATCAAAATACATTTCACTTTTGAGTTGTCCTCTGTCAAGAGATTTGTTTTTTCTTTCTATTTCTTTTACTATACTCAAACAAACATGTAAATGACATCATATATGCTTAATGCTTAAAATTCCAGCTTTCTAAATGTCTTGTGCTCTGTACATCATCTGGTAGGGAAAACCCCCATCTGTTTCTTGGTCAGAAATTGTGGGAGTTTTTATTGCACTGAATGATGTCATTTGAGAAGCACATAATTGCAAAATCGGCAAGTTCTTAACAGCCGTTGATATACGATGATGGCTGGAGGAAGACTTTGAAAGACGGTGACGCACATCAAGATGACAAAACAAGTTATCTGGTATATTAGAACAACATACTCAATAATGACATAACAGCTTCTGAAGAAACGGCTAACCAACACTGCCTGAGGATAAATTACACTTCCTCCAGACTTCTCAAAATGCGCATGCATGCGTGTAAGTGTAAAACCAGCATGTGGACAGAGGAAATTAATAATTCAGTTACAAAATTACAGATTAAAACACTTTTAGCTGATTTAATCTCAATTATATCCCAACAACGAAGAGGGACTCTTTTGCTTAAAATTAGAAAGGAACTCAAAACTTTAAAATTTACATAGATTGTTTCTAATGTTTGAGATGATCAGAAAAAGACAGCAAAAAGGAAACCGCTTTAAATGCACATTTACACTACAACTATTTGAACAACAATTCTCATACAACTGATACTTTTACTCAGTCTACAACCAAAGTAATTTTGAGCATTAGTTCCATATTACAGGGCTGCACAACACATCCTCTCTTAGTTATAAATTAAATACCACTGTATATATAGCCACACTGTCCCATATGCAACTTTTCAACACAAGAAAGCACTGTTAAAAGAAACTCTTTCCAAGCATTGACTTTTCATCTATAAATCTACTTTAAGCAACAGTTGTGTCCTTGAAAAGTCCACCAAGTAACATCCAACAAAAATGAACAGCACACTAATAACTTTTAAAGCATAAAACAAAGGCTCACCTTTTTCCAACCGTTAACTTGTCCGATCTTTCTCTGTTCTTTCCTCTCAAAGTAGCAAGCTCCCATTTTAAGTGAGTAAAGTTTTCTAAGTCCTGACTGCTGTGAGTGTGTGTCACCCTGGATGTCTTGAGTCTTAAGGTTCGGCGTTTGACAGACGCAATACAGTTACTGACTAATTTTGAGCTGTGAACGCTGACTATCCTTCAGTGCGTGAGTGTGTCACTGCATACACACTCCCCCTCTCACTGCGGGACCGCCTCCTTCTGACACACACACACTTATACACTGGAACTCTAACCCCATTGCAACATAGTTTATAAGGTAAATACTACTGTGCTCTGCAATCAGTTTAAGCATACTGATATGATCTCTTTAAGTCATCAGAGGAAGCAAACCGTCACAAATTGGCAGATCCAAAAAAAAAGGTAGTTTCAAAATGTTACATGCTGCACCCAAAGGAAAATCACATACAAGATCTTTAATTCCTCAATTGATTCTTCTAGACAGCAGAGAGATAATGTAGAGAGGAAATCTAAATTTTGAAGTATCCTGCTTCACAGATATTTCTCCTGAGGACTCTCACCAAAACTTTAGGTGAGATCTCAAAAAGGTCTGCAATCAAAAAAATCAAAAGATTGTATGTAATATAAATAATATGTGTATGATTTATTAGATATTAATACAATTATTCTCATTATATTAAGATTTAACATCAATTCAAATATCTCTAATCAAATAATTATACTCACATTCACTTTATAGTTCTATACTCTTATTGAAACACCTGTCTCATTCTATTTTAATTTCTCCATAGGAACTTTGTGAGAAATATCTGAGAAAAAAAGTTTATACTTTTTATAATGGTAAAGAGCAACAAGCAATAAAATGTCCCTCTGAGCAGGATTAAGTAATAAAGATGTAATAAATTACATAATATAATCAATAAATAATGGCCATTTGACATCAATTGATTTAACTATTAAAATAAAAGGAAATTATCATTTATTATAAATTCCCCCTCCTAGAATCAGAGCTTTTAAATTCAGCGGCTGTATTTGAGAATATATATATATATATATATATATATATATATATATATATATATATATATATAGCTGATACTCTATAGATTTTACATGCAAACACAAACACTAGCAGCTAAAGTATAATGCACATAAGATGGCATGGACTTTCAAAAGGGCAGCAAAAGGTCAGACGTCCTGGTACTCTCTGTACAAGTCTGATGGCTATCTTATGTTATTTCCACAAACTCAAACAGAAGCTCCCAGAATATGAGCAGATCTTGAGCCAATCATGATTCGGTCACAGGCTTTGTGAATGTCCTCTTTTCTTTCCTATATATTGTGGCGATATCTGTGTCGACCTACATACACTGCAAAAAAATCATCAGTATTTTTGTCATTTTCCAGTAAAATTATATATACATCCTTAGATTGATAAATTAACTTTAAATTTTTGTGCAATATTAAAGAGAAAGTCTTAATTTTAAATTCAATATTTCAAATTTTAGTTAATTTTATTAAATTTTTTTATTTAATTTGAATACACTTTATATTCTTATCCCATTTTGTTTGTTTGTTTGTAAATCTAACAAAATTTAAGCAAAAAGTAAATAAATAAATAAAATAAATAAAATGAAAGACAAAATCTTAATATCACGCAATAACAAATTTGCATTACAAGAAACATGACCACATTTTAAGGATGTTTAGATATTTTTACTGGAAAACAGTCCAAAAATACTGATAAAAAATCATTTGCAATGCGAATTCTCAAAAATCCGCCCCTTTCCTGTACATACATCTGTATGACTGAGCCTCTGAATGTGTGTGCAGGAGTAAGTGTGTGTTCATTCCTATTGTCTGCAGTAAAAGTCCCTGTGTTGCAGTGTATGCCTGTTTGACGTCAGCAGAAGGAGAAACAAACAGGGAGTGCGGCCTTGCCCTGCCATACAGCTATCACTCCCATTGTAGTCTGGACCCAGCTAGAGCTTAGGAAGGAGACAGGAAACCTGAGTCACAGCTGCAGGACATACACACACACACACACACAGTGGAGCTATGCAGAATATCACATGAGATGCCAGTGACAGTGGATTTGAAAACAACACAGTGTTTAAAAATACAAAACAGATGACAAACAATACAGGTTGAAACATGCATATATGAGACTGTAACTCTAACAGAGACTGTGCTCATCATATCAGCGAATGATTCAAGTGGAAATATTTGAATTATAATGTTTGCCATAATGCTTTGAATATAGAGTAAACTTGAAAACAGTGTAAAATACTGTATTCATGTATAACGTATTCATGTCTAAAGAAAAGTAAAAAAAACAACAAAAAAAAATATATATCCTAATAAATAGTTAACACTTAACTTTATTAACTTCACTATCAATATAAAATGGCCCACAAGCTGTCAATCAAATCACAGCAACACATAGGGGTGTGGAGAAACGTGTTAGAAAAGAAAGGCATGTTAAAACCTGTTTAATATGCCAGGAAGACTGCTAACACATTTACACAGACAACGTGCGAGACAGCTGGGATAATAAAGTGATGTGACCTCTACAGGAGCCTTTATACTTCAAATACCTTGGTAAATGCTAAATGTGAATATAATAAGCAATTGAATTTCAAATCTAGCATACACTTTGCATATCCAAACACAGTAAAAACAGATTTCATCTGAAATAGAGGCAAACTTGTTGTGTGGAATGCTGGAAAACAACAGCCTGAATTTTTAAACCAAGCTAACTGGCACAAGGACCGACTCTCAATAGCCCCATTTAACAAAGCGGCCTTTGAGAGAAATAAAAACATGGTTGAAACTATCAGAAAGAAAGTTATTTACTATGCAAGAGTTTCCACAACTTTCAGAGGACCTCTTAAAGTGATGTGCTGAATGTTCTCACCTTGTTGGAGGCCATGTCGCTGACGGAGCGGTACGTCTGGATGGTTTCCAGCTGATCTAGACACCAGTCCAGCTCCTCCATGGTCTCCACGGCCAGCTTCTGGTACGACTCGTCTGGACAGAGACACACAGAAACGGGGGCACCGTGAAAATCCTGCTGCACGGCCACTCGAGCACAGCCTGCCAGACGATCCTTCATCCTGGGCTCGCACACACACACACGCATACACACACACACTCCCGGACTGTATGAGAGAGTGAGAGTGGGTTCTTCTGAACGCTAGCTGTGAGATATTTCCCCCCCTGCTCGCACCCTCTCATTGGCCTGGTGTTTGTGGCTAGGTGATACTGCCTCTTTGGCTGCGTGCCCCTTCCTGTCACCCCCTCCTGCCTCTCTCGGTGTCGCCCTCTCTCTGTGTGCCACTCTCACTCATGTCTGAGAGTTGGCTGTGGTGGGATGATACAGCCTCTTGGCTCAGTGCTTCCTCATTTCACTACTCTGTTTGGCAGCTCTCTCACTCTCTCGCTCTCCCATCCCCTCCCCCCTTTTATCATTTCTGGCTCTGATGTCAATAAAGAGGAGACAAAGAGAGTTACTTTGCTTTGCTTGCTGTAGAAACTTGTATCTAAATCACACACATCCTTGTAATGAAAAACACTTTTTATCTTGCAAAAATTCATTTTTAAGTAAAGAAACGACACCAATATTCCGATGTGATTTTGCTGGATATATAAAATTAAGCAACATCTTTTTTTTTTATTAAGTTTCCTAAAGACCATTTTCCAAGAGACATTGTATTGGTGTCTTCGATTCAAATTTTAGTAGTAAACTGGCATTCGAGTAGCTCAGTTTGTTTCATTGCTGTATATCAGATTCATATTGTGATTTTTGTTTCATATCACTGCATGATATTTTTAATGTACAAAATAGTTTCAGTAAAACTTACTCTACCAAGTAAGTCTGGGCTCAGTAGATTTTTCTTTAAAAAAAAAAAAAAAAAAACTTTTACATTTGCTACAAAATCATCTGTTTCAAATAAATGCTGTTCTTTTGAGATTTCTGCTCATCAGAGAATCCTTTAAAAAATGATCACGGTTTCCACAGATATATTAAACAGCACAACTGTTTTCAACATTGATAATCAATAGAAATATTACTTGAGCAGCAAATCAGGGTCATGTGACACTGAAGAATGGAGTATTGATGCTGAAAATTCACCTATGCCATTACAGGAATATATTACATTAAAAAAATATTTTAAATTGTAATAAAATATAGTTTTTACTGTATTTACTGATAATAAAAGGCTTCTTTCAAAAATATTAAACAATATTTTGGTAAATATTGATCTTTGAGTTCATTTAGTTAAAACTGTGGAAATCATACCTTAATTTTTAATAAGATTCTTACTTGTATTTTGTTTTGTATATTAAACCTTTTGAAACCTTTTAAATATCAAATAAAAGGCTGAAAAGGCTCTACTGTCCAACCCCCAAAACTACAAAAGAAACAAAGAGCTCATTTACATACACTAACGAATGATAAACCATCACGTTTTATCATATGCTTGAATCAATGTCAAGATGTACGTAAATGGGCCCGCATCATTCCTTGCACACCACAGAAATGCATGAAACATAGGCGTGAGCTGTGTGTGTGGGTCTGGTTGAAGCATAGATGTGTTTACAGTAGAGGGGAGTTTGGTGAATCAGTGCCCTGTGGCTTTGGGACACAGACGAACCCTTGTGTGCCTCTGACTTTGCTGTGGTGGGTCTCCTAGTTGCAGAACAACACAGCAGCAGAACTTTAGCAGGGCCCTGTCGAATGACGGCACTTCTCTCTAATCTCCACACGCTCAAAGCCACACTCGCATATTTGCTCTCCGAACACCGGGAGAAAAAGCTCTTTGGTGTGGATCATTCATTTCTCTCTCTCTCTTTTTGTTTTTGAGCGTGTGAAGGGGTACCTGCACACTACAACACCAAGGCAATGTTGAAAAGCTGGAAAGTGGATTTTGTTTAACAAGATTTTACATCGTCACAAAACCTAAAGGAGAAGATTTAAAAGAAAGCAGCTAAGTATAACGACATTTTTATATTTCTAAAGAAAATGTGAATAGTGCCTGTCCATGAATAAGTGCAGCCATAATTCCAGGGTTTGCGCATGGATGCCAAGCCAAAGGTATGCGGTTGCTGAGGTGTTCTAAGTGGTTTGTAGTGCATTGGTATCTGGTTGCTAGGGTGTTCTGGGTGGTCGCTAGGTGGTTGCTTACTGACCCATGTCAAAAGACCACCCACAAGTCTCCATGACAATCTGGTCCCTACTGATCCCTACAAAAATGATTTTACATTTAATGTAATTTTACAGTAAAATACTGTTAAATTTACAGTTTTTGGAAGTGAAAAATAACAAGTCATTGTATAATTTACAGTCAAAAAACGTAAATTGACATTCCCACAATTCCCTGCGTGACACCACATTTGATGTATTTTCGCTGAAATAACTCTCTTTCTTTTAAGTTTTTCTTAGTTTTTTTCTGATCAGTTATATACATTACGTTTTTTTGTTACATCTATTGTTGTTAAATTAATGTTTATTGCATTTTTAAAATTTCATGTGTGTTACCATGATGGTGTTTAGTGTTTGTGTGAATGACACTGTATGCACCTTCAATATATTGGTATTGTCATTCTCAACTTATGGAAAAGCTGCTTGTGATGAGCATTGATTCATGTGACTCTCATCACCACAGTGTTTGGTGGTTGTCACTGTTTAACAAAGGTACAAACAGATATTAGTACTTCAATAGGTTGGTAAATTAACATTATATCAGTTAATGAAATGCATTTTCTTTTTACCGTAAATTTAACAATGTTTTAATGGTGTGTAAAATAGACAGCTATGATCCGTAATAATTACAATATGAACCTTTAAATTTTGGTTTTGAACTGTAAAATAGACAACTGTCCTGTAAAATCTAAAGCGTTGCTACCGTATTTTATGCGGTAAAGCAACCACAGCTACTGTAAATTTTATGTGTTTTTTTTTTTTTTTTTTTTAGTGAAGATAAGGCCCAAAGTGTTAAAATCCAATTTTAGCTTCAGGGGATATTTACATGAAATGCTTGGATCAGTTTAAACAAACTGCCAAATTTTTGAATTTTATTTTCAAAATAAAAAATACGAAAGATCAGCTGTAAATAATGCTGTAAGGTTCTCAACTCTGGGCCTCATGGTCCACTTTCCTGCAGAGTTTGGCTCCAGCCTTGATAAAGTACCTGAACAAGCTAATTAAGGCATTCAGCTTCTACTAGAAAGCTACAGTCAGGTGAGTTTGATCAAGATTGAAGCTAAACTCTGCAGGAAAGTGGACTTTGAGGACCAGAGTTGAGAACCCCTGCATTAAGGTAAACAATTGAGGTTTAGTTAAAGGGTCATGAAAGCCCACAACACATTTTTTGAGATGTTAACAGATATGTACAGGTTGCATGTCACTAAAAACACTAATAACACTCAGAAAGTTTATCAACACGTGGACTTCTGTTTTGAAAAGCAAAGTTGAAGCTACGTCACAAAATCAGAGTGTGTGTAAATAGGCTTGCAGGGGCGAATCTACGTCACCCGGTTCTAAGGGGTTCTCTGCATTTATTCATCAGAAGGAGCTCATTCAGTCCAATCCCTGCACTGTAATATGCATATAATTATAATTGTGGTATTATGCATGAAGAATTATCACTTCTGTTGCTTCTGTCTCATTGCCTATTGTTATCATTCATGGGTCTTAGGATGCTTGTTTCCTCAGTGCTACAATACAAAAATGCGTTTTCCTGCAACGCGACCAGAGCAGAAGTTTAGCTGTGATCTACCTGCACAAATGGAATTCAATTCAAGTGGAGAATTCAAAAATCCAAAATCATTTCAGTTAGAATGGAATATGGGATTCACAGTTTAATTGTTTTAAAGATACAATGCCATTGTGTATTCTAACATTTTGTTAATGGATAGTTAACCCAAAATTAAAATTGTCACTTATCATTTACTCATCCAACTCTGAACCCAAAACCTACACTCCCACTTTTCCAGAGCTTTACACGCCCATTTTCTCAGACTTTTTCAGCTTTGAGGTGTGAATGACCAGGCTAAAACAGGTGTTTAAGTGTTTCATGACACTTAAACTTGATTTATTTTTGCAAAGTATGGTCTTGGTGTACTGTTTGTGTGTTCATGTGTTTAATCCACATCTCTGTCCCCTCTCATTTCTACGCAATCCACAGTGTAAAGGTGATGTGCATACAAGTCTTGGGTCTGATCTCCGCCATTGTGTGACAAAGTGTGTTTGACAGGACCAGTAAGGTGTTTGACCACAAGTGCGTAAGAAGGGTTTTTCCTGTTCTTTTTCTTTAAGACACACGCAACACACACAGACACACAAGCACCGATGCCTATGCGAATTCGGAAAAAAGGGGGCAACGGTCCAGGAAAGATGCTGACATATGGTCATGCTGCAGTTGCCCACATACCATGAGGTCATCCTATAACAGACAAAGTGGGCAAGATCTCATCTAATAAGCTGCCATTGCATATCAAAAGAAGTGCTTTATTCTATGGACACAAACAAACAAAAATGATAAATAAATAATTATTAAATAACTAAATAAATCGTAATAAAAATAAATTATTTAATACAGTAAATAAACTAAATACAGTGACATTTACTAAAAATATGGTCAGCTAAGAGCTAACTCCCTCAATAATAGTAGTGTAACCAAGATAAAGCTGAGTAGTATTCAGCAAGTCATGTGACTTGGGCCTAGATAAATATAATATAATATAATATAATTTCCTTGTAAGTGTAAATACTATTGTCTTGGTAACACTTTATAATATGGTTTAATTTGTTAACATTAGTTAAGTAAATTTTTTGACATGACCAGCAATGAACAATACTTCTACAGCATTTATTAATCTTAGTTAATGTCAATGTAGCATTTACTAACATGTTTTAAAATCAAAAGTTGTATCTGTTAACATAGCACTAGCACTGTGAACTAACATGAATAACATTTTTATTAACTAACAAATAAATATAATATAACAAATAAATGTTGTAAATATGTATTGCTCATTGTTAGTTCATGTTAACTAATGCATTAATAATGTTAACAAATGAGTCCTTATTGTAAAATGTTTAATTTGTGTTCATCAGGTATAAATATTTAAATGATCATTCTGATAATTCAAGTCGCAACCAACACATCTTTGTTTGTGTGTGAACAACTTGACTGCATCACTTAAGAGCAAGTGTAGGAGTGGTGTTATGAGAAAAAGTATCAGTGTACCGAGTATTTGGGTTTTGTGGCCACAAAATGCGTTTGCATGTGTGTCATTTGAGGTTACTTCAGATGACAAATATCAAGTCTTTTAGTTGATGAGGCTGTTAATGTCACGGCTGAGTGCTGTGAGTATGTGTGTGAACTGTCGGATGTGGCGAGTGTGGTAACAGCTGTGTCTCTGTCTTCCTGATGCGTATATTGAGAATTAGCTTGTGAGCGTGCGCTTAAATGTGTCATTTTTCCTTTCCCTCTCATTCTCTTGATCTATGCCACTCCCGAATGAATGCGTAGCGTCTTACACTTAGTCAAGCAGTGGAAGGATAAACTATAGCATTTCCAATAAAGAGGAAGTATAAAAACTGACGTCAGATCAAATCTCAATGGACCTATAAGAAAAAGAAAGCACTTCCTCTAGTTCTGACTGTAAGAAGAGAGAGAGAGAGAGAAAGAAAAGAAAGAGTTGGGGAAATTCTGGAAAAGCTTGTTTATAGCCAAAGGACATTGTGAAACAGCGTAACAGATGGGTTTCTCTCAGTGGACAGAGAACACTTGATAACTCATTGAATGTAAGGGAAAAGAAACTATGAGATCAATTAAACGTAAATCAGATTAAGATCAATTATATGAAATTATGTGGCTCTTTGGGATAGACTCTTTACTAGAAATCTATTTTTTTATTATTAAAATAAAAATAATATTAAAATAAACAATCAGAACCAAAATGCTTTTGTTTTTCTATACCTTTAGAAATTATGTACGTTTTTTAAAAGAGGGGTTTTCAAACCAAGGTCTGTGGAAAATTGTCTTAAAAAAATTCTCTTTATTAGTGTTTTATGTTGCTTCCTAAAAATGAGTCTATTTACGATTATTTTACTGTATTGACAGCAATAAATGTGTAGTGTAATAGTAAATGCGTAGTAAAAGCATAAACTAAAGAAATAAAATAAGCATTCATATCTTCTTCCATATGTATATACTTTTTAACAATAGTTTGTCTAGTACTGAAAAAAGATTAGCAAAGAAATATTTGTCATTCTGAAATTGCTAGTAGATTTCAAACAACCACAAAGAAACAGCAAGTAACATGCTGAATTAACTGTGATATTTTGAAGTAGAAAAACTGAAATAATATTTTCTTGTAAAATGTGCTGCAATAATAATTTTCATTTACAAGTTCGAAAACAACATTTTTTATTTTTTTTAACAGTGTATCCTTCTATGGATAGATTGAAAGAATATTACTTGTCAAAAGCATTATAAAACAAATACTTCTCTTTGGGTTTGTACATATAATGCTCTAGAGCGCCCCCTTTATGGGCGTTATGCACCCACATTGGTGTGGACCTCACAGTGGATTGTTCCCAAACAGTCCATGCTGCAATGTGTGAGACTGTGAGGGCTGAAAGTGCCAATGAGTTTTGATAAGTTGTTAATCTCCAAAGAATATATATACAGACAACTCAAAGTACAGCAAATATAGCAGCCTCATTTCTGAGCCTAAAGTGAGGCAAAGCAGCACTGAAGAATTATGAATATGAAAGTAACTCTGTAACTGAAACTGTAAACAAAGATGATACTGTGCTTAATGCTTATGATGCAATAACCTCTCTCAACAGATGTTACACATTTCTAAATGCAACTGAGAAGCATCATTCAACTACACGGGACATTCCCTGAGTTCATTTTATTGAGGTTTCATCTCAACATGGCAATTTCTGAGAAGCACCGTACTTCAAATGAAATGTTTTCCATTAGGAGGCAGAAGCCACTGCTTTGGCTTTGAGGATTTTAACAACAGACACATTGAATAAACGAAGAGTGCTGGAAAAGGCCGCAGTCAGACGACCAGACCACATGAATGGGAGTCCTTCACCGAAGTTGAAACGCTGCTTGTTGAATTGGGCATGTTGGACCACACTAAACATGAGACTTTGAAGGCATATTTTCAAAAGAGAAAATGGCAAAGGACAGCCAATGAGCAATGTGTTGCTGAAGGCCAAGTTTCTTTTAAAAACAAATTAAGGTTAGAATTTGTTCAACATAATTGCATAATAACAGTTTCCCGGTTTCAATATTTAATTGTTAAAACATTCAAACAGTCTGTAAAACAAACTTCCTTTCTATGCATGGGTGTGAGAGAGACAGGGCCCAAGTCAAATCTGCCCATATTAAAAGGCCTGTCTTTTGAAAAACAGCCCTATCGGTTCTTTTTTCTCCATCACAGAGCTGCCCGTCCCCCTCTGTACAACTATTCCAGAAAATATTCTGCATTCATTTAGGAGGATACGCTTGAGAATCAAGAACTAAAACTGGGTAAAATAACTGCCAAGAGAAAAATTATAGGATAGGGCATGGCACGCAAGCCAAGCAACAGCGGTCTGAAACTCCTTCCCAATCTTGATCCAAACCCTTCTCCTCATTCTGAACCCATTTGTTCAGTTATGGTCTAAATCGCCCCTTCACCACTGCACGCATCAGGTCTCTTCAGGCAGAAAAACTCACATTTGCCCAATAAGGCAATGAAAAGCATAATTAGACTTAAAAAGTTTGAAAGAAATCCATTTTAAAAGCAGCTATAGCTAGAAAACAACATCTTCTAAACAACAGGTCCATATTTGGAGTTTTAACAATGAATTTCATCTTAGCAATCAATATTATCACATTAGTATTGATAGGAATATGTCCATAAAGTTCGGTTCTAAAGCTATGACACATTTTTCGTGAATGAAATCCAGTCATTTCTATAGGAATCCACACGATCGAGAATTTTACTTGAAGACGAAAGATTTCCGGAAACTGATTTCGCAATGGGTTCAAGTTGGTTATGAGAATTTGCCACACTGACCAACACAAAGCTCCTTGTTATGAAATTAAACTGTGTGAGCTGTGTTTCATGCATCGCTACACTATTATATGGTAAGAAATACCATTTTGCAATATCAAGCAGCATAACAAGTGGTTTTGTACAGCTAAAAATAACTAAGTGGAAGACACTGGAAACAAATGGTCATGACAATTCTTGCGTTAAAGATTAGGACCCGAATTGAAACATACAAATATTTATGAATTCTTAAAGGTTCACAGAACACTGAATAGTTACTCACAGGTTGATTTCATTGTATTAATGATACATGAGTTTGGTTTGACACCAGTTAAAGACCTGCATGTTTCTAAAGTGTAAAATGGTTAATAATCCATTTGAGATATGCTGTCAATATGTTGATACTTTACATTTCAGTGTCTATCCAAACGTAGCAAAATGTGAGTTCACTTTACATGCAAACACCTAGAATCCAATTGAGATTATCCTGTTGACAGTGTAATTTGGAAATTTCCAAATTTGTTCTGTTACATTCAGAATTGATGAGCAGCATTTCATGAGTCAATAGTCAGTTCAGTGAGGGGATCTGGGGTAAGCGACCACACAACATCCAAACTTGTATTCACGAGGTCCTGGGTGGTTAAAGCGAACATACACACACAGGGAAGGCTTTGTCCTTTCACCTGGCTTGAACCCTGCCACCAAAGTCTAGAGTATTGACAGACCTCAATAGGGCTGTTGTCAGTACCTCGCTGACCCATTCCAACCCCATTACCATAGGCTAGGAAGCCAACATAACCCAATTAGCTCTAACTTTTGTCAGGTTCGGTTTTTCTTTCACTTCTCCATTACTGGAACAGCTAACAGAGATTCTGTTAGAGGAATGTGGGGAATATGGGGTCAGCGGTATATGATGATGTGCAATGCTAGAAGATATTCAGGATTGAAGTTTTAATGGATACCAGCTGGACTTTTAATGATTTTGGGATCGTAGCCAGATAATGGGTGAAATCAATTTGGAAGTAAACATCATGATGTCCTACCCACAAGGGCAGAGCATTACTGTATCACACTGCATGTGCATAATTGTCCTTCAAGGGCGCAAAAATGCCCGTTTGGATTTCGCCCAACATTTCAATCCACGTGTAACTTCATATGTGTTCAATAAATCTATATGAATGAATGAATTGGGGTGGAATAAAAGACGGCAGAGGGGAGTTGGGTGGAGACGACTCATTACCAACTAAAAGCTGAAAACTATTTTACAGTAAACACTGTACACAGTAATAAAACAAACCTGCAGCAATCATGTTCACCACTCTGTTCCATCATTCTGGGTTTTCTTTCCCTTCTATCGTCAGGGAAACAGGATGGACAGGATATGTTAGGTGCACAGGAGAGGTAGACGGAAAGATTTACGATCAAGTCAGACATCAACATGTCTAGAGCATCTCAGCTCAGTCACCTGTGATTTGAACGACCTTAACTAATCATACTGGTGCTAAATAAGGATACAATTTAAGGTTTAACTACTTAAAATTACTATTTTCTTGCAATGGATTTCTACACATCTTACATATTCACATAAAAAGACAGATTCTTAATAGATTAATATGTCAAAAGCACCTTTCAGGATTAGTCGAATTTTTTCATGCTTGTCAATTACATCTTTGTGAAAGTTTCCTAAAAAAGCAAAATGTATATTACACCACCAAACTGGGAGCAGACAACAGAGAACAGGAATAGTTCATCCAAAAATATGATTTTTTTTCACGATGCACCACAATTTGAAAAAGACAACCATAAATAAATTAAAAGAGATACAAAAGATTATAGCGAACAATTACTTACTCTACATGGCTCCAGAAGACTTATTCATCTTTTTCAGTCACCTGACTTTTCCACTCAATAGCAGGGCAAAGTAATGATGGTCAATACAAAACACAGTAACAGAGATACCAAGAAAAAACCAGTGATCACTGGATCACACATATATATGTGTGTGTGTGTGTATATATATATATATATATATATATATATATATATATATATATATATATATGTGTGTGTGTGTACATATATATATACACACACACACAGCCCTATACACACACACACACGCACACATTTATACATACAAACAATATGTAGTAATATAAAGATGTATTGTGGATTAAATATATATAGAATTGTTTGCAAATGTTTTCATATGTGGTAGGGTGATGTTTGGTAGGGTTTGTGGTAGGGGAAGATCTGTATGTTTGTTTGTTTGTCTGTTTTGTTTTAGTATTCACTTCTATTACTATGCCCAACAATTGGTTATAAATATGGCATAAGAGCACAAAAGTCATGTGACTGAAACAGATGAATAGAAGTAGGGGTGTGACGAGATCTTGTGCCATGAGTGTTGTTTGGATTTCCAATATTGTGCATTTGGTAGCGCAAAATGTGCAATTTCACCAGATTTGTAACGTAAATCATTAAACCTACGCCAACACAGAGCAATACATCAATGTGTTTATAAATATGCAAATTGTTGATCATCGGTATTTAAAAATAAAAGTTTAAATTCTAGCTCTGAGTTTGCATGTTTTAATGTCCACATGTACTGGTTTGTACTGTAGCAATTCTATTGTAAATAAGTCGCTAAATATTAAAGATGAAGTGGACATTGGCATTGAATGTTCTTTGATCATGCTGTAAAGTGTAACAACAACAATCACCCGGTTGTACATCATGTGCACAAGTTGATTATATTATGTATATTACATTATTTATTTTAACACTGTTGTTCAATAAAACCATTTGATTACTTGCTTTTGATACTTTATTTGAACCAATTATTATTGCCTCATTATTAGGTAAAAAAAAAAAAAAAAAAAAAAGCCCGATTAATTGTCAAATTAATTGACCGATTAACCGAATAATCATTAGTTGGAGCCCAAGATTAGTTAAAACTTAGTTAAAAATGCATCTGCATTTTTGCATTTTGTGACTTTCAGTTGAATAAAAGTCATATATTTCTTCATTGAAGATTTCTTAACATACTGTTTCATCTTGTTCTCGTGAACCCAATATCGGCATTGTCTCATCTTGTGAGCTAAGTGCATTGTCACACTCCTATGAATAAGCAGGACTGGGAAAAACATCGATTTCAAATAAATATATATTTTTTCAAATGTGGTCAATTCAATATCAATTCTCAAAAGCCACGAATCAGACTATTTTCAAGATGATCTCAAAATGCCTGTCATAAATAAGTCATTATTTTATTAGAGTAATCTGTAAAATATATATATTTGTGTTTCACAGAACAAAGAAAATAATGTGGGGATGTAAAAAAATATGGGGATAAGTAAATGATCCAATCCTTTAATTAAAAGTTGAGGACAGTCAGTATAGAATAATAGTGTGTTGCCTGATGTGAAGCATGTGAGAGTATGTGAAAGTTTCTCATAAATGGAAAGTATGCTTCGGTTGAATGCACGTTAAAAAGCAGCTCTAATTAAATTCTAACCAGTTGGTTCACCTACATTTGCTTCCAACACGTTGACTCGCACGTGTTTGTATTTGTGAATTACTTTCTCATTCTGATATTCTGAGTAGGAAATAAAAGTCCAGACCCAACCAGAACTCACGACAATTCATACGTATTTTACAAGGTGGCTAATTCATACGAATTCATACAACCTCACTTTGTACAAATTCATTTGTTTTTTGCTAAATCCTACATTTTTTACGAGTTGCTAAATTCACATGAAGTCATTCGATTGATCTACCCCTAACCCTTTTATAATGTTTGCTGGGGTGCAATTATAACGTTAGTGTGTTTTTAACATCAAAATTGTCATAATTTTGAAATGAAAGGCATTTTTCATACTCTGATTTTATTCTCTTATTTGAACACTCTGTTTTAAGGGGCGTCTGCTGTGACGAGCAAACGCCCACTACTGTGATTGGCTAATATCTTTCCATTTGAAATAGCTAGGTATTAATATCTCGAAAACTTTTAGCACGTTTTTACTATTACAGCTCTCCAGATTAACTAATCGTGAAAAGTGTTGCATGACAGTTGGCATTATAAGGTTGCAGTGATGAAGATTGTAGTCGATCACAGACATGATCTCGTCATTGCAACTCAATTTCTGCACACTAATGAATGGTTTCATCGTAACTAACAGTGCAAACACAATGCAACTAAGAGATTCGTTGAATAAAAGTTTTGGTGCGTGTCCAGATCTCATTCACTGATAAACTTGCGCTGTTTGATTGACAGCTCCAGCGACTGCAAAGAGTTCTGTGGTCACTTTCTTTGTATAATTGTATAATTTAATCGCCATTTAAATAACAGAATATTTTCATCCTTCTAAGAGAAACAATGTGTTTAGTAACTGGTTTGATTTACTGACACATAGACAAAGAACATCTGACTGTACCTGAACTGTTTTGAAATTCATATACTTTTAACTCGTTTTGCACTGCTCTGCGATCTGCCATGCATGATGGAATCCCGTTATAAGGGTTACACGAGACGTAGGTGAAAGTACAGATCCAGTGTCTACAAAGGGAATGTGCCAAGATTAAGCCAAACACCCTTTACAAAAAAAAAAGAAAGAAAAAAAGAAAAGAAAACAAAGATATCAAACAATTTTGAAGTTGGACTTCTGCCTACGTTGCGCGTGGCCATTCAACGTAATGCGTGGCTGATCACAGAGCAGTGCAAGATGAGCGTTTGTGGTTAAAAAGTATATCAGTTTTATTTATTTTTTAAATGATGGATTTAGTTATATAAGACTCTTCTTCCTTGACTGTGATCATGTAGAGAGCTTTGAAGCTGCATTGAAACTGCAATTTGGACCTTCCACCCTGTGAACCCCACTGAAGTCCACTATATGGACAAAAATACTGGAATGCTTTCCTCAAAAACCTTAATTTCTTTTTGACTGAAGAAGAAAGACATGAACATCTTGGATGACATGGGGGTGAGTAAATTATGAGAAAATTCTAATCCTGAAGTGAACTAATCCTTTAACTATTCAAAGTCTACTTGCACGTGATGTGCTGGTTTCAGCCTCATCACCGGCTGCAGTCGTGACCTCACCTCCTAAACCAAAAACCTGCAATTCAACTACCTGCTAATGCACTCCTCTTCACATGGCTGGGAAAAACACTGATTCCAAATCAATCTTTTTTTTTTTTTAAAGTGTTCAATATGATATTGATTCTTAAAGGCCAAGAATTGATCTTTTTCCTATTTTTATTTCTGCAAACATTGAACATAATATTGACGTGAATCTTATTACTAATCTTCTTAACTAGATGTCATCCCCTTATTTGTTGCAATATTTCCTTGTTACAACACAATACTATCCTCTTATTAACCTTATGATGTTAAAACAGAGACCCTGTCATTCATTCATTTTAAACCTTGCCAATTGAAACATCAAAGCATAAGAAGACGAGAAAGAGAACTCAATTCTTTACTTGTGCGCTATGGCAAGTTTTGTGTGTGCAAAAATACAAAGTGCACACACAGATAGATGATTTGTCTTTCACATCTTCTTATGCTTGAATGAAGAAATTCACACAAAATTATCCCAAAATGCCTGTCATAAGTAAAGTCATTACTTTTTAGTAATCATTTTAGAATATTTGTGTGTCTGTGTGTGTTTCACAGAACAAAGAAAATAATGTGGGGTTGTAAAAATATGGGGATAAGTAAATGACAAAACTAATCCTAAACCTTTAATTAATAGTTGTGGTCAGTCAGCGTAGAATAATAATAGTCTGTTGCCTGATGTGAAGCAATATGTGAAAGTTTCTCATAAATGGAAAGTATGCTTCTGACAAAATATATGTTAAAAAGCAGCTCTAATTAAATTCTAACTAATAAACCTGTTAGTTCACCTGCTTTGGCATAAACAATCTCCAAAACGTTGACTCACACGTGTTTGTATTTACGATTTCCTCATTCTGTTATTCTGAGAAGGAAATAAGACTTTGAGCCACTAATGTCATTTTTGTCTCACTTCTGTTAAATAACTGAAGACTGTTTTTCCCAGCTGTCCACAGAAGATTTAAATCTGATTAAAATACCCAAACAAAATCATCTAGTCCTAACTCTTCCTTCTCTCTTTGAGCTTATTTGAAGACATGCAAGCCATTTGGCAGGGTTGTTCGTTGGGGAAGGGCAGTTTGTCTGCTTTATGGCTGTGCTGACGTCAATGGCATAACTCAAATAGTTAGCAGGGTGCATGCTCCCAGCTTTCAAAAGCTGAACCACAGCAGAGCCAACGTTAAAACCCGAGACAGACTTCTCAGACAACAGTCTCGGCTAACATCTGTTCTTCTCATTGAAAAACACTCATCTTAAATTTATACATTTTCTTATACATTAATCAACACAGTTGTCTGGATGAAGCGTATTGTTCAATCATATAAAGAAGAGTGCACTGAATATCTAAGATGCTAATTCATGACTGAGACTTCAAACTTTTTGTTTTGAAATTTGAAAGCAAAAGACCAAATTTCAGTCAAGTGTGCTTGATCTTTCTAGCTGACTCCAAGACTTGACACATAATAATCCCAGAGTGTTTTTGAGGCATAGACCTCTTATTGGCACAATGGATTTTGCTTAGACTTACGGAGACACTAAAGTCATGGAGATAAAGAGACAAAAAAGGATCACTGAACCCTCTCTAATTTTCTGCATCAAAACGAAACTTTCATATCATTAAAGGCAACCGAAATGAGTTGAGGAGAGTTTGTATGCAGCTTGAATTTCTGTTTAAAGTGTATTAGGGAGTTCAAGTCAGTTTTAACAGTATTTTTGAATTCATGAGCCGAAAAACCTAAATGAATACATCAAAACACCTGTATTGGAATGAAAAAAACAACAACAACAACAAAACATGTGTCCTATAAAAAAATGATACACAGTCTAAACCTTCACAACATTTCCCTCAGACCATGTGAAAGGGATCTTTTCAAACAGAGGCAGAACATTTTCCAGAAGATTTGCACCTTTCTAAGCATAACTTTTGGAGTTTGAACTTCTTCCTTTAATTGGGCCTGCAGCCGTCCTTTCCTTTGGCTTTTCTATGCTCAATCTGCATCTGAATTCACATACTGTCTGAGTAGGTTCTACATTTGAGAACTTCATGACTGTTAAAGTATGCATGATGTGTACAGTATGAATGAAGATCAAGCATGAATGTGTGCAATATGAATGTTATATGAATGTACTACAAACAAGTTTTTAGAGGAATAAATGGAATATCAAATAAATAAAAGGTTTCCATGATAAAATATTTAATGAATCAAAGCATTCTGGGTCAATTTGACCCCCTTAAGGTTAAGAGAATGTTGTACCCCCAAACTTTACTTGCTAACACAGGAATCAGCAGGTCAGTACTGGTACCACATGCTGAGGTTCAGCACAACTCCAGACAGTGTGATACTCACCGAATGTTCAATAAACTAACATCCTAACAAAGACTGTAAAATATAGAAAAAACTAAATGCATAATTTAGTATAATACAGTGAAACCTATCATATTTAATCAGGGTTCCCACACCCAGCAATTGTACTCACAAGAAAAAAAAAATCAGATGCTGAAAAAATGTAGGGCTAAGTATCACGGCCAATATCTCAGCCCCTCTCCCACTCCCACACCCCACTTTAAAATAAATAAATAAATTCCCACCAATTCACCAAAAGGTAAAATAGTAACAAATTTCCATGAGAATGGGTTGGTCACTGCCTAAAAGAAAAGTGTTGAGTAAGGTATCCAAAAGGAACCAACGATTATCTGTACACAGACACAAACCGGTATATATTTTATTATGCAAAAATCACATTTGCATACTTGAACATATTTGACTATTAAAATTTTAAATGTATTGTACATTTTTATATATTTAAATAGCATATTTAAAATGTTATGAAAGTACTTTTAGAAACCTATATGTTATTTCAGTTCTGTTTTTTTATTAGTATTTCTGCCAGCACATTTACCGTTTGCCACCCCATGCAAAAATAAATTCTTGTAAATGGTGAAAAACATTCCTGAAGTTTCTAAAGGTTTCTATAAAAGTATAATACATTTGCTAAGAAAATAAGCTGATGGAGAGCAGCGAGTTATGATATATATCCTTGGAGAGGAAGAGGGTTTGTGATGCCATTGAAATATATCAACAAAACAGTTTAAAGGCCAAACGTCTCAATAGACCCATGGTAGCCCTTCAGTAAGAGCATTCGAACAATTCAAGGTGACGTCAATGCTGTAGCATATATAACATTTATATAGGCATTTAAAAAAAAACACCTGTCTTTAGACTATGTCTGGAGGCTTGGTTTTAACGTTCATACCATAATCATTGCATAGTGGAACAATGTGGGGTGACTAGAGTGAATCCATCTGCTGTTAACAACCAAATAAAAAAATTATAAATGCCATCTGTTAGGATATCAGATGGGCAAATGGGGCATCGATACATAACGCAGACATGCATGACGCACTTTGCGTGTACAATCCAACTCTGATAACACCAGCAATCCCTTTTGTGCAAAAAGACACACCCCTCGCTGGAGACCAGAGGTGTTTGAAAATATTATTGATGATGTCACGCCGTCTCCAGGGGTCTTGAGTGCATAAACATGGCGCAGGGCAGGGATCTGAAGCCAGTTTGGCACCCAGCAGTGGACCAGGGGCTTTAGGAAGTGAGTGTGGCATTCCACACTTTCACACACAGAATCAACACACACTCTAGACATCAGTCAGGCAGTCGAGTTGTGATGAAATGTACACATTTCACACAAACACACTCGTACACATCAGTTAAGTCAGCTAGTGGTCAAATGCCAAAGACAAATGCAGATACGGTCACGTAGACACACACAAGCCACGCACACAAAGGCCCAGGAAAAATTTCTCTGGAGTCTACAGCTATAGTACAAGGCCCTTACTGGGTAAGGATGTGGTGTACTTAAATATCACTGACCCATCATGGTCTTCCAGCCTCAAAGGCTTCCATTCTGTTGACGTTTTCCCACTTTATTGCCAGACCCTGCCGGTTTGGGTGGGCTGTTGCTAGAGCCGTTGCTATGGCACACAAGTCTGAGGTAGATGATGAACGGAGATGATTTGACCAGAGGTATACCATGTTGTTTTTAAAAAGAGGTTTCTCCTACTAAGTTTGTAGTTCCTTTGCTGGAATGAAAATAACCAGGGAGTTTTGGTAGATATTGGTTTATACAGTTGGGCCCAAAAGTCTGAGAAATACTATGGACAGTGTATTTATTTTTTAATTAAAAAAAAAACACATTTATTTGATTAGTGACCTATGAATAGTGCAATATTTCTTATTAATTTCATGTCAAAATGTTTCTCAAAAACATTTTATTTTAAGGTTTGAATTGAATCCAAGGACAAGACAATATTAATGTGCACTGCCCCGTTAAATAAACTAATGAATAAAATAAATACAACTATTCATTTTGGTCTCAGATGTTTGGACCTCACTGCATGCAGAACAATATTGCATGCCACTAACTAAACAAATATCATGCACAAACACGAGTGATGATGCATATTCTAAAGGATAGATCATGCATAATTTTATATGTACAAAAGAGAGGCAAAACAACAGTCTTAACCAGGTATGTGTGGCTTTGCATATCCGTGCAAAGCAAACAGGAAGAGTCTGTCTTACTTCCTGGTGATCATAAAATGTCTTATTATGGTCTTTCCTGTGGCAAGCGAGCAAGCAAGTAGAAATACAAAGCTCATTGTTTGAAGTTTTTCATAATCTTCACCTCTCGTAAAGACTGTGAGTGCTCGTGTCTTCCATCTATGACCTTAAATTTATTCATGCAGCATTGGCAACTCAATGAAGAAGAAAAAAATGCAAAGAATTTATAAAGTTTTTTTTTTGTTTGTTTTCAACAAACCATCACTCAGTTTCTGTTGATATGGAAGGGAAATCTGAGCTTATGCCTCCAGGAATTAGCCAAAACATTTATGGGCACTCAGTTTCCAAAGTGCCATTTCAATTCATAATATTTCCACTCATGCATTAACTAAACTTGCAGTTTTACACGTGAGGCATTACCTCTCATGCCATTCAGAAGCACGTCCCAATATCCGTGACGATGACACTGACGCAGGTTGTCGTTCCCTTGGGTTGACCACTATAAAGACCACCATTGTGACTTCCATTGAAAACAACCTCCAAAAACACCCCTGCCAGATAATACCAGATGGGGAGTTCAACACCGAGTGTTTTGTGGAATCTAAAGCCGTTAACGGTAAAATCATTAGCAAACAAAACCTCTGCCAGGGAAATAACTTCAGAGGGAATGCTGCACACAACATTTTGATCTAAAATCACATTTCACTCTGTCAATCCTAATCTAAACCATTAAGCCCAAACAAGCGAGCCATTCCTCAAACTCTGACGCAAAATCAGATTTAAACAAGCCTCGCTCTGATCTTTTCCACTTTTATTATAAAAACGCATTAAAATGAAACTGATTCAGGTTCAGCATGAATAGGTTGCTATTGACGTAAGCATCAAGGATCAAAGCTTGAGTTATGGGTTAAGCTTGAATGTGTGGCACGTGAACAACCTGCACACACATTCAATAACTTGAGTGCACAAGAGAACTTGAAGGGTTTTCCCAGAAAACATTCCCAGTGCATTTCTCCCTCAGCCCATCTAAAGCCTGTTCAAACTGATGGTGACCTTGTAGGGGAAAAGTCTTTTGTTTTCAATGAGAGTTGCCAATTTTTGGTAAAACGCGAAAAGTTTAACAATACAAATGAGCTGTGATGTGATCAAGTGTCTGCAAGATGGAGAAAAGTTTATTACTGTGAGAAATACTTCACTGTTCTGGAGTGTTTTCAGCATTCTGAATGAGTTTGATTTGTGCACTGATAATCATTCATCGTTTTATTCATTTAAGAGCTGTTTTTATGCAAAGAAACTTACAAATAAGGAACCACAAATACAAATAAATCCTACGTTTTCAGCGGCATGAGGATGAGTAGAGTAGATAATAGCAGAAAAACAATATTGTAAAAATGCATTTATTTAGTTATTTTTTTAAATGTCCCTCCAACAAAACAAAACACAACACAAGTGTCTGAATTCTAGTGATGATCGTTCCTCTAGTTTATGCTGTGGTGCATTATACACTACTACAATGTACACTTTCCTCCCTAAAATGACCTAAAACAAGCTATATGAATAATCAAAATTAACCATTTTTTTAAAAAGAGAAAATATTACTCAAAGTAACAATGCAGTCCAAAATGTGAGGGCAACTGGTTTGAAATGGTGACATTCATCAGTGATGTATTCAACTTAAATATAGACCTAGACAACCATTACTGAAAGTGACAGAAAAGAGCATAATGGAAAAGAAAGAATTTCCCCTAGGGAAAAGGAAATGGATAGTTACTGGATATAAGACCGCTCAGCAAGTCTCACTCAAACAAACACAGAGAGCCTAAAATATGCACCCTGACTAGTCCTGTGACTGGAAGTGCCACTATATCTAGCTCATGAAGTAGATACTGTAATAGAGAAATGGCAGGAAATTATCGCCATGGTAACCTTGTTTGTAGCTCTTTCAGGGTGAATCGTACACTGGTATCATTTCAGATTAAAATTAACTGCACACTGGTCAAGGTGCTCTTGACTGGAGCTTCCTGGCACCACGTTTGGGTGGATCTGGCTGCTGGGAAAACTGTGGATTCCAAAATGTCTAAGCAAATAACAGAAACGCTTTAGTCACGTTGTGACACATACGAGAACTTTGAAGTGAAGACTAATCCAATAACATTCTATTGACAATTGCGGGTGGACTGTTTGTCCATTTGGAAATCAAAGCGACGTTTAATAACATGCCATTTTATAGCACTCTGATGTTTTAAAGAGCTTGTTTTTGATTCAACTGACCGTCAGCCAGCTCTATCCTATACTAGGCCAGTCAGCTGATAAGAACGTTTGCATGCTGGCCAGGGTGCTTTGCAATGACCTTCTCTAAGGACTCTGTCTACACATTACAGTTGTCAGTCATGTGGCTTCTTCTACGTGCCGCGGACAGCACTTTTCTGTTGTGATGGTTCCTCATGTGAGTTAATCTCTCAAATCGTACAGATATACAGTATTTACGTTTTATAGAGGTAACCGTAAGCTGACCTTATAACTGTATGTGTGTGAATGCGTAGGCCAGCTAGGAAGTGATAAGGAAAAAGCCATGAAGTTCACTTGCGCATCACCTCCTGTTTATCGTTTCATTAGTCCGGCAAAATGCCATTAGTCCTCAGTAAGCTTCATAAAAATTCCCATAAAAATGTTCCATGTGTGCTTTGTTTAACTGAAGGTATTCATTAAGAGTCCCGGAACTTCAAAAGTACCAAATATGTAAGGTGAAATTTGTTTTCAGGTACATTCATTAAAAAAATACAGGCAATTTTACACACTACATATATTATATAGGTAAATATATACTGTATATATTCAGTTTGTAAACCAGTTGCACAAATATACACGTTATGAGTTTTGTCTTTACATACTGTATTTAATTTAATTCTAGTAACTATCTCTCCTCTTCAAGTCACTAAATTACCTACTGTAAGTCCATGTGTACAGTTGAGGAGTTGAACATGATTTCAGAATAACATCCATTTTTAGACATTATTCAAAGAAAATAAATATTTTGAGTGATGAGATAAGCAAATGATTAGATGCTGTCATATGTCAAAGTAAATTTTCTATTATTTTAAAAAATAATTATAAATATTTTTTAAAATAGAAATGTATTCATTTGTTATTAATATATTATAACATTATTTTTTTATGTTATTTATATGTAGTAATAAGTAATCAGAGCATTTTCACCAACTATTTATAATAATACACCACATTAATTTTTAATTAAAATATATTGTTTTACATTCTGTGGTGTATTAGTAATCTAATCAATTCTACGATCAATAAATACGAGAAAAAGGAACGGAATCCATAGATTCATAGTTTGCGGAACAACGATGTTAACAAAGTGTCATGAACCTCTCGACTGGTTCTGCCTGAGGTTATGCAGCCATCATATTTGCTGATGTTTTCTGTAAAGAAATATGTACGTGCAGAGATTTCAGCTGTGATTTAATCCCATAGAGTAAACTATAGAGAAACAAACACAGCTATTGTATGCTTCTCTGAAGCATTTCTCTCAAAGGCCATAAGATAAACTCCATCTTTTTAAATACCCTAGTTGATCTATGATCAGTTACCAAGATCCAAATCTCAGGCTTATCTTGTCCTAACCTCAGATTAGCTGCTGGAGTCATTAACATGTCTGCCCTCCTCTTTATGAAGAACGGCAGGTCTTACCTGTGACTTTCCTCTCCTCACAAAAACATGAAAACATTCCCATTGCCAGAGACTTAGAGTTCCGGAAATTCTGGCCATCGCAACAAATTCCTCATACATCAAAAATCATGGACAAATGGACCCCCCACACACAGTGTACAAGTGAATCTGGAAAAGCTCATTAGTTTATGTTCTATCATTAGTATATAATTTTCAACTATGAGCTGATTATATATATACACACACAGCTCTGTGTAACAAATCACAGGCACCTGATCCTGCACACATTATGAGCACGCGTGTGTCCGTATCAGTGCGTGTTGAAAGAGAAGACAATGGTATTTGTCAGTCTACATCCTATTTTCCCCATTTGGTCATTAAGCCACAGACAAGTTCATCTCACGACCTGTGTATGTGAGGAATTAACACTCGCACACTGAAAAACACCTCCTGGGTTCCGGAGGATTCCAGCGGTATGGGAAAAACAGGAAAAATCTGCGCTCTCCTTCCTGCCCAATGACCCTGTTTGTATGACACGCAGGAGGCAGTTTAGGTGCAGGCAGTAAGTCAGCGGCTCTGTCTCATTGTCTCGGTTATGGTTACATCACTACAGTTCTGCATGCGTTGGAGGGTTACATTGTGAGTGGGAGTCTACTGTCAAGTTTACTTTTCAGATTACTCCCTCTATCTGCTTTTAAACAAACGGCCTTGTCATCGCAAAAACATACTTTCTTTTTCTTTTAAGGCAGCATTATAGGGGTGATTCACACAGAGAAGTGGAATAAAAAAGGTGTAGAGATGCATTTTTTTTTTTGTTTAATTTTTTAGAAAGGCGTGCCATGTGCGAATTCCTATAAAAGTTCTGAGACGTGACCGTCTATAACTATAAAGTTTTAATAATCAATTTAAATCTATGAGAACAGACTTCCACACACTAGCTTTGTTAACTATAATGGCACAGAGGAACATTGCCAATCAGAATCCAAGAGCTTGAGCATTTTAATTATGATTATGATAAACAGAAATCGTTTGTTGGTGTGACGCTAATATAGTTATCTTTAGTTATCGTACATCTTATGTGCAACTTAAGAGTAAATTGGCCTTAAAAGTGTTTTGTTACTGTTGAAACTGTCTGGTTCTGAATGAAATAATAGCCATAAACATTTCTATCGTCCACCACAACGTTTTTTTTTTTTTTTTACTGCGTTTATTGCAATTATTGCCTTAAATGCTATGGTTACATGTGATGCTGTGGCTAAGAAAGCTATGGCTAAAGAAAGGTGTTTTAGGAAAAAGCATAATTAAGTTGCTTGCCTTTTTGGTACAACCTTCACATCGTAAATGCTTTTAATTAATTTAAATGCTGCCTCTCTAGGCAGTGCACTAGGTTTTGAAACAAAGAAAGTATCTCTGTTTCTGCAATGACAGCTATTTTTTTTTTTTTAAATACAGATAAAGAGACTAATCTGAAAAGAAAACAATGATTGCAATCTTTCTTCCTTATCATGCAGATTAAAAGCAGATTAGACCCAGAATAATTTACACTACATTAACCCACGCTTACGTTTCCTTCTGAATGCTGTTGGAATATATTTATACACAGTAGCACACTATATGATAAAATTTATCTGATAAATAGTAACTTTAAGGAAACATACAAAACCTCTCCAAAATTATGTGGCATTTATGATCAAAAGAAATGCATTAATTCTGCATGGCTATCAACGTAATGAAACTAACTGCTTACTAAGAGGTGAGTAATGTGTGACGTTAAACTCAAATGGCAGCATAATAACAGCCACTTATAAGAGACACAAAGACCGATCAAGCCTGAAGAGCATCAGGAAGTGAATCTCAGTCCACCTGGTTTAAGAGGAAGTCAACAAAGCCACATGCAAGCTGAATGACGTCAATCACAAGCCACCGCACCTGACAGGAACTCCAACTGACTACATTTCTCATGCTCTCTGCTTCAGTATAATTCCACTTGACACTTCTCTTACGCGTTATGCATTGAAGACTTATTGAAGAATTAGCCCGGACTTGCTGTATGGCCCGATCATTGAAGTTTACAAGAGCATTTTACTATATCTACTCAGTGTTACACTCAGTGTTGTACTCCTTATATTTTTCTTTCCTACTGTCACAAGAACAGAGCTAAATAATGCACACATGGACAATATTCTATGTCCCTTCTTTTCCACTCTATTTGATTTTTCCATCATTCCTAGTAATGTATTGATTCAACTGTGAATGCAGCATCCTAATTACATCCACCAAACCAGACAGTACCAGTCACACAGCAATCTATAGTCTTTGTACTGACCGCTACTTTTTGCACAGTACTCTTACACAAACTTTTGTCCAAGGTACAGTAATTTTGGGTTACACTTTACTTTGATGGTGCATTTTGAGACATTTTGCTAACTATAAGTAACTACATGACAACTAACCTTCAGAGTATTAGTAGTATACTGTTAAAAACCCAAGTTGGGTTCAGAATGGGCAAACCCAGCGATTGGGTTGTTTTAACCCAGCAAATGGGTTAAATATTTGCCAAACCTGCTCTGTAGTTTTAAAGAACTCAACTATTGTTTAAAAATTACTGTATTGCTTGTTTAAAATGAACCCAAAATATGTTGGAAATTAACATTTATTAACATATAAATGAACATTGATGAATAATAATTAAACAATAAACATTAATTAAATTGCTTATTAATAAATGTTCACCTTTTAAATATTATTGTTGCCTGTAATTATGTGTCTGATTTTTAATTTCCAACCTATTTTGGATTAATTTAAAGCCAGCCATATAGCAATTTTTAAATAATAGTTAATGGTAAAATAAAAATGCCCAGCACGTTGGGCAAACACTTAACCCAATCGCTGGGTTTGTCCATTCTCAACCCCACTTAGGTTGGTTTTAACCCAGCATTTTTTTAGAGTGTAGGGTTAGGTTTGGGTTAGTAGAATAAGTTGATATGTACTTACAACGTTATAGTCAGTAGAATGTCTGTTGGGGAGCATCAAAATAAAGTGTTAGCAGACAGCTTACTAATACTCTACTGAAAGTTAGTTGACTTTGCAACACAAAGTTATTTATAGTTAGTAGAATGTCTAAAGTGGACCATCCAAATAAAGTGTAGCCATTTTGTTTCTTAGCTTTTTTCTGTGTTACAAGAATACAGTCAATTACATTTTTTTCTTGTGTTTCATTAAACAAAACCTGCTAAAGATTGCGTTTCTTCTACTCCTTGACGAAATGTGAACAATCTCTCTCTTATTATCCTTCAGAAATGACCTCAGTCCGCCAAGGTTTTTTTGACATTTCTAAGGAAACAGTCTGGGCTGTATAATAGAGGCTCCAGTGAATGGCCTTGCTCTGTTTAGTTAGCATAGATTACAGTTTTTCTGAAATCTCTGTCTGGCGTGTTCTCTGATATCACACTGGGAGCCATCCTCAAGGACAGCAAGTGAACTATAAGGAATTTTCCCACCCGTTACAAAACCTTCGGCTGAGGCAGGCTGTTGTCTGTTGCGTTATTGTGTTTGGCAGGTGTGCATGTGTGTGAGAGACCAACACGTAGCAGCCATGGCCTTTTCCTATGGTCTAACACGTTCTGTACAACTAGACTAAACAGCCATTAATATGGGCACTGTGCTTGAATGTGTGTGTACGTGAGTCTACTAAACATTTCAACACTGCCAGGCCAATCAGTAGAAGCTGCAGTGGAGATGAGTGATGATGAGGGATACAAGAGGGCAACGGCATGGGCAGTCACGTAGCTTGGCAAGAGGTCTCTTCATCATTAAAAATATATGTACACACACCACAACAAAACACGTGTTTACAGGCACACACACAAACACGTGATCTTTAAGATTGAGTTACTTTAAAAGTAAAGGAAATGACTCTATATGATTCTGCACTGTTACTATAATTTGTAATAAAAAACTCTATTAAATCTGAAAAGGTTATCTTTAATTAGTGCTCTGAGACTTTTGGACCTCATTTGGGATACATTTATGCATATGTGAAATTATATGCAGACTTACCAGGTAGGCAAACTCTGGTAATGGGGGGCTGGTTGGATACGGGTGACCTTCTGCATGGAGAAATGTTAAAAGATTACTGAAATTGTAACCAAATACAAACAAAAAAAACAATTACTGTCTGACAGAAGCTGAAAACCCCTGCAATTAAAACAATACTGTGTGTATTTTTTGAAAAAACACCCGTTTGTAATTCTATTGCGTCATCTATAACCGTAACAGGATGCATAATGTCAAAGCAAAAGAGCATATTTCCACATTAAAGAAGAATGAAAGAAACTTCTTTCCAGCCAGGTCATTCTGCAATGTATCTTTCTTAAGTGAATCATGGATTTGATGTGACACTCCCCTTTAATACCGAAGTATTATTTAAATATCACAGGGTGTGTCCTCTTTTCTGCACATGCTTCCGTAGAATTTCCTTTTAAGTTCATCTGAATTGGATTGCCCTTTGGATAGACTAGCAAAGAGCCTAACAAAAGCCTCTAGCAGTGCCGTATAAATGCCCTGACGCAGATCCGTGGTTACTTGGAAGGAGGAAATAATTCTTCCATGAATAACAGCGAATAAACACCCTTTTCCTCGTTTACCCTCATCACTCAGGTGGAAAAAAGGAATTTAGGGGCATCTGGAAAATCTTCTCCATAGGCAAGTGATTTTTGGCTGAGATTGAAATCTTGAAAACCGGTGACATATTAAGTGGAAAATGGCCCTAGTTAAATGTCAGTGTGCATGGGTGGCCGAGTCCATAAAACAAATGGTTGGAAAGACTGTCCTCTTGTGGTCGTATTTATTATTAAAACATTATTTTTTTATTATTTGCTTTTTATATTATTTATATTAATTTGTTTGTAATATTTTTTTATCAAAACATTAATTATTATTAAAATAATAGATAGTTAGTTAGTTAAAAATGACTAAAATTTCACCGATCCCTTGGAGTAATACAATGGCAGTCTATGGGGCCAGGCATTCTGGAATGTTTAAAAACAGAGATGTGAAGTACATATTGCTGTTACAGCACTTACATTAATTATTTCATAAACTAACATGTGTTATTTGAGCTTTAAAGACTAAAGTGTTACTTATTGTTTGCGCTCCTGATGTAATTCCTGCTGGTGGAGTTTGCTCCATGTAAACAGTATTTAGTGGATAGTTACATCATATTCCTCTCTGGGCAGCTTCATGTATCATGTGAAAGTTACTCGGTTTAGATGCTTTACATTGTCAGATGAGATGAAAGAAGAATATAACTTTCCACAGGTTAAGTGATTTTATTCTTCAGGCTAGTAAGATTCTCTTCTATTCTAGATTTGTGGTAAAACAGTGTGTTTAAAATGTTTAATTTGTCTTACAATCCAGTGTTTTGCCCCATAGACACCAATTGCATTATTGCATTTTTTTTTTTTTTTTTGTTTAACTGAGCAACGGGTCAAAATATTTGCAAATATTTCTGAATCAAAGAGAATTTTCTTTTTTGATGCAAAACAATCCTTTAAAAAGTCAGTTGTAAAATTAAATTTTCAGAAGCTGAATTTGATTTATTTATTTTGGTTTGGATTTTGTCCATTTGAATTGTCTGTTTAAGTTTGGTTAATGTCATAGTTTCTGTTTACAATAATACTCACTTGTTAGATGTGCACTGAACGTTCGTCAAGACAGTAAAGTTGTTTCTGACACTTCGAAGGCTTGCTAGAACCTAGAAAAAGTCAGAAATAACACAAAACTGTGAGGTAAAAGCACACGTGCGTTTGAAATGTAATCCTTAAAGAAATGTGACACTGAGGTGTTTACCTGAGCAAAAGGTGTGACTATCAGGTCATCCCCATGCCTGCAATCAAGAGTGAATAACATCTTGAGCAATCAACACTTAAACAAAGCAAACCTATTATTTTAAGTCAACAAGAAATTAAAACTGACCCTATTTACTTCCTTAATGGATGTTCCTGCTCTTATTGTGAATGATTCACTGAAAAATGGTTCTTTTTCTGAAATTACTTTTCCACTGATATCACTCAGTCCAGGCTGACTACTAGAATATTAGCCAATAACCAAATAGCTTTGAATTGTTTTTAGCAAACTCTCATTTGGTCTGGCAACATTTTTTTTGTGTGTGTTAAATATTTAGTTTCACTCAGAAATACATCACATTACAGAAGTAAAGTGGATTACGAACAGCAATTCATGTTGACTTCAACTTTATTTGTCAGATGTCATTTCATATTCCATGGAATTAGAGATCAGACTATCAAAAGAGGTTCTTTTCAGTATCTGGACCCCAAATGGCACTAAAAAAATAGGTTACCAAGAACAATCCAGTACATTCCTCAGGGTTCAACAGATATTTGGCATCTAAGACTCTGGAAAATGTGTTCTTATATAATTGCAGGCAGTTACTGCCAGAAGGCTTAGGAAATAAGGCCTTAATTGAGATACGTCCTGGCATGCAAATCTCACTGCCATGAGCGGCAGCACATAAATCAACTCCACTAATAAGCCCTGCCTCCATCTTTACCCTGCAGACATGTTTGGAAACAGAAATCCTAGCGTTGAAGAAAAAAGGCATATTGAACAACGACAGGGTCCTCAGATTACCAGATGCTGAATGATTTAGTGGTGGCAAATTAAAGTGGTTTCCTAGTAACTTGACTCATTAGTGAAGATGATTTAATGATTACTTAAAAGATGTGTTGTGCAGGAAAATATGTTCAGATTCTTTCTCTCATAAAAATATATATAAATAAAAAATAGCTTAAACCAGCCTAGGATGGTTTACTCGTTTTAGACGATCTAAAATGGTTTAGCAGGTCTTTCAGCCTAACCAGTAGACAAGTGCCCAAAAACCAGTCCAGTTTGGAAGACAAGCCAACACCAGAAAACCAATTTAGGCTGATTTAGGTTGTTGTTTTCAACTGGTTCAATAAATAAATAAAAGGTAGCAGTGTTGGGGAAAGTTACTTTTAAAAGTAATGCATTACAATATTGTATTACTCCCTTAAATAAGTAACTAGTTGCATTACTTAGTTACTTTTTTTCACATTACTTTTGCATTATTTGTTCCTCACCTGGACTGGACTTGCTTGTTTGTTTTTTAATGACAACAAAAAAGTTCAAATGTTAAAGTGCTTTCACACCATAATGAAATGAATAAGACTCTTATTTCTAAATCTAATCTAAAGTAATTTTTGCTTATTAGTATGATTGAATTAGATCCATAAAGTGAGATTAAATAGATTGCATTTCACTGTTTTTATTCATTTTGAGGAATATGGAATGTTTTTGTGCAAGTGAGATGAGTAAATGCATGTTCACATTTAGTCTAAAACTACTATAACCATCATGTTTACACAGCACACACAACACCTCTGCATTTTATCTCTCTCAACATGAGGACAGGAGAGCTGTCAGTCAATAAATGTGAAAAAGTAACTTGCAGTACTTATTTGAAAAAGTAACTTAGATATTTTGCTGTCAATTGAAAAAGTAATGCGTTACTTTACTAGTAACTTGAAAAAGTATTCTGATTATGTAACTCAAGTTACTTATAATACTTTACACTGGCTATTAATACATTTAAAACAATGAAAAATACAACTATACTCACAGTTCTGAGGCGATAGAAGAATTTCGAGACATTGACTTTGGTGAGAGGTCATAGTCGCTGTCTGAGCGGTAGAGGAAGGACTCTCGCCGCTGGTTGTGGCCGGGAAAGTTTGTGTGCAGAACGAGGCCAGAACCTGGTGAGGCCTGGGGATCCAAAGGACTACAGCTTGCAGACGGGCCATTTTCAACATCGAAACTGTACAAAAACAAAAAACAATACATTCAAATTAAGGTAAAGGTAACTTAATGGTCTTACATTGGTGTCATTTTAACATATACAATATTATATGAAGGCACTTTTGTCTTACTGTAGAATAAGACTGTTCATTTGAAACTAAAAACAAGTCAGTACTGATTCACCTTGGCCATCCACAAGATAAGTTATATATAGCTTAATGAAAATTTCAGGAAAAATACACAAGCTGTCCTCTGGGACCAGAGTGCTCTGGAAAGTCTCAAAGATTCCCAGCACTTGGGGCGGAAGCACGTCTCATCTTTCCAAACCATAAGGAAGCATAGTGGAGATGGTCTCAGCCCACATCAAACAGAAGAGAAGCAGGGGAAACACATTACACTCAACTCAAATAAACAGCTTCAAAAGACACTTGTGTTCGGTTCAGATGTGCTTGTGATTTCAGATCCAACCAGAAGGAAGTAGCGATGGTCTTTACGCTCAGAGCGCCAGAGGTTTGGTGACCTTTCACTGTTGCTCCTCGTGCACTGGAGAGTCTCAATGTAAAAAAAAAAAATGCTCTAAAGCAAAACTAGGGAATAGGAGAACCATTCACAACCAGTTCCTTGTTTTGCTGCAATTTGTTGCAGTCCATCGGAAATTTACTACAACACACACTCGCCACACAAGTGAAAATAAGAGTTATTGAGATGTCACAGAGTGGCCTGGTCCACGCAGAGGCCCGGTGTCTGTTAACAGCAACTAACACTGAATCAACATCCTTCTATTGTGCCCCTTTTTCCTGTTAAACTGGCATTCAAAACAACCGTCAACAGTATGTGTGCTTTTCACACTGTGGTTAACCCCAGGTTATAAACCCCACAAACACTTGTATTTATAAAAGGGAGTAAGCACCTTTCCTGCAGTCATGTCTGAGAAAATGTATTAAAGGTAATCTGGATTGTACAGTCATGAATCAGTTCTTTTATAAAACCAGGTTGTGTCCTGTGTTCAGTCAATCAATGATATTGACACTGCAAATATGCAAATATATTAAGCCAGTTTTTGATATAAAAAAGATCATCGTTTAGAAATAACATGCAAAGTCTGTACAACTGCTTTATAGATCATTTTACAAAAAAAAGTGTTCAGAAGTTCAGACTGATCCTTCTTGAACAATAAATTGACCACGGCCTGTAGATACTGGAATGCCCTCCCTCTGGCATCTCCGTGAAATTTCATCTCTTCCCATCTTCAAAACTCAATTATAAATTCATCTGTTTGCTTGATCATATTGAAGTGTTTATGCATTCTGATCCTGTCTTGTGATCACAATCAATTTATCTTGGGTTTTTTTTCTTTTTTTCCTCCTGTTTCTGTTTGCAATGTAGTTTGTCCCTTTTTTGGTATTTGTTCTTCTTGTTTCAGTTGCAGTTGTTTCCTGTCATGCATTTTTTGATGCATGTTTGGGTTTCTTAAGGCGCTATTTGAATGATTATTTTTGCTGTTGTTATGAACACATAAGTCACAAAAGTACGATAAAATTGAAAATAATAAACCAAACGCCTTTGATAAATAAGTTCATAAGACAGATATGTGGAGTGAGACACTGCACTATGAATAAGGAAAAAACATTCTATACCACCTCTGCCACACTGTAAGTGTGAGTGTGAATGACGTCCAGGAAGGGTGCGACAAAACACTAAATGAAACTGCTAATACAAACTGACACACAGACCTAAATACAGGTAATTTATCTCCTTATGGTATAAAAACAGCCATTCATTGACCATTCATTCCACTATACACAAGATTTTATGATATAAAGCAAATACTGCCCTTGAATCATAATCAATTGCTGTACAAAAATAAATAAATTAGATGACAAAGCCAGACAAACACACTGAAACAAACTGAATGGAAGTGGTGTTTTTTTTTTTTTTTTACTGTGAACATGATCCTCTGAGTGGCATTTCTCATTGCGCACTTTTTACAATATCCTTTCAATGGAAATTGTTTGTAAGAAACTTTCAGTGTTAGTCTGACTGACATCTTCATGGAGTAGCAATCATGTCTAAAGCAGAATATATACTCTGGGTCATTTGAGCTCTCTGGAGAGGTTAAGACTGAAAAAAGCTACCAGGAAATGATACCTCTGACCTCAGCTGAAACCAGTATCTCTGATTTCCCATGACATTACTATTTCAGAGTTCATGTAAAAGGTGATAGTGGCTTTACATTGGGAGGAAATAAACAATCAAAAAGTTAAGTAGAACAAGTGTCAAGTGGCCAAGTTGACATCTTACAATAACTTTACTTGGCTGAGCACTTTAAAACCCCATGAAATCCATTGATGAGTGCTGTTTTCTGTGTTGTGATGATGTATTTTCAATTGAACTATAGGAAGTTTGTCATTTTTGACCATTTTTAAGCTTTTACATCACATATCATAGGCTCCAGGGGTTGATTGGACAAAAATCTGTGGTGAGACATCAATAGTTTTGTTTTTAGAAGAGAAAGACTGTGTTTTAAACCAGAACTAAATATATGCTAAATATTAATCATGTAAGTGTTTAGTAGAACACAAACATATCGATTGTCTCAAAAACACAGACCAAAGGCTACAAAACTACTCCAAAACTTCTTCACTATCACTCTGACAATAGCTAAGTTTACATGGATGGACGCCCTTTGTTTCAATCCAAATTAAATCATTCCTATTGATGAATCCGAAAGTAGTTTACACAAACGCAAAAAAAAAAAAAACGATCGGATCGATGTACGCATTTTTATGTAACAAGCTTAAAATCGGAATTGATTTCTTGACATGAGGGCATGAATACAGAGAGCACACGCTATTTGTGCATACTATTGTCCTACTATTTCGGGTTCCTAGTTAGAAGACGACGAGCACATGAACCTTTGTGCCGTGCTGCTAATATTTATATTAAGCGGTATAAAGCCTGTTCCCAAGCCCAAAACAAGGTATCTGTGGATGAGAATGCGAGACAAGGACTAGTCTGCCATACCTCACAGACAATGAGTGGAAGGAGAATTTTAGAATGACATGACTGTAATTTATGATTCTTCATTCAACAACAACAACTCGCTCCTCACGTCACCTCTACGTCATTGCACATGCACAGTAGCCTACTTTCCAGTTTCGGTTTTCAATCCAATCAAGTGTTTACATTTCCCCTCGATCGGATTAGAAAAGGTTTCCGAATGAATATGAATGCCCCCCTTTGCAATGCCCAACAAGCCATGCACTCTCACGTAGTGAAAAATACATTGCGGAACAAAGAGGACACTGACAATGTAGAAAACAGTTTCATATTTAAAATATTGTAATTTTTTAAAAGAAGTTTAAACAATAAATACTGTATAGTGGCTCTTTAATGTGTCGTGACAGATCGCTGTAGCTCCTCAGTTCAAGCGGCTCGTGAACCAACATCTCTTCAAACTAGTTCATTTATAGCATCAAATAAACATGAATGAACATCAGAAGGAATGTTGTTTCAAGCACGGAAAGACGCGAGTACACACAGTTTTTCAAGTTCAAGTTCACCAACATTAATCTACTAACTCCCCTGACTGCTTTGTGGGACAAAATGGTTTTGGGGTTCGGATTCGGGGTTATGATTGGTTAGATCGCCTGTCAATCAAACTGCTTGCAAAGGGTCAAATCGATTCCCATTAACGTTAATTTGTTTATTCCAACTGTGTTAAAAATGCTAAAAATCTTAAAACAGTTTTTAAGCTCTTAAACATTTGTTATTTTATTTAATCTTTATTTCAATTAATAAAAACAATTTTTAACAGTTTTCTTTTGTTTTAGTTAACAATAACCATGCACAATAACAAGGCAAAAAATTTAATATGACGTGAATTTCATGCTCAATAATACTTGGCGTCAGAGCTGACCACAGTGCAACAAATAACCTCTTGTTGTCTTAAAGAAAAGATCTAACATTTGTACGTGATTGCCTCATTTGTTTTGATTTGTAGTAATTGTGCAGAGACAGAGTCTCATATGGTTGTGGGGGCAGCTAATGAAAATGTTTTTCAGCAATTAAAAAGAATAAATATTGTCTGATGTTTATATTCTTACCATGAAACTAAAAGGAGGATTTTGTTTCCAGTAAGTAATTATCTTGTGACTGGTGTTGAGTCACTGTCTAGCACATACACAACACAACAATAGTTTATGTAGGACAGATCAAAAAGATATTCTGTACTTGTCCACTTCACTTTAAGTGTAAGCTCCAGCACTCTAACAATGGTCCATCTTTTCTCAAGGAGACATAACTCTGGGTTTCAAATAAAGGTCTCTTTGCTTCACATACATTTTCAGTTCCTCTGTCTTATAGGGGTACAAAATTACAAAATGGACTTCAGTGTAATACATGAGCAATTAAATTATTACATTATCAGGCATCATAGATATTTTGTAATGTTGGATTTGGTCATAAGTTTGTGGTGAAAAAGGGGACTTCTAAGACAATTTGCACTGGAATCTACTCTGGCATTAGAAACTCAGAAACAGAAGAGGGAAGTTAATATGAGCCGGTCCGTGAGAATGTTCAAGACTGTGGACCTATGCTTTAAATGGAATTCACCAAGACTGAAAAATGCAGAATGTTTGCTGTTTTTCCATGACATATTTTGGAAACAAATAGATGCCCTACTCTAGGGACCATTTAATATGATGCAGTTGTTTTGAGTAAATCAGTTGGAATGCAAGTGAATGTTTGTTTGTGCCAACTTTATTAGTGTCAGGGCTATGTTTAGTTCTAGTTTCATTGTGTTTTGGTTTTGTTCTCCTTTTGCCTGTGTCCATAGTCCATGGCTAGTTTCCATAGTTACTCATTAGTTCCACACCTGTTCTTAGTTCTGTTAATTACTCTGTCTATATTTAAGCCCTTTGTTTTCTCTGTTCAGTGTTAGGTCTCGTTCATGTTAATGTGATTGTTTTTTTTTTTTACTATTATTACTCCTGCGATCTCCTGTGTGTTTGTTTGGGCTATTATTGAAGTTTTTTGTTGTTGTTGAATTCTCTTTTGTGTGTCATTACAGCCACAGCATTACAAGTAATTGCAGTAGAAACAGCGTCTGGAGTAATCACTGGTGCCTTGTTTAACTCCTGGGTCCCAATGTCACCTTTATATTTGGTTTCAGATCCCTAACCACACAGACATGGCACTAAAGACATGACACAAATACACTGTAGCAGTGTGTGTCAGATATGGCTTCATGTAGTACATTTTATGCACCTTCATGTAACATCTACCGTACTTAAAGGTTTTTATTGAACTAAAAACTATTTATTATGACTGAATAAACCAGAATACACAAGTTTAGACAAACAACCAATTTCCGTCAAGTCATTTTTAATTCCTTAGAAGGTCATGAAACTCCCTGTTTCAGCAGCAGTCAGTTCTCACCAAAGTTTTGAAAAATGCTACAAAAGTGGGCGTGGTTAAACTGGGTAGTGACAACACAGCAATGGCTTCTGATTCAGGCAGTTTTATTTCACTCTCATTAAAAGCATCAAAGCTTCCCACAAATACAGGATGCAAATTATCATTACATGCAACACAACATACACATGGTATTTTCTATAATTTAATGCACAAATAAATGCGCAGCCATTCGCATTTTGTTCTCTGCATCAAATTCCAACACACTGTTGCATCTTTGATAACTTTTGAGACTTATTTTGCAGCGTTTTTATAAGATGTTTGATCGGTGAAAGAGCTGTAAAGACCGATTATACTCACAGTGTGGATGAATCACGATTGTGTCGGAGACACAGATATTGACGAGAACTTGTGCAACGCAGAAACAAACACTTGTTTTCTATCCATTAACGCATATCTAGGATATTGTATACAATCTCACTGTTTGAAGCGCCTGTCAGAGGAATAAGGCCGAAGTCCACCTTTCTCCAGTTCTTGTATAGCTTTCTTGAGAAAAATGCTTGCTAACCACAAACAGGTTTGTCTCTTTATTGTCTCTTTAGATGTGTCGGTAATTGATGGCCAACCAACCGCCCACAGCCAGTCTAGCCCTCGCAGCATTGTGGGGAAATCCATGCAACACACTTTCTACGCCACGAAAACAAACACTTGCGACCCATGAAGACTCTCATCTCTCACTCTCACCTACTGCGCGATCTAACAGTTTGACATGTCTGTCTGTCATTTGAAAGAACTAATGTTTTGCACATTTGTGAATTATTTTAATAGCTTAGCACATCTGAAAATCTCTGTACAATCCTGTTTAAAGATTTGGGGTTTTTAAAGATTTTTGAAAGTTTCTTATGCTCATAAAGGTTGCATGTTTTCAATCAATAATACGGTAAAAACAGTAATACTGTGAAATTTGTCAATTTACCACTTTATATTTACAAAATATTATTCTCCAATGCACGTACAGGAGAGTACCACGACGCATATGTGTTGTGATGAAGCAAGAGCATGCGTTGTGGCGTGAACATGGATCGGAGATTATCATCGAAGAGGCAGTATATAACATTATCCTAACTGTAGTGTATGCAAGTTTAGGAGAACATTACTGTATACAAAATGTACAAATTGTGTGTGCAAATTACATTACACACAACCATGCTACGCATTGTATGGTGGAGTGAATGACAAAAGTGATTTGATCTCATAAGTACGATCTAAAGAAATATCTCTGAATTCAAAATTTGCATTTCAGAGTCACCAATTCAACACAATCCACATATGCTGTCTAGGCAACATACCATGCAAAGGTAAAAGGTATCTCACAGAGCTCAGTTTCAAGCAACACATTTCTGCCTTTCAGCACAAATCCACCTAACGTGGAGATTATCTTTGTTGGCATTTGGAGTCATGGGAGACCTTTACACACCCTATCCGGACGTCAGAGCATGCCGTGTGTAAACACAGATGTGCATATACTCATTCATTCAAGTGTTTGACAATTAGAGTGTATATAAACACGCATTACAGACTGACACAACGGCATAAAGTTTGATTTCATAACTGAAGAAACTCATACAGAGACAGGGCAGTTTTAAAACAATATATGCAACAAATAGCAAAAAAGATTCTAAGTAAGCAACGTACTTGAGTATGTAAGAGAGAAAAAAAAAGAAAAACAGAAAGAAAGAGAGAAAGAAAGAAAGAAGAGCGGCCCCCTAATAGTCGACTAATCATTAGTCTACAAGAAGAGGCTTACTTGACCAAAATTTTTTTAGTCAGTTAGTCGCAGGAAGAAAAAACAAAAACATTGTGTCGAAGTCACATAGTCTGTGAGGGACAGATCGTTAATGTCGGACAGGAAATCCAAACGTTCACCTTTCATCCATCAACCTCAAATATGTCTTATCATATCCAAGTTTAAGTATAGCACGCTTACTGCTAGACGTGGAGGCACTGGCGCGATCACTCGCATTTTTTCTGATAACAGCGGAAACACCTTAAAATACTCCATCATTTTTGGTCATATTTGGTCAGATAAGAGTAATACATCATTCAAAACTGTAAAGGGTCTTTTATTTTTGTAAACTCAGTAAACAAACAGGGTGCGTTTTCTGCCTTCTCTGTCTCCCTGAACTGGAGCGCCCTGAACACTGACCGAAAGTCAGTGTATAAGCTACTTGCCTCACAGACATGAGAAATATATCTATAGAAAGCTTGAAATGTCTACTTTGAAACGAACCAATTCAAATCTAAAAGAAATACTCTCTGCTTATGTAATCCGTATGAAAGGTGCATTTCTCTCTATAGGTGCGTTGACTATACTGCGGAGATGGCGAGTCAGCATCGCCAACATCATCTTTACATCCGACACTAGCTCAGAAAACACTAGTTTATCAATAAATAATTAAAATGTTTTTTTAAGTAGTTTTTTTTTGTGACACATTCATAATCATCCTTTTGCCCGTGCTTTGCAGCAAGCTTTATGTGTGCGCTTAAGCACAGAATAGGCTATTACGCCTTTATATATATATTAAACACTCGTTATGGTTTAGTCTCCACAGTACATTTAAGTAATTCAATTAATATAAACATGCAATTAGTCGACTAATAACTTAAATAAAAGACTAATAGTCATTCAATAGTCACAAGAAAGAGAGAAAGCGAGCAAGAGAGGAAGGAAGTTACAGGGAATTATTGAAAATAAAATAAAATAATACATTTAAATAAATAAAATAAAATAAAAGAACTTCTCAGGAGAGGGTACTTAAAACCAATCTTTCTTTCCAATTAGGGCAAAATGTCATCTGGGAAGCTTATTTTGGTTTTGGAATTGATCTAATGCTGTGTGGTGATGTTTATCTAGACAATGTAAAGCAAGAACAGCTCTCAGGTGTGAAATTACAGTGGAGCTGAATGCATCATTTGATATCACGAGCACATAGAGCGAGTATAACGCTTGATCCAATGCATGCACACAATAGACTGATGGAAAATGTACAACAGCTGTGAACAATTTGACTCTTATATAAACACAGAGCTCAGTTTACTTACAAACACACTCACAAACTGCTTGAGCAACAACAATTCATCACAATGAACTCAAGAAGAAGCCCGAAAAAAAAAAAAAAGTGGGGAGAAAGAGAAAAAGTACAGAAAGTGATACTACAGGTGAAGATCTGTTTCAAAAGAAAAGATATGCAACAAGAGATGACACCTGATCGCTGTGTGACAAGGGTCCTGAAGAAAAGGACAGAAATTCATGACGTAGACAGGCGGACAGATGGGCAAGTAGTGACCCATATTTAAAGTAGTACTTAGCACATAATTACAACTGCAGTGGTAATAAGCCAACAACAAAAAAGAGAGAGTTGGAGACAGTGTGTGAAAGCATGTGAACCACACAGAGTCTGAGACGTGACAGAGACAGAAAAAGAGGGCGTTAGTTCTAACCTTAAGGTGGAGGTGTGCAGCCTCTTCACCACCTCCTCACTGAAGTCAAAATGAACCCTGCCTCTGTGGCAGGGCGACCTGCGGAGCATGGCCCTGAGACACACCGCTGTGCTGTTGAGCGTGCTCTAGTAGCGTCTCCCCTGCATGACTCCCCTAACACTTAGTGCCCTCCCACAGAGCTTAACTTCACAGCACAGCCACTTCCTTTTGAAGTCCAGCTGCGCTACCACTCTACTTAGCTCTCGGCAAGAGAACAGGGCCGCACATGAAACCCGGGGCGGAGCTCTAAACAAGGAGTTGGAATGTCTGAACAAATGAGAAGTTTCATTCCAAAATGTCAACTGTAGACACAAACAAAATACTATAAGAACATGTTTTATCTCTTTCTGAATGCTTCAAAACATGGTCGGAATGCATATGAAGAAGTGTTAAAACGGTTTGGATCTCTTTGTAACTTCTGAATTGAAACACTTTCCAGTTCAGTGACGTATGCAAAAAAAATGATTTAAAAAAAAAAATGCATGCGTACTGACTACACAGAAATGGTATGTCATGCCATAATTAAATTGCTAATGATTATTGTAAGGTTCTAATGCATAAACTACTGAAAAACATACTTGTACAATATATAAATATGTATAGATATATCAACCATGGCAGTTAAATTACATACAGTGTTGAGGGTAACACATTACAAGTAATGGAAGTTACACAATCAGATTACTTTTTTCAAGTAACTAGTAAAGTAATGCATTACTTTTAAATTTGCAGCAAAATATAAATATATGTTTTCCCATTTATTGACTGGCACCTCTTCTGCCCCCATGTAGAGAGAAATCAGGAGTGAGCCATTTTCAGTATTCCGCAAAATTAATAAAAAGCAGTGAGATGCAAACTCAGAATATTACGCAAATTGGCAATAATAAAATATGATAAATAACGCACATACTTTATGGATTTAACACCTTTCTAATTTCTATCTATGTAATAATACTTTTAAAGGAACTTCCCCCAATATATATTTTTAAGTTTAGCAGAACTAGTTGATGTCGTCATTTCCTCTAGTTTTACATTTCAGTGATCTTTGCTCACTTAATCTTTGAAACCCCCAATACATGTAATAATACTAATAAAAATGTTAAATGTCATTTTTAGCACATATAAAAATGAATATTAAGTTTTATACAGTACATTGTAATGTTGTGATGCCTAAATTCACTAAAACAATTGTAAAATTTGTTTTATTTCTAATTTATTTAGACTTGTATTGTTACGGACTTATAGGTCACAAATGAGAATACAAATGAGGAATTACTAGAACAAGGTTTAATGAAGGGTATGCTAAATTATCCATACAAGACATTCAAAACATTAACAACGACTGACAACGGGACAGAGGAAACACAGGACTTACAAAGGGATCAAACAAGGGTAATTGAAGACACACAGCTGACATGACTGAAACAATAATGAACGGTAACCTAGGAAACTAACTAGTGGAGGGAAAACTGAAAACAAACAGACATGTGGCAGATGAAAACTGAGTCCAGAACATAAATACATGTAACAAATATAGACTAATGTAATATAATATAATACAATATGTGTGTTGTGTGAATTTTCACAAGAGTTCGATCTGTGATGCTATTTGAATTCAAGGGTCAGAGGTTATCAGATTTGAACTTTGGTATGCAGGGGAAGACAAAACTGCATGAGTTCGCATTTCCAGTCTTGCATTTCGTTCACATGCATATGTGAATAGAGTGAATAGAGCACAAAGAGCACAATAAGTTCCACAACACATAGTAAAATAGTACTATCAATGAGAAGAAAATGTGTTGTGTGTTATAGGATTAAAAAACATTCCAAACATGTGTGATGATGTGGCGGGTGGATTAAAGAGAGTTCACTGAAAAGCACTTGTGGTCTTTAGTCATTAGAAAAAAAAATCCCTTAGTGATCACAGGTCTGTCGTCATTGTGTACTGTTAAGATGCTTACTTGCCCATGATAGGAAATGAAGCTGTGAAAGCCACATGAAACTTTGACACAAGACAAAACAATTCGTAAGTGTACTGACAACAGAGCAGACAATGGCAGTGCAGGGGAAGATCTGCCTGCCGTACAGCTGATGATAATAGGAAAGGAAAGAATGAGTCGAACAGGCTGGTGTGAATGCAGCGGATGACTCAGTGTGAAATAATGTTGCTGCCTGTCAAAACGAAACAGTTGAACAATATTCGTCAAAATTTGTCGAAGAACCTAATAGGTTCAAAATGAGATGTCTTTGATTTCAAACACTTCATTCACTTCATCCCTGTGATTAAATAAGAATATAAAAAAGGTTTCATTTAAATCACACAATCATCAGGGACATGGCTGTTAAATGGGTTTATAGTGTGCAGAAACCTATAGAATATGGTGTTACTAAGAATGCCAAAAACATTTAAGACGACAGTACACCTTACTGGCCATTAGATGGCAGCATTTTACAAATAAAGAAAGTCACACTTTATATATTTCTTACACGTTGACCATAAGCTTGTGCACTTGTTTTACTGTACTGAGAATTAAGTTCATTAATTAAATTAATATAAATTAATTAATTAACAATGGATTGTTACTAAAAAAATAACATCCTCTGTTTAATCCATTAGAAATGCAGTAGAATGTAAAAAAAAAAAAAAAAATGCTGGTCTTAGGACACTCATCTCTGGCTAATAATGCTACAAACAGGTTGAGGGGAATCGAAACAGTCCAGAACCATGAAGCAGACTAACCTATTTGGTTACTTTGAGTCATTACTAACATCTAACCTTCATACTTGACACCCTGATACCCGAGTAGCATTGACACGCATGAGACTAAAAGAGGACGGTAGCACAGCAGCTCTCAGTTCTAATGTCATGGGCATTTCTCTGACAGTGTCGGGGCTTGATTGGAGATGACTTTGAGGTGCTTAAGTACCCTGATTACAAAATTATCCTTGATTATAATTTTCACCTCAAGTATTCTACAAGAACTACTGAAGAGAAAATTCAGAAAACAAGAATTAGGGTCTCAAAAAATAATGTGATTTAATTTTTGTATGGAAAATGTTTTACAATGGTTTTTTTTACTCTTTTTATATTCAGTTTTACCTTAAAAACACACGGTACATCCTGTCAAAGTAGGTACGTTATGTGAATTCTGATAAACTCTGAATTTGTGAGTCTCAATCTGATGTCTGCATGAGGTATCAAATAATTCATTACTGATGCATAAAAGACTGAATAAATGAATGACCTAAATTAATATTCTAATCTCTCTACTTACAAAGCAGTGAGAAAGCAAAACTGATTGGGAATCATTCTGAGCAATATAAAACAGTATTTGGGGGATATGGTTGCTTTTTGGATTATTGTGCCCAACATATTTTCTTTAGCTTATAGGTCTTATGCACCAGAGAAACACGTACACAGCCATCTTTAGAATTCTGTGTTTGAACTTCGGTTTTAGCGGTAGCTCTGTATATTTCTATGGCAAGAGTAATTAGCTGGTGAAGTGGATTTACTTATTGTAGAGTTAAGGAAAGTTATCATGAGCATTGTAATGTTTGAAGCGTATATCAAAACAAATGTCCGCAAACCGAGAAGATTTTAAAACGAGCGGTTGATTCAGAAGTCCGTAAAATATTACCTTCATGCTGTGGAAATACAAACCAGAAGACAGAAAACAACGAGTGCGTCGCTGAAAAGGGGCGGGGCTACATGAGGTCTATAAGAATGAATTAAATACTGATTTAAAAATTAAATCATTAATGTTTTGATATTAAATTCATAAACAGTTCAGGAATATTTCTGATATCTAAAATGTGATTACCATGAATTTTCAAAAAAAAAAAAAAGCTAACTGAATATGAAAGGCCTACAGTTATTCCATAAAAATGACAGGATTAGACACTGTAATTTCCTTTTAAAAATGTGAATGAACTGTAAATTATGAACAAAATCTGTAGGAGGACTTATCAGTAAAATACATAAGATGACAGAGAACTAAATATTTGTCTTTAGTGTCTTAAAAAGTTCTCTCTAAATATAACTCTAGTATTAAGGAGAGTTCACAGCGGAGCATTACATAAATATTTTATAATCCACTCTGGAAACACCAGCACATCATTGTCTCATACTGTCTTAATGTGTTCAGAATCACTGAATCATTGCATAACATCACACACCTGTCACTCTAGGATATACTTCACTGATTCATGTGACACACTCACTCTCTTGCTTCTAATCAAAGAGCACAGACCTCTGTTTACCTGCTCTGTCTAATTCAATCTAACACGTCCAATAGGAACTTCATGCATCTCTTTGATTCCTTGATGTTCTCCGACAGGTGTGAGACAGAGGACAGCCAAGGAGAGAGAGAGAGAGAGAGAGAGAGAGAGAGAAAGAAAGAGAGAGAGAGAGAGAGAGAAAACAGTTAAAGGGACAGTGCACCCATAAATGAAAATTCACTCACCCTCATGTCGTTCCAACCCTTTATAACTTTTTTTCTGTGGAACACAAAAGATAATATTGTGAAGCGTGTTGGTAACAGTTTTGGTTCCCATTGGGTATGAACCAAAAATACAATGGAAGTCACTGGGAACCGAAACTGTTTGGTTACCATTCTTCAAAATATATATATATTTTTGTGCTCTGCATACAGGTTTGGAACAACACGAGGGTGGGTGAATAATTGATGACAGAATTTTCAATTTTTATATCCATAAATGAAAACACCTTGTTTATCTAAAGCCATCTGATAATTGCACGAAGAGCACACTAACTTAAACTTTGCTTCAGAGGTTTTAGAATAAACAAAAACATAAGCATACAAATGATGGCCAATAAATAAATGATGACCGAATTTTCATTTTTGGATGAACTATTGCTTTACACTCAGCAGAAAGGCTATTAGAAAGGGGACAAGGTGAGGAAAGAAAATAACTGATGGAAATTAGAATGAGAGGGCAAGGGGGAGATGAAAGGACAGAGTAAGGGATGATCTCACCAGATGGGCACAAGTAAAGAAGATGGAGAGGTTAATGTTAAGGCCTGACTCCCAGGTTAATGTTTGGGCCTCACTCCTACTGTGAAGCCGGCTCTCTGACAGCCCAGTGGACCCAATCTACAAGCTTTCACTGCTCACTGTATATAATCTTATATGACTGGAGAAAACACAGGATAGCTATTAAGTTTACTAGGATAACACCCTGCTGATCATAAAAATAACACATAACCGCTTCTCATCAGGTGTCTACATCTTAATGCGTAATGTACTCCATAATAGAGGAAATAGACTGTATTAACGCACTGGGATCAGTTCTATCTGTGATGCAGTTCAAATCTCACTCAGGTTAGAGGTGAGATGTGGAAGGGGAGATACAGAGATGTGGAGCTGTGAATTACATTTCAGGTCGATTTCAAAATGGCTGAACTGGGAATGAGAATGTTTCAAACGTCAGAGAACTGGCAATGAGTTCAAATGCTCAGTATGAGTTAAATATGTAAGGGATATTAAATCAAGGTAGTCAAGGCTTGCCTTGTACCACACTGAATGTGTGTGTGTATGTGTGTGTACAGGTTTATAGTATATTAGGATAGTAAACTTGAGATCTGAGAATGTGTGAGTGTATGTGTGTGTGTGTGTGTGTGTGTGTGTGTGTGTTACAATAAGACTGACTATTTTCCCTATGGTCCAAGGAGGCAAGGCAAAGGCAAATTTTACAAAAAAAAAGCACAAATATTACAAAACATGACATTAAAAAGTGTATAAATAATTTTTTTTTCTAAAGCAACATGGTCCAACAGCAACTTCCCTGAGCCCATTGAGTTTTTCAGTGGGTTTGAAGGGGGGTAATTGAAAATGAATGGGGGAAAGTCACAGAGAGAGGAAGCAATGCCTGCATTGCACTTTGATTGGATATGATTGGTTATAAATCCCACACCAAATAACCAAATGACACAAGGAGTTCATATACATATATTGTAACTGTAATGATTCATAAATGTACTGTATGAAAACCAAAGTACCAATGAAAAAAACTACAGAAAACCTTTCAGAATTCACAGTGAACAGTATGTGTATAGTACAACAGCAAAGAGCTTGTTAGACACGTTGCCATACCGAACAGAACCACATTGAGATGCAAAAAAAAAACAACAACAACAAACCACGGCCTGCATACTGTATGCCTACTACAGTACATGGATTCATTCAGAATTACTAAACACAGCAACATATACTTGACAAATCTAAACATTATCCTGAATGTGTATGGAAACAACCAAAATGCATCTGTGCATTAATGTAATGTGCGATCAGTGCGTCCAGACTGCACACACCCGGTTTGTTTGCACATCAATAACGGACTCACGCGTTGCTTACTGTACAACTCCTGGTTGTTAAATTATATTTTATTCAAATATGAAACATGCTAATATCATGACATGCCTTGATATCGACATGCTAAAATCATGGCCCTAAGCTGCCCACCATTAATTAAAAATGCACTTTTAGATAGTATTTTACTTCTAAGGTTTTTTTTCTTTACTTCTTACTTGTACTATGGCATATTGCATATACTTTGGCATATATATAAATCTGGGTTTAAAACATGCTGATTTCTAAACTCAAAAATCATGTAAGTTAGTTCAATCCACAAGATCATCATGCTTTCTGGACGTATGTTGATATAATGATAACATAGGTTTTTTTTCTATAACAGACACTTGTAATACACCATTAGAGGGGTCAGAGCTGTTGTTGGACATGATATGCGCGGAGCAGAGTATTCCATGACCCTGTCGCAAAGCATGCTGTAAGCTGATCTGCAGTACAGGCATGACAGTTGCCTTTTGTGTGCCCGTGTGTAGCCTTGACAAATGAGTTCTGAGACAAAAAGTTTGAGGGGAGCATGTTCATCTAATCCTGTCAATCACATTGCAAGCATATATAAGCGGCAGTCTATTGCACTCCTATGACAAAAACTCTGCCTTTATTTATACTATTTGGATATGTAGTTTCTTTCTCATCTTATTCACAAACTTTAAGAAGTTTTCACTTTTTGGCTCACTCTCTTGTAAAGCGTTTTTTTTTTTTGTTGTAAAGCTGCAATTCATCTGCATTAAGTCAAGTGCTCCACAAATAAATAGTTAAACTGAGCTGAATTGGCATAATTAACATACACTAATTAAACACTAAAGATGTGTTTAAATGATTACACTCTAATGATTTAAAATCATGAGCTCACTACTAGCCATTTTATTGAGGAGAGGGTTGCCTCATGGGGGTGGCCATTTTGAGATCATATGACGAGCTAAAAGCTACACACATTACCTGGATAACAACTATATATGTTGGACACTTACACTCAATGAATAATGACAGACTGTGAATAGCACATTGCTATTATGGCATCGAACATCTCTTGTTTTTGCAAGGTGCGACATCACACCACTAGGTGTCAGTATAAAGTCCGAGGACTCCAGTATGAGCCAGCAAAACAAAAAAGGAATTTACTGAGTTCCCCAAACATTTCTCTCAAAGAATGATTGTGGAAACATCACTTATTTAATTTTGTGTAGACCAGAGAGAAGGGGGGAAAAAAGAATACATTGCTTTATTATACTGAACATATTGCAAAAGCTTGAATTAGCAATAAATCAACCACCACGGCTCTTTCACTGAGCCTGGCTATCTAGGAGAGAGAGAGTGATGAGAGTATGTCAAGCTGAGAGACAGTGAATAGGAGAGAGTGTCAAAAGGTCAGACGTTTTCAAGAGCGAAACAGTTGATTTTCTAAGCCATTTTGACTCATATTGGAGAAAAATCTTTTCACAGCAGGCCAAGAACTCTCTGGATGAATAAAATTAAACCTCATCTACCTGGATTTCAGTCTGCAGGCACTTTCAAATTATAGGGTGAAATGCAGCCTTTCAAAATCCTTAAAAGTCTCCAATACAATTCAAACATAAAAGCTTTGAATCAATGAATAACCTTAAAACTGTAATGGCACCCTTTTTTTTAACATCCCCTCAAAACATTGCAACACATTGTGTGCGTGCAACACTCTTCTAGAACATAAATTAGTTTGATTTGCCTTTATACAAAGTTACACCAGCTAAATCAATTAATCTAAACTAACAGATCTCTTCTGTGGCTACAACAACCTTACACCCACATTCGTGCTTACCAGACCCACGAGTGGCGACGGTACGCGAAGGTGCCCAGATTCAGACAGGACTTTAGAAAGCTCTTGTTCTCTGGCAGGTTAAGATCCGTCATATTTAAATTCCCAGCAGATTTAGGAGTTGTCCAGTGCAAGCTCTTTGAACTGTAAACTCATCATTCCACCAGTTAAAAACGCCGGAGGGACTCAAGGCAGCGGAGAGAGGGTTACTGTATCTGTTAGTGGGAGTCTCTGGTTGCATTGTCAGTCAGTCACGCTTCTACCTCCTCAGGGGGGTCGAGTATCATAGGTCTGCTCACACCTAGCAGAAACTGTGTCTCTCTTGTGTGTACCGCAGCTCTTTACTTTCAGAAACAGGAAGACGGTGGCTGCTGCTCAGCAGTAAACAAGAAGATCCGGAGTGTGGGGGTAATCACACAGTCAGTAAGTCTGTTTCTAACGCACAGAGAGACAGAAGACATGTTCCTATATTCCTTGCCAGTTTAAATGTTACTCTGATGGATTTCATCAACAAGTAGACTGTACAAGTGGTAACAGTCTAGAAAATACAAACCAGACGCCCAGCTGATCTCTGTGGTGATGACAGTCTCAGAGGATTTATGCTTCATCCAAAATCCATTATAGTTGTATCTTTCTGTCCTAAAGGAGAGAGATTAGCAGATGATCCCTTTATTTGGTATCTCTCTGACTGGCTATTTCGTTCTATATTTAGGACTATTTTTGCAGTTGCTTTATTGTAGCTTTATTTAGATTCTGAATCTTTTTTTTGCACTCTAATAAAACTAATACAAAGCTACAGTTTAAGTAAACTACACTGCAGATTAAAAGTTTGAGGTCAGTATGATTTTTAAAAAATTCATTAATAAGTTATATATATAAAGATTTATTTATATATATGCAGCAAAATCAATACAGTTGGCTGCTTCATCTTTCAACAAAAGTTTCTTTGCAAACTACCCATTACACTGTGCCTCGTTTACAAAATAAAATGCACCGAACAAACATATTATCCTCCGACGCGAACGTCAGCAGTTAAGAGCCAGCGATCAAGTGACTGTACCTGTATGATGCTGAAAATCACAGGAATAAATAAGCATATAATCATGTTTTATATATATATATATATATATATATATATATATATATATATATATAATTTAATCTGGTAAAATCTCCTTATTTATATAAGTAATGATTGGGATTCATCTCAGTGTCTCAGATCTTTTTCATTTACATTAATTCACTGTTCATAGTGTTGCCCTTTTCTGCATTTAACACATTAACACCAGTAGTTGGTGACAAGTCTTTTTGTGTTTTGAGAGAATCTCAATCTTAACCAATCTGTTTCAAACTTTTATTAATTGTTATTAAAGGTTGCATGTTTACAAATCTGCTAAAAACCAATTTCAGAAGTATTTGAGCATTTATTTATTTCATCAAAAGCAAATCTGTAATTTCTTCCAATAATCTGCCAATTGCTGACTATTACTTTTATAAAGCTATAAAAAAAATAGTCAAAATAAAATTCAATAACCGGTTAGGTTTTTTTCATCTTTTTGTGTACAGTAATTAGTAGTTAGTAATTTTACACATTATTAATTTTCCTCCATCTCTCCTTGTGAACGAGACGAACGAACATATCGCCTCCTCTCATTCAGTCGTCAGAAGAGCCACATTTATAAACGATATGCCCTAATTCATTCAGTTTGTTCAAAATCGTGATGTCCCAGTTCATTCATGAACAAGATGCCCTAGTTCATTCAGATGCATGGAAGCGAAGGCGATACATCTACTCAAGGTATGTTCAAAAACACTGATATGAGCAGTGAATTGTTTTTTTTTTCATGATATTCAACAGTATTACATTGAAAACATATTCTTAACAACTGTTTAAATATTTACTCATTGTGATTGACCCAGCTGGAATACAATTGCCTATCACAAAAATATAATTGCCTTCCAATTAGCCTATGAATTGATCTGTGAATTATTATAATAACTGCCGCAATGTCACAAGTTATAAATCTGAAGAAAAGCTGTGAAGCAGCACCTGTCAATTAAATCTAAAGCTAGGATATATCATGTTTACCAGCAAGATATCTCTCCCTGCTCTGATCATACAAATGAACGGTACAATGTTAGGTGCCATTACTCATTTTAAACCACACACCCCAGCAGCATTAGCAAGAAATTTTACATAGTAACTGGGAGATTTGAGACAATAGTGATTTAAGGACAGAACACAGCTAACTGAAACTCGTCACACAACAAAATAGGCTATAATTACACACAACATATTCACATAAATGATCCATAGTAAGCGTTGACATGCTTCATATTACATTTAGATATGTGTAGTGCATCAACACATGTGTACATTAGCGGTGTGGTATTGACAATAACTGTGATATATAAAAATAAAATATCGAAATCTTAAAAACACACATAAGATAATATTGTAAATAATTCAGCTATTACACTCCATAACACTTTCACATAGATGGCGGTATTGCACCTTAATGCTGTTTGCCATCAGTCATAAAACGAAAGTCTGCAGGAAGTCCCAGTCAACAGTAAATTATTTTTGTACAGTTATTGGTACAAATGTATTATATATATATATATATATATATATATATATATATATATATAATTTCACCTTTTCTCTTTAATAACAATAATAATAATAATAATAATAATAATAAATGATAACCAGTTGTCAGGTGTAACAAAGTGCTCTATTTCTTGAGTTATTTTAGTCTTTCTTACAGAAAATCATTGAATTTTAATAGCAAAGTGCAGGTGTTGGATATAAACGGGACAAAAATTGGACATAGGTTTCATTAATTGTCTGTTGTTGGAGCAGAGGATGGTAAATCTTTGGGAGGCAAGTTCGCCACGGCCTAGATCCTGAGAATCTGCCTGAGATAATACCTGTTTCCGACACGGAAACCCACGCTGGAAATTTATCTTAGAGATAGACTTGGCTCTCAAAAGGCTGGAACATGAAACACAGCTGTTACACATATGTACTCTAGGGATGGAAGCTGAGTACACTCGAACCTGCCAAACGGCCTATCCCGTTGGCAACGTCTATGCCATATGCTGCTTGGACTAGTTCCTTTTTACTTTCCTGCACTTACTCTTCACCCAGGCTATAATGCAAGGAGAAAGACAGTTCGACATAATGGTTCCCCTGGTTCCAATCAGATTTGTATTACTGTAAACTCACTGCGTTAACTCTGAATTTGGCTCTGAAGTTGTCACAGTGATTGTGCTTCAAGCAAGTGAATTTGTCTCTGAAGCATCATTAGACATTTTTAGTAAAAATCTAAAACCATACTAGCATAGAAATTTGCCCATCAGACAAGCATTTTGTTAGAGGATAATGTGCCGCTACCAAGGTATTGACATTTAATTAGGTCAGAGAACCAATTTTGGAGGAGGAAATGAACAATCGGCATATAAAATGGGAGTGTAACAAATGTCCAGTCAGCCCATTTTAACAAAAAAGGATTTTTTTTCTACTGTGTGTCTGTACATGTAGAGTTTTTAAGCAGTGTCGTTTGTAGAAAGTTAGAGTGTCTGTGTTTTCTCTCACTCCAAGGTCACTGTGACACTCCATTTGAGCATCATGAAGGATCTGACCTACATTTCAACAGGAATATATATATATATATATATATATATATGTAAGTATGTATATATGTATGTATGTATATATGAAGACTTCCAATGCAAAAGCTAATGATAATGATATTGAAAGAACACATCAAATACTTTCACTTCAAACCCGCTAAATCCCAGCCTCAGCCAAATCAGAAGTACCAGTACTTATACCCTATACATAAGAGTATTACATTTATTAGTATTAATCACTATTCAATGATTAATCACATTAGTCATGTGTCTTTTTTGTCCCCTCCTTGTTAATGCTGAAAAAATAAAGAAGGAAACCTTTTAAAAATCAAACATTTTTATCAATGATTTTGTTGACAGGACTAACTCCACACATCACATGCAATCTCTTGTATTGCATCCTATTGCTACAAGTTACTGAGTCAAAGTAACCTGCTAAAAACATTCACATTAATCACAGTAGAGATTAAGACATATTTATCTACTGAAGGCTGAAGTTCTTACATTCATGCCAAACTCATGCACATCAGCCACAACCATCCATCCAGCGAAAATTCCCATGTCATTTCAAGTGTCATCTGTGGCTTTTTTTCATCAAATAATACATGATTCACACATGATGCATTATAAATCACTAGTAAATCTTGGCTCCTCTGGATGCAGAGGATCCTCGCATTCATGATGATGTGCAAACAGCGTCACCGCACTCCAATGACGCGGTATTCATGCTCATGCTAGTCACGATCACGCAAGCGAACGCACGCGCGGTGGTCAAGGCAACCGCGTCGCTTAATCCCTTTAATGTCCTGTCTTTGTTTCCATGGCAACCAGGTTTGTGACTTTGCCCCTCCCAAAGCAAATCTACACCTAGTGTATCTTGCATGTGTGGGTGGTGGTTAATATCTGTAACATGTGGATGACATACATTTACAACATCCCACCCTCCGTGACTTCCAGTAGAGCGAATATCTATACAAACTGCTAAGAAACTATATAAATGCAATTTTTAAGTGTTAATACATAATACTTTGTTATTACCATGAGAATTGTTTGCAATATGTCAAACATGGTATAATTTCATTATTGTGTATTTAGCATGTAAATCCTCTGTAGGTAGAGGTGATAATTTGGTCTTGCTTTTTACCAGTACAGATATGGGCAATGTTGCCAGAATCTGACCCAGGTGTGTGTGTGTGTGTGTGTGTATGTGAATGTGAAGCATTCGGCCAGCTTGACAGAGACAAATGTGGATGGTGTGCTGTTGCCACACTAATTGGCTGGGTTAACAGATTACTGTGAAACAAAGCCAAGATAGCACAGCCGCTCAATAAACTAGCCTATTTAAAACAGGTGAATGTGCACACGGTGTCAAACCCACAGGAAATATTTGATGGTGATTCAGAAATAACCTCTGAACCCAAAACTAGAGTGATACAACCAAATAGAGGCAATGTTTTTCCCAGAAGATGAAACATTTGTTCATCGTCATGAAATTTATTACACAATTGGCCAGATGACTAAGGACCTGGTTTACTAAGAGTTTGCATGCATAACAAAACATGTAAACTTGATTTACTACTCTAACACAGAATATTTAGAGGACTGTCTATTTTAGATGCATTTTGGGCATGGATATGAGCAAATTAATGGTACTACAAGGCAGATTTATCATGCACCATGATACATTTATCATGTCTTTGTGGCCAAACTTTGAGAAGGAAGAATATATATACTTTAGATTTATCCATTAATTTATTCAACATTGCATGTTAATTTATTAAAATGAACACTATTATTAAGCAAGGATGCATTAAAGTGATCAAAAATAACAGTTTTTCAGTTTATCTCAAATAATTGCTGCTCTTTTAAATGTTCTATTTAGTCAAAGAATCATGGAAAAAATATCCAGGCTCCCACAAAAATATTAAGCTGAAGAATAGTTTTAAATGGTAATAATGTTTCTCAATATTACAGTTTTACTGTATTTTTAGTCAAATAAAAGAATCCTTGGTGAAAATAAGTGACTTAGTAAATAGTTTTTATTTATTTATTCTTAAAAAATATTTTCTTACTCTAAATTGAAATGGAATAAAAAATGCATTATGCTTCATTTTACAAAAAAAATCAAGAGCTTTTTGGAATACTCTAAGTTTATTTAATATGCATTGACTAACACTTATAAACCAATTTATGTTGTACTACAAATTACAGGATATGGGGAACATTACTGAACATTGTTATTCAAAGAAAAGCACGCACTTTCACAATAAACCACACATTTCTGAAAATGGCATTTTTGAGATGATTCTCACTGGCTGAATGTAAAATACGACCTGCATCTGATGTTTGCTGTGCACCTGGCACATGTAAAAAATGGGAATAGACCTATAGTTGAAAGACTGTAGATTTAAACTGAACAAACCAGAACAGACGTGCATATCAGCTTGTTAATTTGCAAGTCTGTGCTGAATTGGGCCCAGTGCAGGTCCAGATCTTTCCGTTGCCATGACTATAAGGCATCAGATGACTGATATTTTGCTATTTCTCCTTCCTTGCTCTCATCTGGACTGGAGCCCCTTCAAAAAATGTTCCTGTACTTCCCGTTATACTTGAGAAAACTGTCATGAACAATGTATCACAATGTGAAGTTGCCCAGCACATACACAAGCACCGCATTTAATAGATTCTTTTAAAATGCATTAAATTAAATGAGGAATAAAACTTCATTAAATGCAATTACATTCTTTGCAATAATATTTTAGATTCTATTACATACAACTGCCATTTACTAGACACTATAAATCAGCACAAAAAAGGCTTCTGTGGGGAAAAATTAAAAATCACATGATCAGAATCAAACGAATGGGAATCCCACTTTGTGATGCATTTGCAAAAGCGTTAAGCCCCTTTATATCCCCTGCTATGCTAGATCACTTTTGACATCCTCCTAATCAATACAAAATACATTTCACAAGGCATTAGAAACACAGTAGATTCATTTTCTCATGGATCATATGCTCTTATGAGCACTCAGTGCTGCATATAAGTGGAAAATGTGGGTCGTTCCAAAAGAGTGAAGCATGCACTTAGGAACACTCATCTCAGCATGATGCATCTTCAGAGGAACAATCACTTCAGAGCACACGAGAACTGCCACTGCTCCAAACGCTTCTCATTCTCAGAATGAAACCACTACAAATATTAAGATGAGTGCACACTAATCCCCTTTAGAGGTCTCTGCTGTTAAAGATGATAGTGTTTAATAATGACATGTTGTCTGCCTACATGAATGCTTTAGTTTTAAATTCTGACGTGCAATGGTATTTGTGTGTGCTTTTTGTACTTTTTGATTCCTGAATTCGCCCGAAGCAAACAGCAAAATTGCAATTAAAATTTGACAGACAGACAAATATGTTTTGACCCTGTTAAATTACACCACCGTTCAAAACTTTGGTGTCACTAAGATTTTTGCTGTTTTAGAAAAAAGGTCTCTTAAGCTCAACCACACTGTAACTTAAAAAGTAAGTTACCTGGTTGCCTTAAAATTTTGACAACAGAAAATCAACAGAAACAGAACAGTTTCAACAGAAACTCAAAATATGATATTATCTGAACCACATTAATTATTGAAGTTGATTTGACAAAAGAAAAAATGTTGTGATAACAAATCATGAATTTTGTTTTACAGAGCAAGGCTATATTTATTTGATCAAAAATACAGTAAAACAGTGAAATTGATAAATACTGTTAAAATATCTGTTTTCTATTTTAAAATATTTTAAAATATGTTCATTTTAAAAAATATTTAATCCTGTGATGGTAAAGCTGGATTTTCAGCATCATTCTTCTTTGTCACATGATCTTTCAGAATTCATTTTAATATGTTGATTTGCTGCTTAAGAAATGCTATACAAATAAACATGAATTGAATTGAACTGGATTGAAGAATTTTTTTGCAAAAAAAAAATCTTTACTGTCAATTTTGAATAAAAGTATTAATTAAAGTATTGATTTAAAAAAAAAAAAAAAGTGTACTTTAAATTGCAATTTATTATATTCCTCTTCCTGTCATTCCAATTCAGTCTCCTGTGGGGTGTGGCTGATGCAATGCATTATTTTTGATTGTGAATTTGATTTCTTAATCACGCATGTGATTTCATCTCAAAATATCTGTTGGAATAGGAAGCTGTTGTTTGTTGAAATGGAACAGAACCATTCAGCTGTAAAGTATTCTGGCTGTAAGTGCTGTGACAAAATATCCCATCCTAATCTACCAGGAAAGCTTTCAGTGATGGAATGACATCATCAGTGACGTTGGTTCTTTTGTGAAGAGCGTGTGTGTGAAGGCTCCTTTTTCCTCATATCATTGTCACACAGCAACGTCTGATACCCCCCGGTGGACCAGTGTCACACCCCCTCCACATACGTCTAGCTTGAAATTGGAACCCATGGATCAAATCACAGCACCAAAGAAACTATAACCTATTACACAATGCCAAAGTAAAGCCAACTTCAATGATCTGTCAGTGCAAGAACCAATGATTAATACTGCACAAGAAAAACCTTCTCTTTGTACGAGCAGGAGTGCAGACCTTTGAATGAGAAGAGAACTAAAACGGGTTTGACCAAAGTTAAGGCTTTTCTTCCTTTCTTCTTCTTCCTTCTTCAGGTGATTCAGAATGCATTGAGAATTTCACCAAATTACGAAAATGTAAGGAATGGCCATATTCAAATTATTCAAAAGAAAGGGAACTTTACTGCATTCTAAAAGTGTTCACTTCATTCACTTTTAAGAAAAAAGTGGTCACAAAATATCATTTATTTAGCAAACTCATACTTTCTTGCGTTGAATACAAAAGGAGAAGCTTATAACGATGTTGACGCTGCTCTTTTCCGTACAATATAAGTGTGAAAAGAGGCTGTGAACCTTCAAGCGTGTAGTAAATGATGACACAATTTTCATTTTTAGCTTAACTATCCCTATAATATAATAACAAGAGCCAATCACCAAACTTTTTTGTAGTAGTACATGAGGAAGACAAGTTAATGCAAGAGTTTCTGATTAAATAGCAAGCCCCTGAGCAAAATGTAGCTGTTTGGGAAAATGGAAGTGGAAGAACATTTGAAGTCTGTGTGTAGGTAGTAAACGTGACTACAAATGATAGCCTTTGATAAGTACTCCCTTAATCATTTCAGGAGCAATTTTCTTAAAAGAACATCCATTAAAACTTCAGATTACTGAGTAGAGTAAGTCGGAGAATGGATATTAAAAATGGCTTCATGAATCTTAGAAAATGCTCGCCAAATGGATTCAGACGGGATCAAAGGTGAAGAACAGAACATAGTGGAGGACAGGGAAAACAATCATAGTATGCGGCTGTCAATCACACCTCGTTCATGGCAGTAAATTCCAGTACCTGAAACACATGATAATGTGCTGCTATTTAGCACAGATCATTTTGTAATGTATGAATAAGCCTGAGTAATATTTTAGTAACAATCATGAAGAAAATAAGGCTAATGAAATGGCCATCAGACAATAGTGGCACATCTTATAATGTTCAAAACTTTAGGATTGGTAAGATTTTTAAAAATGTTTTTAAAAGAAGTCTCCGATGCTCCCCAAAGCAGCATTTATTTGATTAAAAAAAAAAAAAAACAGTAATAATGTAAAATATTATAACAATTCTAAAGTAGTCGATTTCTATTTTAATCTTTAAAATGTAATTTATTACTGTGATGGCAAAGTCGAATTTTCAGCAGCCATTACTCCAGATTCTTCAAAAGTCATTTTAATATGCCGATTTGTTGCTGAAATAACATTTCTTATTATTACCAATGTGCTGCTGCTTAATATTTTTGTGGAACACTGTTATACTTTTTTCAAGATTCTTTGATTCTTCAATTTAATACATCCTTGCTTAACATAAGTATATAAAATTTTTAACTGTAGTCTAAGTATAGAGTATAGGAAAAATGTTATGATTTAATTACAACATGTATACATGCATGCACAACTTTCTATCCGAATCTATAATCACAAGGCACAACAACTGATATTTTAGCCCAATTATGAGTATGAATTATGAATTCTGAATTCAACGCACTGAATTTAGCTGCACAAAAAGATTCCTTCACTGAATGAACTCCATGAATCACTAAACTGTATATCAGGTCCATACATTAGCCATGTTAACATTTATAATCATGATGGAATGTAGCATCAAAGTAAGAACAAGAATCTTTACTCACTGCAAATGCCACAGAAATCAAATACTATACCCATATTGCCATTTCCAGTATTAACAAGAGACAATTAACCTCTGGGTGAACAATCTGGCTGGTTAAAAGACGCAAATGCCACAGAGCTTGTTTCCAGGGTAACCCTTTCGGCCATCCCTAGTACCACTTTCCGCTGCCGACACCCCGCCATACAATATTGATCAGTGGCTAGAAATGGGCTTAGTGATCTTGAACCTGCAAAGTGAGATTTGATTTGTTTGCACCTCTGAAGCCACAATGTTTCCTCTCTCTCTCTTCCCCAATGGCCATTTCGCTACAAAAGAGCCTGATACTGTTAGTGGAAAACAGAGTTGTTCAATTTGATTAGTTGTGGCAAACGAAATGGAAGACATTAAATAAAGGCCACAGAATTGGAACGCACGGAGAAAAATGCAACTAAATGGAGCTCAACAAAAACCTTATATCTAAAAATAACACATCACTGAGACATATATTTGCAGTGGAAAAAAGTGAAACTGGATTGTGACACAGAATAACAGCCATTGATGGAATTGTGCTAATAATCTACTTCTATACAGCCATTAGGCCTCAAAACTATCTTTTTTTTTTTGCAGAGCGTAAAAAGAGACTCTTTCACTGCTTCTTTACTCTTCAAGCATTTTTTATTAGACACATTAAAAACTGAAATGTTATGTTACTGAACTAGGAGAAGAGAAACAAAGCTGAGTGGCCCCAGGAAGAAGATACTCGTGCAACAAAAGGAGACAGTAATTTCTAGAAGCTGGTATAAGCGGCCTGTAATTAAAAAGCTTATTGACTCACTTTGAGGGCAGCAGGGAAATGGATTCTGCATAAGTAATAGCAGCCGCACAACCGCCAATTCCTCAGTAGTGTTATTGCAGAGTGATATACGATACCGGAGGTAAGAGTGTATAACTCCCATCTCATTAACTTCACCTCCTCTTATGTAAGAGTTGGATCTCACTCACTAATAGCTCAAAGAGATATGGGAGGAAAGAGAGCGAGAGAGAAAGACACTGAGAACAAGACAATGGTAGTAGACAGTTACAGAATGTGAGCACTTATTCAGAAGCCCAATTCAGAAGCACGAAATAGAAAAGAAAAACATTGGTGTATTAATTAAATGAAAAGATTCAACATAAATGACACTCAAAATGGCAAATGGATGGATAGATCGATAGATAACAGTGTTGTTATTGCTAACTAAACCTATTAAAAATTAACTGAAAAAAGCTGAAATAAAATATATGTATATGCGTGTATATATATATTTATTTATTACATGAAAAAAACTAAAAACTGTAAACAAAAAAAAGAGAAATGTTGCCTTGGCTAACAAACTGAAATGAAATAAGTTTAAGCTAAAACTTAAACTAACTGATATAATGTAAATTTAAAAAAACAGCAAACAAATAATAATAAACATAACAAAAAACAAACACATAAAAATATACAGATAAAAGCTCATTCAAACTATTACTATACAAGTAAAATAACACAGACAGACAGATCCCAGGAGGAAAGTGTATTTTCAACTGTAACTTGTCCATGAAAAATCTTAGGAGTATACATCTTCATCATCATCATCATCCAGAAGATTCCCTGCTGTAATTTTCATGGCTACATCCATCACCACATGTGCCGTCAATGGGTCTGTTATGCGACTGTTCCTCTCACCGCCAAACGCCCCCATTCCTGCCTGCCTCTCTCTCCCTCTCTGTTCAGGAACACTGCAAATGTGGTGGCACAGATGGCAGCAGTTGGCCGAGCTGGTGCCGTCTGTGAACGGGGTTCAGCAACATTACCGGCAGCGATGAACATTAGGGCCAAGAGGGGCAGTGAATGGCCTGCCCCAGATATTAATAGAGGCATAACATTGCATTTCAACCTGCTCCACCTGTTTCTCTGGGGCCTAGACTTTGCTCTTCTTTGCCCGAGTCAAAATACAGTGTGACATGCATGTTGAATTATTTATGGACACACAGTCAGTCACGACTCTATACTGAACTAAAATGCTATTGTCTTCAGAAACTGATGCTGTGATCAGCAAAATTTCAGCTTGCACACCAGTTTAAAATAGTTTGGCTTATAATGGATCCCCCTGTGAGCATTGTGCTCTGATAACATTAAATTGTATTAAAACCAATGGCTGTTTACATAATATTATTAGTTCATATTATTTAAGCTGAGCACTTAATATAATGAACAATGTCGTCACAGACCATATATTTATGATCTTAGCAAGGACAAAGCTGGAATGTCATAGCCACTGATGTAACGGAAACATTTTTATTTAAGTCTGGATACTCAAATAAGGGAAGAAACAGCCACTTCTGCCCATAAATAAATACTTTTATTCAGCGAAGGTGTATTAAATTGATGAAAAGTGACAGTAAAGACTTGCGCTGCGTCCCCTAGAGTGCTTTCCCCATAGCATCCTCTAGGGGATGCAGCATCTCGTTCCCCTTCACAGGGAACCATGGTTACATGTGTAACCTGAAACGTTTTTTCTGTTCAAGGTTCTGCACTGATGTTAATGGTAGTAGTGTCACACAACTCTCTTAATTGGATTTAACAACATGCTCCTATTACAGAATGCAGAACCCTAAATGCAAGTAAAAAGGGATTTATGCAAGTAAATTAAAAGGAAAAGAAATGAAAGATATTCCCACTGTGTGCTGGAGCAGGGGGATCACCCCCTGAAGACCACAGAAGGAATTTTTTAGATCTGGCATCCCCGACTCATTACCCTGAACATTCGCTCTGCGCCTTTTTTCACACCAGCCTAAACGAGTGGTGCAAGGTAGGACTTTGCCAGCCCCATTCCACCACAGATGTGAGCAGACACCAGCGTCCATCATCCAGGGCATGCTAGAGAAGTTTGATGTAATGGATTGGAGCCCCGCCCACACTCCTGCCACTGAGGAGCATTTAATGAGCTCGGTCTTCAATGAATTATTATTTGATGAGCTGGATTGTATAATGTCTCAAGGTCTACAGTGTCTGTTGGTCTCATCCAGCCCCTCAACTCCTTCTTCAGTGGTTCCACCGGGCTTCTCGGATCCGCATTGGGCTTTCCAGTCGTCAGTTCCGCCTTGGTCTGCGGATCCCTCAGATCCAACTTGAGCCTCAAACTCCACCTCGGCCCTCCTACTCATCGGCTCTGTGCTCCCTCAGCTCCATCGTGGTCTGTCATTCCTCAGTCTTTGCCGGGCTCCTTCGTCCCTCTGGCTTCACCTTGTTCATTCCTTGCTCTGGCTGCACTTCAGACTTCCAGATCTCCAGTTTCACCTCGACTCTCCACCCCTCTGGATCCATCAGGCTACTCCTTTCCTTCAGGTTCCACCATTGTCCCAAGTTGTACCGCCACTGCCACGGTATGCCAAGCCTAAGTCTTCACCTTGGCCCTCCAGGCCTTCTGTGTCTCCCTGAGTCTATGTTTCGGCTCTGCCTGGGTCTCCACTGATCATGTCATCACTTCAGTCGGTCAGGCTCCTGGTTCCTTCTTCCATTGTTTTCGCTGTGGTCTTTCATCCTGACTCTCCTCTCAGTCATCCGCTGGCTCCTCCCGTCTTCACCCTGGATTCGTTTGTGTCTGATTTGTTGCACACTTGTTCCCTGTTTCACTGATTGTCATCCTCAGTGGATTTAAGTCGTCAGTTAAGGCTCTGTTCATAGCTCTACAGTTACAGAGTGAATCACAATGTTTTATGTATGTGTACCGCGCATGAGACCAAGATACATTTTCTGGGGACAATCAAGTATATTTCATTTATTTTCAATTCATAAAAGGCTTCAGTTATGTCTCAGCCATGAAACATTTCTTGCTGGTCAGTTGCAAGAGGAGGGGAATTCTCATTCTAGAGAGCATCAGATTGGACAAAAATCTAGTGCAGTATGAGTCACCAATACCCATAGTCCATTTTCTGGGAAAGGATCATTTTAACAAATTTTAAGTGCAGACATCTCCTATAGATCAACAAACCAAAATAGAGCACTTGTTACAGCATGTGCAAAAGATTCAGCAAAAAAATCGATGACAAAAGTGTCTCAGTCTGAACAACCTACACTAATGAGAAATCGACCAATTGGCTCACATTCCTGAGTCAGGAAAACCTTTGTTACAGAGGTGCTGTGATGACAACAGGTTTATGGGGTGCAGTTACACTGCTGAGAGGAGAAATGAAGGTAAAGATGAGAGGTGCCAGCGGTCAACCAGATACACAACCTGCTATAATTTTTACCCTTGGCAAGCTGGTGGGCCTGTCCCCATGGCAACATGCTGCATATGTGAGGGGAATAAACGTGTGTGTGTTTGTGAGTGTGAGAGAGAGGGATATAGAGAGAGAGAGAAACACCGGCTCATCTTAAAGTGATTTTCCTCTCAAAATGAACGTTTAATATGACAAGCATTTTTATGTGACTTGGGTCTCAAACAGAAATAAAGTAGCAAAAGGTCTTTAAATATTTGCTTTTTTTTTGTTAATCAAACGGTGTGTTAATAGAGCGTAGGGGAATTTGAGTCTGTGCTCAACCATTAGTATTTTGCAATGTTTGGACACTTTGTGGTGAAACAGTTTTTGCTCAATCTGGAATAACGATAAAAACTCTGAAGGTCATTAGAAGGTCAAGTGAAGTAGGTTTAGCCTATTTAATCAAACTGTAGCGTTTAGTTTATGCCTATTAGCTTTTAGAACACTTGTATGCTAATTTACTCCTTGAACAGAATAACCTTTACAGTCTCACTTTTCTGGGAAAATGGACCAGAAATATTGGTGACCAAACAAATTAACTGACCTAACATTTCAAACAATCTGCATTTGTCAATTCATTTCATTCTTTCTTAACCCTTTATAACCTAAACCTAAAATAGCCCATTTTCACTTTTTTTTTTTTTTTTTTCATTATAAAATTCTCACACAATTTGCTATCTTCAAGTGCAAGGAGTCATTTTTTTCAGAAAACAAATGGCCATCTTTTAGTCAGTGCTATTCAGTATGTTCTTCAGTTTTCCTCCAGCAAAAACAGAATGTGAGGACAGTCACAAAAATGTTATTTTTCATTTGGAAATTTAATCTTTAAATGAAAACGTATTACCGTGGATGTGGCATTAGATTAACATTGTGCAATTATTAAGAAATTATTAAAGACACAATCACACTGTAAAAATAATTTGTTGGTTTAACTTAAAGTAGACTAACCTGGTTGCCTTGACATTTTGACTTCATTTAAACAAAAAATTTGAGCTGCTACAAAGAAAGATTTTATTTATCAACAGAAACTCAAAATATTTATTATTATTATCATTATTATTTACAGTGCAGTGGCAGTCTTTGATATAAGCAGCAAACTGATAGAGTCCGGTTCTGTTATTTTTTCAAATAAAAAATAAAGGAATGGTTTAATAGCCTATAGGGCAGATTATTGCCAGTTACAGTAATATAAGGGTTGTCTATATAACAGTAAAAATCAATAGATGAGAAAACTTAAAAGTTTAAGGCAACCAGCTTCTGAAGATTTTTGAGTTTTAATTTGACCTTGTTATACAACAACTAGTTGAGAAAACTCAAAAATCTCCTGAAGCTGGTTGCCTTAAAGTTTTCTCAACATATTTTTTTTTTTTTTTTTTACAGTGATTCTAAATTAATATTAATGAATATGATCTGATTGGTTATGATTTGAAATGAAATCAATATTCAGGTATTGACTTGATAGGTAGGACCTATTGTATGTATTGTTCCTGCCTACCCAAGTATACAAACAATATATTAAATGTTTTTTTAAATCATTTTTTTAATCATTTGCACTTAGTGTAAATAGACACCGCCAAATAAAAATCCTGCATAGCAACTGCACATATTTTCTTCTTTATAAAAGACTATGTTCATTAGTTTCACACATTAATCACATTATGATGCAACATATGAAAAACAAAATTAACTTTCATGTTTTTTCACTATAAAAGTAAGGTTTTAAACAGGCATTTTTATGACTTCATCATGAAACATTCTCTGGCAAGCAAGCAAAGGGATTAAACAAGCAAATATTTTTATTAGACTTGATATGAGATCTGTTCTTAATGTTACAGGCATCTGTTGTACAATGTAAAAAAATAAGCGGGCAATTGTTACCTTAAAAGAATAGTTAAGCTAAAAATGAAAATTATGTCACGATTGAATTACCCTTATGTCATTTCAAACCTGTCCAGCGTTCTTTCTTCTGTGAATCACACACACAAAAGATATTCTGAAGAAAAGTGATCCGTTTAATGAAGGTCAATGGGGTTCAAAACAAACAATGGACCTCACTAACTTTCATTCTGACACTGTTCATAATATTTCTTCCTGTTTTCAAAAAAAATGGCATACATGTTAGAAATGACAGGATAGTAAGTGAATGACTATACAGACCTTTCATTTTTATTTCCATGTTTTAGTTTTGCATTTTTCTAGCAAAACCTAAACCCTGGCACCCAAATTAATAACGAACCTATTAATGTGACCTAATCTACCAGATGTGCTGGCAACTGGAACTGAGATTCCACCAAAACAGCAGTCATGATCAAACGCATCTCATCAACAAAACATGCATCCAGCTGTGCTCAACCTGAATGCTTGATTTAACCAGTATTGTGAGAGCTAGAAAAGAGGACAAAGCATCTATTGCTATCTATTGTATTCCATGTGATGCAATAAATAGGAATCTTGTTTTTGATTTACAGACACTAAACGGAAACCAACAAGGGCCCTTTTAGTGTATATCTGAAATCTATTTTAGCTTCTATTTTCTCTCTCCAATCTTCTGTATCTGCCTTTCTCTCCTCATTGTTCTCACTTTCTACACACCCAGAGGAGCTGAATCATATTTAAGCTGAATGCTGGGTAACAGGTTAAAGTGACACTGCATGACACAGCAGCCGCTGCCATCGACTGATTCTCAATTGCATTCATTTGAAACGTAACAGGCCCAATAAATCATCCTGCTAAACAAAGTCTCCCAATACAGATACTGTACCTTGCTAGCGCAGCAACACACACGCGTTACACCTTACAATTAGTGTGTCTGTGTTTCAGCTGCACACCTATAACTGCATATTGCTGTCAAAAAATAAGTGAAGCACCTCATTTATCTTGATGATCCACCTACACGCACACAGCATAATGAGTATATAACTCTACAAGCTGTACTAGGATGGCAGGCGCTTCAATTTGTGGGGCATAAATCCATCAACCTCCCCTAGTGTCAGGATGACCTGTCCAATAACATACTGAGGGTCTATATTTATTTGCGTGAGTGTTGGACAGCCCTGGAAAGAACAGGCCAGAAAACAAAAACACATTTCAACTCAGAGATACTATTTTACCTTAATTGTTAGGTATTTATCTAGGAAGTTTTTTTTTCCCCCTTCCAGAACTCAGTGTGGTAAAAATGTGCAGGATTTCTCACATTAAAACAAAATTATGAAGTATTGTCGTGTCTTTTTAATATATATATGTGTACCATAAAATATTGCACAGATACCGTTGATCCCCAAAAAAGAGGCACTGAGGGAGATTTAATATAAAAGAAAAAAGCTGCAGAGATGAGAAATGACTTGGGATAAAATTATCCAAACAGTTCCCTATAGCAGTCTTTCTAACACTAATGCAATGTCACACAACTCGAACACTGTGACATAACATTTGATTCACATGTGCACACACACTCACCTCACTTGGTATCAAAGTGAGGACATTCCATAGGCGTAATGGTTTTTACACGATATAAACTGTACATTATATCCCCCTACACTACCCCTACCCCTAAACCTACCCATCACAGAAAACATTCTTACAAAGCATTTTTACATTTTTAATAAAACATTCTTTAGTATGTTTTCAAAGCTATTTGAAATATGAGGACACATTAAATGTCCTCATATTTCACATTTAATTTGTGCCAGTGTAATACCCATGTCATTATACAAATTTGTGTCTTCATAAATCACAAAAATGCACACACACACACACACACACAGAAAACATTTGGCATTTTTTGAATAAAAACAAAAAAACAATTTAGTATGTTTTTAAGCCATTTGGTTTACAAGGACACAGGATGTCCTCATAAACCATGTTTACATTGTAAAACATTGTTATTAAACACTTTTTTTGTCCTCATAAACGATATATACAAGAGCACACATACACACAAATATACAGTACACAATTTCACAACAAAAGCACCAAAAACTCCTATGGTACCATCATGATTTTGTAGACACAATAATATTGCAGTATTATAGTGAAATAAGATTTTGAAGTACTATAGTATTACAATCTGGGTGACTCCTCATTTTAATGGTTAGAACAGTAGGTTTCTAAACAGTGGTTTCTAAACTAAATTAAAAAACTAAAAAAAAACTCTTTAAAAAACTATAATAGTAGTAATAGTCATATTTTAGGTATATTACATAAATAATTACCATATTATAACTATAATTTGCCATGGCTTTACATTTTTATTATTTGTTTTAAATATATATTGTTGTAATAAGGTAGAAATCTCTGCCTATATAACTCTGTCTCTCTCTCTCTTATAGTAGAGATGTTTTAAATGCTTATCAGTAAGAGAGAGTTTCACGCTGCTCTTGTCCTTATATTAACCTCTTTGAGGGATTCTCATATTCGCTCATTAAATTAGATGCTGGACACAGCGGATCAGCCGCTTGAGGAAGCATGTAAACACATTCCTGAAATGTGCTTCTCTCCTTCAACTCCATGACTCATACTCTAATATGAGTGTGTGTTTGTTTATTCTGATTTATGGCATATATTCAACATGAAAAGTTAGTCCACTGTGTCATCTAATTAGAGATGAAAACACAATGTTCTCCTCTTTCTAATATGACTTAATATTGTAGATAATGTTCATATTAAAATTGTAAATGAAATGTTATCAATATTACGTTAAACGAACAAAGGCTTGAAGGATTCTTTTGAATTAGTAACAGCAGACTGGGCTGTTTCTAGCAAGATGTTTAATCAGAAACGTAAGAACATTGTCCTACATAGAAAAACATTTTAGGGATGCAACTCTAAAAAACTCAATGGGTAAAAATATCAAAAAAATGTACTGAGGCATGGTAACTGGTATTAAAAATAAATAAATAAATAAATGAATAAAATCCAGAATGTTGAATTAGGCCATGTGTCCACCAAAGCGTTTTTTTCCAGCAGCTAGCATACTTTTTCAATTGTTTTTAAAGAAAGCGCCTAGTGTTTTCAACTAAAAATGCTTTTGCGGCCTTATTGAAAATGAACACACGCTTTGTATTATTCATTTCCAGTAACTCAATTGGTCTTTCCTTTCCAGCACACGTTTAACCATTTAAAGCTGCATTTACGTTACATTTAATTTGTTGATTTTCCTGCACAGATTAAACCAAGGTGCATGCTGAGTGTCATGAGTGTCATACACCACTTCAAGCTTACCATTAATAATAATAATAGTAATTTGTAGTCTTGCAAGCATTGGTATTTCCATCAAAGAATGCAAATCTCATTCTATTTAACATTTTTCCCAGAAATGAAAATACCATTACCCTAACTTGCACTGTTCACCAGTGAGAACGGACTACATTTTTGGTATCACAGCAATCCACTAGAGAAATGTGAAACGATGACCTTCAAATGATGTGCGTGTTCCCACATAGGAAAAGGTTGCCATACTACACACCATGCATTCCAATGCTTCAGCTACAGCGACTGAATGTGGGACGTACATCAGTTACCTTCCATTTTCTAGGAATTAGGTCTTATATACTGTGAAGAAACTATCCAGCTGATCTACTAAAAAAAAAATCACTTGGATGCGACTAATCCACACTCAGAGATAAATGTCAACTGTATAGCTGCTTCTACTTATAAATGTAAGTGCATGAAATGCCTCAACTCTGCCCAACGCGCACAGATATTGGGACATAAATACACATGCATGCAGCATGGCTCAAGGACAAAGGTTTGAGAGCAATAAATAGACTTCGCTGAGTAACACATAAACATGGAACACACATACATTTATATGCATGTGACAGCTTTCTTGTTCTTGAGGCATGGAAAGGCTTTATTGTAATTACCACTTCACCAAATTCACCAAACAGTGCTCAGTATTTTAGCACAAAAACCTGGGCAGACCAGCTACCGGCAAACCGATTTAACCAGGTTCTATCTGTGCCAGTCTAGCTCTGTGCTATTTAATTAGGTCATTGGACTTTTCAGAGCAAATATGCCTTCTATGTAAATTAGGGATATTATTGTGCCATATTCAGAAAAGTCACTGAAAAGATAAATATTGATAAAACAAACCAATCCATGCCTCTTTGCTTGATGAATATAATACATTCATATAATACAAAAGTTGGGACATTTTGTAAAATGCAATGAAATTAAGAATCTGTGATTTGTTGATTCACTTTAACCTTTATTTAACTTAACTAAAGTATAAAGAATGTTTTAACTGGTCAACTTTATTGTATTTTGTAAGTATAAACAAATTTTGATTTTGATGGCTGCAACAAACTCCAAAAAAGTTGGGACATAGGCATGTTTACCACTGTAACACCACCTTTCCTTTTAATTACAATTTAATCATTTGGGAATTGAGAATACTAATTGTTCCAATTTTGGAAGTGGATTTCTTACCCAATCTCGCCTGATACAAGACATCTGCTCAACAGTCCGTGGTTGTCATTATCTGATTCTTCTTTTCATTCATTTTCAATAAGAGACAGACCTGAACTGGAGGCAGTCAGGCACATCCACGGTACGGTTGTTATGTCTAGCTTTTGTTTTGTTCATGTTCATGTTCATGTTTTCATGTTTCTGTTCATTGTTCTTATTCTAGTTGCAAGTTTCATGGTCATTCTCATTGTCATGTGTCTGGTTTGTTTATCCATGTGCTCCAGTTGTCATGTGATTCCCCTGTTTGTCATGTGATCCTGCCATGTGTTCCTTGTCATGTGATTCCCCTGTTTCATGTCGTGTTTTCATTGGTTCATGGGTTAATCATTGTTCACAGGTGTTCATCGTTTGTAATTAGTCTTTCTATGTAAACCCTCATGTTTCCATTGTTCCTTGTCGATGTTTTGTGGATTGCATGCCCTTTAACTACTGTTGGTGAGGCTATGTTGTTCCTGTTTATAGTCAAGTCTTTGGATTAATGTTTGTTTCATGGATGTATAAATAAAGCTGCACTTGGGTTCTCACCTAAACTCGCCTCCAGTGGATCCTTTGTTATAGAAACATCGACCCATGAACCAATGAACACACGACATGAAACAAGGGAATCACATGACAAGGAGCACATGGCAGGATCACATGACAAACAGGGGAATCACATTACAACTGGAACACATGGATAAACAAACAAGACACATGACAATGACACATGAACATGAAAAAAACAAAAGCTAGACATAACAATGGTGTAGAGCAGTGGTTCTCAACCCACGGCCCGTCACGAACGCAAATGCGGCCCACGATATGCCGACCACATTTAAAAAATAACTTAAAGTTTTACAATTTATTTTTGTTTTTAAATTAAATTAAAATAGATTAAATGAATATAACTTTGAAAAATGAAGTTTTTTGTCATATAAAATCATTTTGGTGATCATATATTATTTTCAGACATCCGCAGACCTACTATATACTGAATAGCCTATTCAGTTAATGAACACTAAAAGCACGCGCTTTGGCAGAATTCCAATAGTAGCCATTATTTGTGTAAAATTAGGGATCAAAATGGACAAATTTGTTATTAGAGGAGAAAAAACGAAATGAGGAAAATACCAATGAAGGAACACATTGCAAACAAGAAGAGTCGTAGCATCAGCAGCGAAGGTAAGAAGAATGGAAGAATCAGTTTGCTGTCAATGAGCGAGATGGCAGCCTTTGTTTGCTCTGTAGTAAAGTACTTCGCATATGCAAAACCTACAATGTCAAAAGATATGTGAATTCAATGTGTTTGTTTGATGCAGGCTACTTGTATTTTAAATCAATAAAAAAATAATCATATTGGCGGACCCACGGCAGCCGGATGTGCAAGGGCTTGATATCGTCAGATTATAACAATGCGCTCAATGTTGTTGTAACGTGATTTTATTGAACAGTAGAGTTTCACTTTGATATGAAGAAGTCACTCTGCCAGCCATTTGAGCACCCACATAGCTACAATAAACTTAGTAAGCTGTAAGATGATGAAAATGTAATGCGATGCACTCACTGCTTCAGATGCGATGGTTCCAACAATGACAAAACACAGCCAAAATTTGCTGGTGAAAAACCACGCAACTCCATTTAGCTTAATTTTGGTAAATGTTAAAAATATCTGACCATACATTCATTTTTATGTTTTGATGCCTTTTTGTTTTTCTAGTGAGCTTGGATTTTATACTGACACCTACTGGCATGGATGTATGAATATTGCTTTTAATCAGCGAGGACACATTTAATTGATCAAAAGTGACAGTAAAGACATTTATAATGTTACAAAAGATTCTATTTCAAATAAATGCTGAACTTTTGACCTTTCTTTTGAACTGTCGCATCACAGTTTCCACAAAAATATTGAGCAGCGCAACTGTTTTCAACATTAATAATAATTAATAAGGTGTCTTGAGTGTCAAATCAGCATTCTAGAATGATTTCTGAAGGATCATTTGACACTGAAGACTGGAATAATGGCTGGCAAACAGAATTACATTACATCTTGAATAATAAAAATAATTACTTTAAATTGTAATAATATTTCACAATATTATTTTATTCTTATAGTAATAATAGTATATTTGATAAATTAAATACAGCCTTAGTGAGCATAAGATACTTCTTTCAAAAACACTTCTTTGAATATCTTTCCGACCCCAAATTTTTGGACGGTAGTGTAGAACAAAAAAAAAAAGTTTTCTAGGCCACAGATATGACTGAACTGTTCATCTTACATGATTGATTTTACATCATTTTAATCGTATTTAACAAAACTATATCTTTATGTAAAATCTCTTCTAAAAGCATCTCTTTAACACGTTTTAGCTGTAACAATTCTTCTAGTGCTCTTTTTTGCTCTAAACCAGTATCTGATGGAGTTTACCGCACGAATCTAAACTTTCAGTTTCACAAAGAAAGAAACATGTTCCCACAAGACCATGTCTACGCTGTGCTGGGCACATAAAATGAAACTGAGTTAAAAGACAAAACCAAATTCAGCTCCTTGCTCTAATTATAGTTGTGATTTGGGAGTACAGTGTGTAGGAGAGTGGTCACCTGTGGTGTGTGTATATGTTCAGTAGATACTCCATAATGAATAGGCTGTTAATGAGCACTAAGAATTTCTTGAAGGAGTGGGTGGACTTTCTTAAGAAGCAAAATTGGATCTCACAGGCACTAATGAGGCACTGCCAGGAAAACTGCACCGGACAGTGTACTATCACTCTGTAGTGATAAAAAGAGAACTAAACATATATTCAATAAAAGCATACATGCTCATTTTTAGAGACCACTTTTGAAGCAAACACCAGATAAAGCCCTTAATAAATCTCTTGGAATTCAGTTGGGCAATCTGGAGAGGATGACAAACTGATCTGGTGTGCAGATGCCATCCAATGACTCAAAGTCCACCTGCCATTCTGGAAATGCAAAGACAACTACAATGTAACACACAGTCTCTTTAAATGTCCTATTTTAATTAGAAAACCAAGGAGGTCTATAATAAACTTACCATTTAAAAGTTAAGGTAAATGTCATTTTATTCCTGTTATGATAGCTGAATTTTCAACAGCCATTATTCCAGTCTTCAGTTTCTCGAGTTCACACTTACAAATAATCAGATAGAGTAATTAGTATGTATATTTGGTGGGTTTAAAAAGAACAGCATTTATTTGAAATATAATATTTTAGCAACAATCTAAAATCTTCACTGTCACCTTTGATCAATATTGTTATGACTGTCAGCTGGAGACACACATTCTCACTCTCATTCATTCACACAGGACTACATTTCCCATAAGCCCCATACCCATTCACTGATCACCACACCAGCTGCACCTCATCACCCACATCATATAAAAACACCATTCACACATCACTCCCTGCAAAGTCTTGATTTGGTTACCCTGTCATTACCGAGCGTTTATTCCCTGGCTGTTTTCCTGGTTTTGTTCTTGCCCGTTTTCTGATCATTCTCTGCCTACCCCTTGGATTACCTACTTTGGATTTATGGACTTTTGTTTGCCTGCCGCCTGCCTCGATCTGTTTGCCTGTACATTGACTACGATTCTGGCTATTCTCCTCCAGACCTGTTTGCCACTGTTTTGACCTTTGCCTATTTTGACCACGTCTTTAATAAAGCTGCATTTGGATCCCATCCCGCTGTCCTTCGTTACAAATATAATGCATCCAAAAATAAAATAAAAGCCCCAAAAGCACACTAGTGTACAGTATCTGGAGAATGCTAGTCATCAACATTCCTATTCATCCTAATTGTACACAATTCTACAAGGAGAAGATAAAAATAAAAGCAACAATAAATGTCACACATTAATGGCTATCGTGGAAGATCTTGATGGATGAAAGGAGCGTAAGAGAGAGAGAAGTGCTCGCTTAAACTTCAAAATAGACAGAGTAAACAGTGCCGTGATGTCTCAAGTATGCTTTAAACTAGAGCAGACCATTAGTTAAAGTGTCCCGCTGGTACACAAACACACATGTAGCGCAAGCCCGTTAAAGCATTTCAACAGAAAAAACAACGGGAACGCTAAGAGCAGAGAGTGGATTCGGCTTTTGGTTTATTCATGACAAAACCACTGCAATGGCAGAAGCTGCAATGGTCCCACAATACAGTGCGAGGGCAACTCTCTATGGGGTTGCTGTCATGGTAAAGGAAGTCAGGTGTGTCAGAAGTAAGCTGTCTTTTTCAGAGACAACCACATTCAGACTTGAGCCTTGAGATCAGTCTTTCTTGTGCACACTCATCATGTTTTAGAATCAAATTAATCAACACAGGCTCACTGAAAAAAAAAAAATGTGCCTCTACCTCCATTTTTGCAAAACATAAAAAATAAGTACCGATGCATACAAATCACCCTAGCTGAAATGAACACTAGAGGCAGTAACGACTTTCATTCCTTTTCACATGTGTCATTTCTTGCACTATGATATGATCTCAAAACACGATTACCAGCGCATCATTTGTAAACTAATACATTTTCATATTTGCATCACATAACCAGCTCCATATGTGTAGCTTTTCTGGCATCTAGCATTGCATTAGTAATGTGGAACGCTTGGGTACGAGTCACGTGAAACGTGAGTCATGATAAAATAGCTCAAAGACTTGAAGGAAACCAAAATGTCATGATTTGTGTATGTGTTTGTATCCTGCATTTGCTTTTGTAAACACTATCGGGTATGTTTAGGGTTTAGAGAATTAACCTTTCAACATCACTAACCGGACATATTTCCGAACTGCCATATTAAGTACAACAGCCAACATAAAACAATGTTGCCAGATTCACAATCATCTATTTCACTCATTTGACTATTTAGTTTGAAAGTGTTGCAAAACAGTAATGCGACATATCAATTTGCAGAAATGTTGCCACAGGTACGTTTTTCCAATGGAGCCTGGGCTGAAATTAATCTTTGGATCAAAAGTTTAGAATAATTACACTTTTTATTGATTTTTTTTTTTTTTAAAGAAGTCTAAAATTGTAATTTATTTCTTTTCAAAAAAATGCAGATTTGGTGAGCATAAGATTATTCTTTCGAAAACATTAATTATTTAAAAATATATATATTTATTATATTATTTTAAAAATTTTAATTCCAAACTTTTAAAATTAAGTTTTAAACAAGAAAAAGTATGGCAGTAACTGTACAAGAAAAAAGAATAAAGGTAATAATACAGAAAAAATGAGTTTGCAACATAATGGACACCATAATCCTAGCATCAAAATATTATATATCTGCTTTAATCTCATACAATCCATGTGCCCACTGAAAGATTATCATTCCAGGGCATGCGTGACATCAGCATTATTAACGTCAGTCTTTAAATTAGCTCTTCCTGCAATGCTCTATATTTCACAGCCTCTTCCTGCCTGAGCACACTTTTACTTCCCAATCACAACTTTGGGACAAAAAAAAACGAATGTCACAAGTGTTTACTTTCAGTCTGAGACACGTTGACTGATTAAATATCTAGCAGACAGCAAAATAAAAGGGTGGAAGGATGGAGGCTGGCAATGGGTGTCAGTAAACAGTAATCACACATTTGAGCAGATAATTTGAGCAGTCTGATAATCATGAATTTTTAGTGGAGATTTAAAGCCTGCATGCATTGGTAAAAAATAACAATGACATGAATTGTAAAATTCTGTTATTGTTCTTTAACTTCTTCAGTCAAATCAAAAATGTTTCGTTCACTAAGAATGTCAAAAGAAGGTCATGCAGCGACTTGGGGTGCCAAAAAAATCTCATGGATTAGTTCACTTTAGAATTAAAACTTCCTGATCATTTACTTACCCCAAGTCATCCAAGATGTTTATGTCTTTCTTTCTTCAGTCAAAAAGAAATGAAGGTTTTTAAGGAAGACATTCCAGGATTTTTCTCCATGTAGTGGACTTCAACAGCTACCAATAAGTTGAAGGTCTAAACTGCAGTTTAAATGCAGCTTCAAAGGGCTCTACACAACGCAGATAATGAATAAGGAACTTATCTAGTGAAACAATTGGTCATTTTCTTAAAAAAAAAAATTAAATACTAGGAAAGGTCACGTGTGACATAGGAAGTAACAAACAAGTGTTTACAAAGCGAACGTGCAAAGAATAAGGCGAGTGGCCTTTACAAAAAAAGGTAAAACAATGATGTTGGACAATTTTTGAAATAAGAGGAGCAAATTAGTTTTTCACACTACCACGGTACTTCCTCCTACTTCACGTGTGACCTTTCCAACGTGATCATGCGTGGCACATCTGAAGAGCTAGTGCAAGACAAGCTTTTGTGGTTAAAAAATATATAATTTTTCATCTCTGTTAGAAAATGACATTGTTTCGCTAGATAAGACCCTTTTTTCTCATCTAGAATTTTGTAGAGACCTTTGAAGCTGTATTGAAAATGCCATTTTGACCTTCAACCCTTTGGTAGCCGTTCATAAGTCCACTATATGGAGAAAAATCCCGGAATGTTTTCCACAAAAATCATATTTTGAAGAAAGAAAGTCTTAAACATCTTAGATGACATGGGGGTGAGTAAATTATCAGGAAATTTTAATTCTGAAGTAAACTAACCCTTTAAAACGTGGCAATATTTCTTGTTGAGGCGAAAAGCTTTCTAGCGATGTTGAGTATGTGGCAAAACCTTTTACAGTGCTTGGATTACATTGTTCTGTCTTTACTGTATGTGATAATTCAAACTCAAAGTACTGTAAAACTGAAGTGACATTCATTACAAGGTGATTAGTTTAAAAACATTTCACTGGAATTGGTATTGGGTACTATCAAACTACTTAATTTTGGAATCGTAACAACCCTTAAATGCTTAAACTCTCCACACATTTGTAACCTTATGAAATGACTGGACTTTGAAAAGAGGGAAGCAAGATTACAAAGTATTTTTGTAATCTCTAAAACACAAAGTGAGTATTTTTGCAGGTCAATTCACAGCTGTTTTTAAGGATGTGGTCCGCTTGATGACATCAGTTCTGAAACTTAGCTTCTCAAACCCTAAACTACACCTGTAGTCCCTTAGTGATCGCTGTATTGTGTATGTGGGCATTGACCTGTGTTCTTGTGAAAAATATAGCGTAATAATTATAGAGTAGATAAGACTGCAGCCATAAATCCAGCTGAGTGAATCTGCTTCCAGGAGACCCACTGTGTTCCAGATACTTCAGCCCTGGAGACTGATTAACTCGCAGACAAAAAGTGACTCTACCAGCCTGAAAATGTCTGAGAGCTGGAGAGTGAGGTGCATTAACAACAACCGGTAAGTCAAAAGGTCACCTAGTTATTCTTACAATGTTGGCACAAGCCATACAGTGGGGTTCAAAAGTTGCAATTACAATGTAAAAAGAGCTAAAAGAATTTCACTTAAATGATTATACTTAAATAATGATATTTGCAATGAGAAACAATGCAAAACAGAAGCATTTTGACTAGTGTTATCAAATTTTGGGACACTACTATATATAATAATTGGCTCTATGCGTATATGTGTGCTTTCAGAGCAATTCATATGTTTTTTTACAGTTACAGTTAAAAAACAAAAAACATAATCTTTATCTTGTTAAATGAATCGTGAGGCCGGTGAGATCAAAACAAGCATAGAGTTTAACACACATTTTATCAGACTTTTAATTAAATGTACTGACAGACTAACAAAAGAACTGTGTGTGTGTGTGTGTGTGTGTGTCTGGATCAGCATTACTGATAATAATAAAGAGTGTGACGGCAGAAAACACAAGTTCAATCTAAATGTGTGAGCAGCAATGGATCAGCTCTGTGGTAAAGCTCCTGTTAAATTTGTTTACCAGTAAATTATCTTGACCTCTTAACCCAAATCTTGCAAGATCTATCGAATCAGAGGAAGAGATGCTGAAACCACATGTCTGTTCTATAACTTGTGTTCTTAATTGCACCTAACCTAAAGAGACTTCAAGCAACTGGTAAACTGTCGGCTTGGTTAAAAAACATTTGGCATTTGACCTTGATTGTGTCTAATGAGAGTGAGACGGTATGTTACTTCAGTTTATCCTGTTACTCAGCACCTGGATAAAGCTCCTCCTTTTTATGCTGATAGCAAGCAGTGGACATGCCTTGTATCTCTAAATGTTCATGTCCGCTATGTATAATATATTGTATAAAGTGTTAAACTTGCAAAATATAAATAATTTTACTACTTTTGCCCTTTTCACTATGTCCCTGGCTGCTATTAACTTACTTGTAAAGCTCACAGTTTAATAAGACACTATCATATGGACAACAGGGTATGATCTAGCACTTCTGTTTTTAATAAACAATAAATCGCAAATGACAAATAATGAATCAATATTAAATGTGATTTGCATGCATATGAATGGAAGTGAAATGAGCCCAATCTCGCTTATGACTTTTGTAATATTCTCTAAATTGACAAATACCAGTTGCTTAATAGAGGTCCACCGATTTTGCTGATGCCAATAGCTAAAAATGGAAAATATGGCCAATAACCAATCAATCGGCAATAGTTTTTAAAATCCATTATACGAACACTTAATATAAAACTTAATATAATATGAAATATTGCAAATATTTTACCATGCAAATATTTTATACAGTAATTATTATAACTTAAAATACATAAAAATGGCCAAACTTCATAACTACTGACACATCGATGCTTTTATTATTTTTATTATCATATGAAATATAAAAATAATGTAGAGGAAATGGAGAGAGAGAAAAACAGACACATAAAATCAACTCGATGTCATTTCAAATGGCTTTCTATAACTTATGTCCCTTCATATGAGCATTATACCATGCTTATGTTTTAGATGATTAAAGTTTCATTTGCGCATAACTACTTCATAAAGTTTACTTTTTAAGACAAAAGAACCAAAGACTTGCAAATGGAGATTTTTGTTGTTGATTTTTACAAACAACCAGAACTTCCACAAAGCAAGTATCCATGTCAGTTAAATGGTAAAAATGACATAATGGTCAACCTCTATCACTTAATGACATCATCCTCCAGGAGAGACAAAGTGACAAACCAGAAGGAAAACCAACACTACAAACATAAATTAGCATTAGCATTAGCGAAAGTGAAAACAGCAGTATTTTCTTTGCAGTTTGCATAATTCTGAACATTACAACACAAGCATATTCATTTTATACAAGTTATGGAATTCAAAAAGCACGGAATAACAGTACAAATAGCTATTAGAATTCATTTAACAGTTATAAATAATGAGACAAAAAGACTAAATGTACAAGGCAAAATGAGCTAAAATCTGAATATTGCTCACATTGTGCTTGACTTAACACAAAATCTGAATTAACAACAAAAAAAGGCTCTCAAACTCTTGATATGCGACAAGAGCTGAGATATGACCCCATGGCATCTGATTCAGGCCTGTCACATTAAAGAAAGCAAACATGTATGAGGATCCGCACGTGTGTGAGTGCACTTTTGTGCATGCACGAATCTCTTCTTCTCTCACTCTTCTGAATATCAACCATTCCAGTCCAGTGGCCTGATGAATCCAAGGCAGAGGAGCATAAACACTGACACGCTGCACAACACAGAATAAGCAGGCACTTTCAGACCGACTGGGGATAGGAAGGCCAGTTTACAAAACAAAATACAAGACATGCCAACATAATTAGTACAACTGGCCCATTTAAATTGCAAGCCACTGACTTGTCCAAATAAAGTATTTTTAAGTACAACCGTAGGTTTATAATCAGATTTCCTCGCGCAAGCGCTGACCCAAGTTTGAAGTGATGCAGAGACATTTGCCTTTGCCAAACATTCTCTTTGAATAAGGTTTCTTCACACTTGCTTTTGCACCAAAGCCACAGTAACAGAACTGGGTAACGGAAAGGAGTTGTTTGTTTAACTTTTAATATAGCGAACCAAACTTTTTTTAGGATGCTTCGGATGTTTATGTATGCTAATGCGGTATAATGTCTCCCACAGAGAGAGGGAACAGATCCAAATATTAGGCCCTGGGGAGGCAGAATGAAAGAATATCTCATTAGATGAAGAAGAAAGCAGATTAGTGTGGAAAAAAGGGGAGGATGTTGATTTTTCTCTTTTTAGATCCAGCTGAGGGAATGTTATCGTTATATATTTAGTAACATCTGCCTTGCACGGTCCTCCATTCAGAAACGTGCATTTGATGTCCTTCAGATTCAAATTTCAAACCAGAAGAAAATTGTCTGAGAATGTAACTGTAAGAATGTTCGTTCACTGTGTCCTTATCATGCAACAAGTAACTTGTCTGTTCACACTGAGTGTCACAAAACATTGTCTCCTTTTCAGTTCATGAAGTGGAATTTGAATTGAATTGCATAAAATTGTGTGTTGAACTTAACTTTTTTAAATTCTCTTTCTTTACTTTAAAACAATGCAGTCAAGATTTGTTAAAAATTACACTTGTGGGGCTTACACTACCATTAAAAATTTGGGGTCAGTAAGAAAATTTTGTTTTATTCATTTTTTTAAGAAATCAATACTTTTATTCAGCAAGGACTCATTAAATTTACCAAAAGTGAGAGTAAAGACACTTATATTGTAAAAAAAAAATCTATTTAAAAATAATTGCTGTTCTTTTGAACTGGAAAGGGGTAACATGATTTCCTCAATGTATTGTGATAATAATAAAAAAATGTTTCTTGAATTCCAAATCAGGATATTAGAATGATTTCTGAAGGATCATGTTACACTGAAGACTGGAGTAATGGCTGCAAAAATGTCAGCTTTGCCATCACAGGAATAAATTACATTTTCAAACATATTAAAATAAAAAGAAGTATTAAAAAAAATTGTAATAATATTTCACAAAGAGATCAGTTTTTACTGTTTTTTTTTTTTTTAAGTGCCGTGGTAAGCATAAGAGACTTCCTTTAAAACCATTAAACATTGTCTTACGACCCCGAACTTTTTAATGGTGGTGTATAGGACTTTCTTTGAATTTCAGTTCATTTTAATTCAAATTCTTAAATTCAAGTTGCAGATACAGTAATTGAAATAAATTCAAATCTTGATGCACAACCCTGACAAAAACTTGATGTTTAATATGCAACCATTTTTGAACCAATGAGATTTAACCGCGGCTGGAGCAGCCCAGCATATTGATCAACAAAATGTCATGTCACTTGTCGCAGCTGATCGGGGACAGAAAATTAGGTTGTGATGGAAAATATTGAAAGCATTCATTGCTTGACACACCTAGGATATGGCATTAAATTTCTTAATTCAAGGTCAAAACAGTTAAGAAAGCAATTTTGTGTCAGAGACATGGCACAGCAGTTATGACACATACTACAGACATTGAGTGGGTTTGAGTCTAACCTACAATATGCCCTGACACCATTGCTCCTGTCTCCTCCCAATAATTCCTGTCATTTTCAAATATAGAGAAGCTAATACGAACAAAAACCTCTTTTAAAAACACACCTAAGGTTAATCTGAGATTATCCTTTCATTTTTCCTTGAACGTCATTTATCATGAAGGGATGAGGCTCTCTTCAGCATTTTCCACACCACTGCACTTGTCTTTTCTCCACCTCCATTCCATGTTCATGCACCACCTCACTCCCTCAAGACAATCCTGCCCCCTCCCTCCATTCCCGGTGTGTGTTACCTAACAAGGCAAGGACCAAACCAAAAACAGAACTATGACACAAGCCTCCGCTCACGATAACGTGGATGTTCTGTTGCACAAAATGTGAAACCACCGGTTACACAATGCACAACTGCGATAAGACGTTCGATGAGTTGCAAAAGTTTAGATCAGATTGCATTTAAACAGTCATGAGAACCACTTCTCTATACCCAGGTTTGAATCTGCCAGATTAGGACACGTAGAAAGGATGACAACCATAACTCAAGGCTGTAGCATTCCTTTAGAGAAAAGATATGACATTTCCGATTCCATTTGTGGTTCAATTTATGAATGGTTGAAGTCAAAAGCGTGCGCTTCCATTGGCAACGTGGCAGCAGATTGGTGCTAAAAGTCTCAGCCACTATAATCGTACAAATAACTGCAGTTATTGCAGTCTGCACCATTAAACTCCCCCTATTAAACACTCTTCTGTCTGAGTCTAATGGCTGTCTGGATGAGTAATGCATAGGTGCTGGTGGCTGTGTGGCATGTTTCACGGTGTAATCCAGTCACAGTGTGTATTGTACCTGACACATTAAACATTAAACACACACTGCCTAGCTAACTAAGCAGAAGAAGGGACACCTTTTAGACAAAATGAATGTGAAACAGTTACCATAGAGGCACATGTGTGGCAAATATCCAAGGCTCTATTCCAAGAGCAACACATCTTACAGCTTTAAATAATAGACAATAAAACAAGTGCACTGCGAAGCACAGCCCAATCCGTATACATCTCAAGTTCAATGCATAACTCGCAAACAAAATCGGTTACCTTACATTCTAGAACATAAAACTCAAATATTCTTTCATACGGTCTCCATTTTTCTGTAAATCCAATAAGATCTCTCATAAAAAGCACCTCACTATTCCATTGTTGTATAACATAACCGTAGCAAGAGTCTAGACAGGATGACAAATGTTCTATTTACTAAAGGATAAAAACCTTCCGTGTCACATCATATCCTGCCCACATCCTCCAAGCACTGATCCAATCTCTTCAATAGACAGGAAGCATCTCACGGCACAAAGCTTTCATTTTGTTACAGTAAGCGATAAGAGTGGATATGACTCTTGCTATGTTATTTTGAGTGATGCAAAACCTTCTTTTAAAGCCGATGCTTCGAGAGGCCACACTTTTATGGGAAACGAAGATAATAACAACTCATTTTCCAAATTAAAGTATCAAATGATTAACATTGAAGAGAGTTTATTTATTTATATAAATATTATACATTGTACGTGTATATATATATATATATATATATATATATATATATATATATATATACACACACATGTTTAAATATATCTACATTATATATTATTCGACTAACAAACGCGCACCATTTTAAATACTTTGGGTTTGACTGTTTAAGCTATGATGTTATTATTGCTAACAGTGAAATAAGCCTACCTAATTTTAGTATAAATTGCCTCAAAATCTATATAGTAGCTTGCAGAGAAAGGGTTAACAGTCTTATCTCATTCCTGAAAGGAAACTGCGACGGTTCCACTTAAAGAGACCAAAGAGAGGATCACAATATGTCATGTCACATTGACAGAATTACCTTGTTGCTTCAGCTTCTCTGGTTTGCAGTTGACACATCACACGCCATTCACTAATTTCTTTTGCTATTAAGATCTATTTTTGATCATAGCACTATAATATCACACTTGCAGTGACATCACACCCCACTGACCCATAATAACATTTATCCAAAGTAATTCAGTCATTCATAAAAAAAACTCAAAACAACGTAATAATAAAACCCTCCCATTCACATTTCCTCTCACGACCTGTCACTCTTTACCCTTCATACCCTAGACAAGCTTACCAGGTGTGTGCGACGGTGAATCGACGCCTGTGGCGGCCGCCCTTGTTGACCATGAGCTTGCGGAAGAGGCGCGGGGAGCTGCGGGGAGATATTTTGGGGGAGGTGATGCGCTTGTTGCCGGTACCCAGTCTCGGAGGCTCCAGCTCCAAATGCATGTGCTCCTTAAAGGTACGAATGCAGGGGTCCAATTCCGGAGCACTCAGCTCATTGGAGGACATGTTGATGCTGAGGGTGGAAACAGCCCTATTTCGCCCTTTCTGAGTCACACTACCAACTGTTCCCTCCGTTTCTCTCAGTCAACAAGAGGTTATGCCATGCAGGCTGATGTTTTGTGTGTCAGACAGGAATAAATGTGTGCGCTTGAGCTGTCCTATTCTCTAGCTTCCTCTGTCAGCTTAGGCTTTCGGCAATGCAGTAGAATAATCCTCTCTCATTCAGTTCCACTGACACACTGAGAGCAGTCCCCGTCAGTGCAGTCACACCTCCTTCCTGTGAGAAGAAGAAAAAAAACACTCACTCTCTCTCTCTCTTTCTTTAACCACACCTCTCTCTGTCTTTCTCCTTTTAGGCATAGAGAAAAAAAGAGCCCTCTCTGTCTCTCCTACACAAGCATAACTGACTCTTAGGATCTTCTTTCATTTATTTAGATGTCTTTCTCCCACTCACTCCTCCTGCTCCGTTTTCGCAGCTCCTCAGACTCGCACTTACTTCACTCAGCTATAGGAAACTCCGTCTTAAATTATTCAGCAGTGGGCAAGAGCAGGTCTTCTCTCCCATCAGCGGCTCCTCTCTTCAGGAACTACCAGGCAGAGCTTCTTATGATGTGGAGAGGAGACTCGGAGGAAGGAACCGACTGAGCGCACCTAACTCTGCTACCCCAAGTGCTGTCTGATTTGAAAATAAGCGGAATAGCTTTGAGATCCTTGGATTAAAAAAAAAAAAAAAAAAACACTAAGAAAATGTGCATAGTGACGGTAAAAGCTCCGCCCCTCCTTGCAGCTGATTGGCTGAGCTGAGGTTAGTTTGATGGGTGTCTCTGGCTGAATTCTGATGAGGGCTTCTGCCCTTTCACAGCTCAGCAGCGTTCAAGACACTGATAGAAGAAAAAAAAAAATCAAAAGCAATTTAAGCTCAGGATTAGCAGTGTCTGGGGAAATATAGCTCCAAGTTAAATGAGGGTTTAGATTCTAAAGTGGCTGGTTTGAAGAAAAAATAATGTGAGTGAATTGGAAAGAGAAAATTATTTAAATGGAACATACATATGGAAAGAAAACAAAGCAGGGAATATAAAACAGACACAAAAAGACAGAAAACATAATAATGTGTGAATGTCCTCAATCCATATTGAGGATTTCCATAAACCAGCCAGGAAAATCAATGCTCAACCTTCTTTAAATAACATTTCATGTTACATGTGATCAGATGTTCAATCAGAAGCCAATAAACACCTAGATCACCTATACATCAAATAACACTTAAAGAAACAAATCGCAAAACCGTGAAGCAGTCACTCGCCCTGTGTGACACAGTACAGCAGGATTATCTCCGGCTCTCATAGGGACATGCCGAAGAATGGAAGTACGTTAGACAGCAATCAACCTGCCAGTCAACACCCGCTGGCAGCCAGGACTTCACCATGGAGACGAAGGAGAGGAGGAAGTAATGAGAACAGGAAAAGATGATGAATGAGAGGATAAACAAAAAAGTTGGAACATGGTAAAATCTTGTATATATAAAGTGATGTTTTGACAGACCTTTCAACACAGAAGACCTATGATAGATAACTTAAATTCCCGAGTTAAGCAAGTATTGCTCTGGGTTAAAACTCAGAGGTAAAATTCTGCAGATTGCTGTGAAGGAGGACAGAGGCAGATAATAGAAAGCAAGATCAGTATGGACAGTATCAGTATCAAGATGTTTAAGGGCTGATGAACCTTTAGTTGGACTGCATTCATTACTGCATTCAAACTGGAACAAGGTCATCATAAAAATTCACTGGTCGCCTGAGAATCTTGTGACCAGTAAGGTTGTGTATATCGAAAAAAGGAAGGGACCCAAAACTGAATCTTGAGGCACCCCACTGACTAGCTGATGAATCTTGGACACGCCTTCTCTCCAGGAAATTAAAATACATTATTTTTGCAGAGCAGGGCTTCTAAGTATAGTCTATCAAGCGTGGATTTAAAAGATGTGCCTGTGAGGTAAACTTCCTGTTTTATCCACTGGTTTTTTAAACACAGCTATAACATGGCTTCAGTGCAGTCTTTGATGTGTAAAGGTGACTGTAAATGTTTAACTTGCTCTGTATTTCCCTCAAGATCTTCATCATTGTGGTAAACTGGCTCCCACTGAGGCGAAACTAGGGCTCTTATTCTATTTACAGCTATAGACATATAAAGTACCATGTAGGGAGATCACGCTATAGTGCGAAACTACAGTGCAAATCTGTAAACACCATTTTGAGGACCCTGCAAATGGTAGGACTTCCATCTAGAAGACACTTACAAAACAAATAGTTCTCCGGGATCAACTTCACGTAAAGTGGCTTGCTAAATGATGGTAGTTCATAAGTCACTGCTTGTACACTGGATTTGAACCTGTAACCTTTGGGTTGCCCTCCCACATCTACTACTAAACTACTTTTACTAATATCCTTTGTAGTGGTTTGCACTACTTTGAATTACAAACCTTATCTAGTAATGCAAGTCTAGCACCGAGTTCAATGAAGAGGAAAGTGATCAAGTAACTCTGACCTTTCTGAGTTGTGAGCCTATTCACTGATAGAGCCTTAGTGGAGAGGTCTTACATAACTGAAAGTCTTACATAAAGACATTTCCTTACTGCTCACTGCTGCTATGAGAAAATTCATATGGCTCACAATGCTAGTTCATATAGTAAAAAGGATGAGAGACTCTGGGCACCAATGGGGACATTATGAGGAAAAATAGAAAGCTAAGACGAGAGAGAAGTGTGGTAGTGACAGAAAGATAATGAGGGCAAACACAACCCCTGCAGAGTGAATTTAAAATCATTTCACAGGATTTCAATTTGTGAGAACCCGACTTGTAAACGCCAATGTCTCCTCACTACATTTCTCACCCTACACAGTGCTGCCAAGTATTTTGTGAATCTGTAAGAACAAGTAAGATTTACTCTACCCTAAACACTGAGTGCATCAGCCTTTAAAAGTAAATAATATATAAAGCTACAAACAGATTAAATTGATCTACTTTTACAGCTACTAAAAGGCCTTCCTTTAGAGCGCTGCTTAAAGTTACAGTGCTCGCAATTGCAATTCTGTGATTAATTCAGCCCAAAACTTCAAAACATAAAGTCTAATCTATTTAGTTATTACAAACTTTATACTCAGCAAAGAAATTTAAGATTAAAGTTTGAAACTTTCCAATTCATTGTCATTGTTAGAGTGTTCACTATTCATAATCTAACCTATTTGATAGGTTGATGTTTATTTATTTAATTGCAATTTGGCCTTATTTTTGCACTCATTTGTATGCTTTATTATGATTGTTTTTTCTTTATCCATCTATTTACCCATAACTGCTCATCCACTTGTTCACTGTAAAAACCGCAGAGAAGCTGTTATGAGCTGACAAGACACATACTAATTGTACTAACAATGGCAACGCAGTTTTGATGCTGTTTTTCATTTACACAGCGCCAAGGAAAAACAAAACAAAAAAAAATTAAATGCAAAGGAAATGTAAATCTAGTTCAATTACTACTATTGTAAATGCACTGTAGCCAAGTCAGCAACTCCTGGAGTTGCAATAAATGCAGTTCTTGTAGTTTATATATATATGTGGGACAGACTCTCTGGGCTGTTAGTAAATTAATTTAAATACTTAGAATGAGTACTCCACTCCATGGCAGGAGACAATGCAGTTGAGAATGTGGGAAATGCAGGTCAGTCTGATTTGGAGGGAAGTTGATTACTGCAGGCCTACTCAGTCCCCAGCCTGCCTCCATTACTTAGTCTCTAAGCACAAATCAAGCCTTGAAAGTCAAGGATGCCAAAATAATCCAATAAAATTGTTTGCGCACACACAATATGTGTCTGACTATGACCACAGCTGTGTGATCAAGTTCTAATGGTACAGAGCGTGTCCCAGCCATCCTTCAGCTAGCCATTTTCAGGTGAAGTGTATTTGAAAGGAGACATCTCAAAATCCTCTAATAAGAGCTCTGAAGGACACCACCAATAGAAAAAAAATCAAAAGCCTTTGAGAAAGATGATTCTAATCTTCCGCAAGAAAAGCCACTATGAGAAACTAGCAGACAGGGAAAGAACAAACATACACGCATTTTACTTCACTAACTAAATGGGTACATTTCATAGACTTCTATGGTTTTTATTTGTTATCATCCACACCCTAACCCAAAAGGAAAACTTTTTTACAATAAAAAAGTACTGTATTTGTATACCATTTAACCAATGAGGACATTCTCAAAAGAAGGTTTTGTCAGTTTTACTGGGTACACTGAATGGCCAATATAAAACATCTATATGCCATTGATTTCATTGTATTGTGTTACAAACCAAAAAAGAAAAGAAAACAAGAAAGAAAGAAAAAAAATCATACAGGTTTAAAACGACAAGAGTGAGTAATTTTCATTTTTGGGTGAAAAATCCTTTTGTTAAGGTGTTTAAAAGAATGTATACATTGTTATTTAAAAAAGCAGCTTCAACATTCTGCTAAACTTCTCCTTTTGTGTTTCTCTGATAAAGTCATGGAGGTTTCACACATCATGGGGGTCAGTGAATTAAATATTGCTTAGAGACAAAAATGACTAAACGTTACAATAACAGACGTGTTCTTACATCATACAGCCATTCATGGTACAGGACGACAGATTAGGACCAAACAGACCTCGACCTGACCTAGACACAAGAGCGTGAGGAGATCTGCCCTGGAGTCTTCTGTAATTGCACTTCTGAATGAATCTGTGTGACGTGATGTCAGATTTTTTTTTCTCTTCTCTTATGAACACACGCACACAATAGCTTGAGCCCGAGAAAGTGGGTAAAGTCACTGATGAATTCACTTGGCAGACAGCTCAGTGCCCTGCAGTGTCCGTCCTCCAGCATCATTGCTTATGCGTGGCCCATAAAGCTATCCCACAAGCCACCTGGGAGCACCCAAATCAATCTGCAACGGAGTCACGTCAGCAGAAAAATAATTGTGCTCCAAATATAGCACTTTCCCTAAACCTTGTCTCCCGATTCTCCTGACACACACATCAAACAGACAGCTCTAACAAGAGTGGAAATGCATGAGTGTGAGATAGCAGGCAAATAATGAATGCTTTCCAGGGTGAGTGTGTGTATTCGTTTGTGTTTGTATGTGTGTATGTGTGTGCTACACAGCTTCTAAATCTACACAGGTTCATGCTTATGAATCTGTGTCGAAGTTAAAAAGAAACTAGTATATTTTGTGGCTCACATACTGCAGTACCGTCAATCCTGTCTAAACCATTTAGACTGTGAAAATCTCACTTTAAAAGAATAGTTCACCCACAAATGAAACCTCTATCGTCATTTACGAGATCTCATATTGTTATAGCTTCGTATGAATTATTGGAATGATTTTCTTCAAAGAATCTTTTTAAAAAAAAAAAAAAAAAATCCATATATGGGTGACTGGGGCCAAAATGGTAAAAAAATAAAAAAATAAAATGAAATTCATAAAAATTATCCATATAACTTGTCATACAACGTCTTTGAAGAATTCAAGAAATCTTTTACTGATAATCTGCCTTTTCCAGTGAAGTGTTGTACTTCTGATCAAACAATTCACTGAAAATATCCTTAAAAAAATATTCACCTAGATCAGTGGTATTCAAATGGTGGACCGCATTAAGAGCTGCAGAAAACAAGAATGCAGCAAATACAACTATTTTTATTTGTCATATAGATGACTCAAAACGTATAAGTAACCCCCCCCCCCCCATACATTTAGTATTATTAATCAGCATATTAAGTGCATTTATGATAAGGAATATAATTCTGAAAATTATTTAGAGATTCAGAAGGGCAAGGGAAGACAAAAAACTTTATTTTGTGCTCATGATAAGAGTTTTGATTATTGGATTATGTTTATGTTTATGTATTATTGTATTATGTAATATTTATGTTTATGTATTATTGACTTTATTCAGCAATCTCTTATCTTCCCTGTTATTATCCTTAAGTAGATGCCACAGTAAGCACAGTGAAGGCTTACGTGTTTACATCCGAATGCCGGCTCAGTATTGGCCAAAGCTGATCGCGTGAGCAGCACGACGCCTGCGTGTGATGCTGACACAGGAGTCGGCCAATAATGACAGGTTCTGACGTAGAACCTGGGAGCGCTGGACGTAAAAGGTATGAGAATGACAGAAGAGAAGATATTGTTGAATAAAGTCATTATTTTTGTTTGACTTTGTTTGACAAAAAGTATTCTCATCGCTTAATAAAATTAAGGTTGAACCACTGTAGTCACATGTCTTTAGTACCTTTTCTGGACCTTGAATGTGTGGGTTAAATTGCTGTCTATGGAAGAGACATATGCCTCTTGGATTTCATCAAAAATATCTTAATTTGTGTTCAGAAGATAAACGAAGGTCTTACGGGTGTGGAACGACATGAAGGTGAGTAATTAATGACATAATTTTCATTTTAGGGTGAACTATCCCTTTAAATAAAGATTCTGAGACAAACATCCAGTATAACCTCCTTTTACTGCCCATTTGAAAGAGGTGTGCAACCAAATGGCCTACTTTGATATGACAAATGTGGGTCTGGAGTGTTTTGAGGGAGCAGACTGATGAATGCTCATGAGGTTTACTAAACCAGAGGTGACTCACAGAAACATCTGAGAATAGGTATCATGATGTATTTTATTCTCAATGCTGCCCTCCACTGGTAAACATTAACAACTACATACTTAATAAATGTCATCTAATGGCAAACGTTTATCAAAAACATCAAATTTAAAGTTGAAAGTTGAAATTTTAAAGTTGAAATATATAGAACCCCCCCCCCACACACACACACACACACATACAAAAAAAAAAAAAAACCAGTTGCAACCAGACAGATTTCCCTCTCATCATGGCAACAACACTGAGCATCTGCAGTTTAAGATCACCAGTGTGCTGAAAGCAAAATTAATATAATTTAATCTCCCTTCGTACTGCAGATTGAGATTAACATAATTTTAGGCTATATGTAAAGCATATTTCAGATGCTAAGACATATACTATAGAAAGACCTAACAAGACATTTAAGAATATTACTAATTATTCAATGCTCATTAAAATGTCATTCAAATCTAAATGTTGTCAAAGAATATAACACATGAGTAATAAGAATCAACTTCAGAAACAGCTATACATTAGAAGTGAGTTTTATACTTCTGAAACATACCAAAGCAACAGACAGTAACAAACCAAAACAGCCAAAGACCTCACATATGCAAATAAAATAAACATTTAATTCATGTTTACTGACGAAAAAACTTTGTACAAATGAATGGGAATGAAATTAAATAGCATTCTTGTAAATGTGTAATTTCTGCTCCATTCTTATGCTAAATCTTATCTGGCCAATTTGGTTTCCTGAAAAATATATGTGCATGATCCTTTCCATGATCAGCAAGTCAAGTCAAGATTTATTTATACAGTGCTTTGCTTTTGTTTCAAAGCAGCTTCACATCAACAATACAGTGACAGTATTTTAAAATGTTGATCGGCAATGCTGTCATTGGCTGGCAGCAAATATTTAAATGAATGAACGCAAGCCATCATATACTCTAAACTTTTGACATTGAGAGTTGTCACAAGAAAGAGCACAAATCCTCTTAAATTATTTTTAATATTAATATTAAGGTGACCAAATTTAAAAAACAAATAAATATAAATGCTTATATAAGTAGTGTAGACTTCTGTTTAAAAGTTTGGGGTTTTGGTGAGCATAAAAGACGGTAGTGTATACGTATATTATAATATAAAAGTTTATAATCAATGCAAAAAAATTGCAAACTTAATGATTGTCTACAAACAGGTTTCCCAAACATTTCAATTGTTAAGCTCAAACAAACATATTTTGAAAGTGCCACAGAACAACAGTGTATAAATTCTGCTGTCTTACAACAACCTACAAATAATAGTTCTCTGCATTTTTAACCTGGGATTGGAGAATGTTCCTTAACATCAGACATTTTACACATATCATTTTTAAGAATCAGATTTCTGAATTCAAATTAGAAGAGCAATGAGAGGAGCTAAATGAGATGGACTCACCATTCAGAGTCCACAGGTGTGATGTCAATGCGAGGGGGTGTGACAAAGGGCAGGGTTGTTGGTCTTGCCATGATCTCATCATCTGGGCTGCGTGACCTCTCCATCTGCCGCCATGATAAAGGAGGCAGCTGTAGGTTACCAGAGAAACGGCGCCTCCTCCTGCGCAGGTCAACACCCAGCGTGCAACCAGAAGAGGTGAAAGATTCACTTAGTCTGCAGTCCGGAGGCTCTTTACTGTCCTGGAGAAAAAGAGAGAAAAGAGAGGCTAAACATGGGAATGTATTTCAGTAAACTAAAGCAGTGGTTCTCAAAACCTGTCCTGGAGGACTACCAGCCCTGCACATTTTGTATGTGTCCCTAAATCTGACACACCCATTTCAGGTCTTGCAGTCTCTACAGATGAGCTCATAAGTTGAATCAGGTGTGATAGATGATGGAGACATACAAAATGTGCAGGGCTGGAGGTGCTACAGGACTGGTTTGAGAACCGCTGGACTAAACTATTGAATGAATGGTATGGCAATACAAATTCAAACCACTAGAGGGCATCAACACCTTTCACTTCACATTAAATTTCTATCTTTCTTGAAAATACTGTACATAAAATTACATTGAATAGAAGTCTGCTCTACAAACAGGAGTTCTAAATGTATAAGAATCTAAATAAAACAGAAAATTTCACATACTTGTTTAGGCATGTCAGATACATCTTCAGTCTAATATATTCAAACAAGAGTGCTGTTTTAGGTATTTTGGACTGCCTTGAAAGTACTGGTTAGTAAAGTGTTATATATATTTTGATATATTTATAAAATAAATACCATTACCATCTAGTATGCAGACTCTACATTTGTGTGTACTGCAAAATCATGGCAAGCAAATGCTTCTTTCAATTTGTCGTCCTCACAGGACAAACACAAAATCAAACATACACATGACTTGTAGTCAGATTCACAAACAAATGACTCTAATATGGCGATTCTAATGAACTGTTCGATTTGAATCTGTGATGTCAGACAGATGAAGAAAGGAGACGAAACACAACTTTATCAAAAAAATAAAATAAAGAAGACTATTCGGACCTGTTTGCCCGTGCAAGAATGTATGCGTCATCGCCGTCGGGCAGAGAATGCTCAGGCCGCTTTGCCCCTCACCTCCGTAGGCCTGGAAAATGAACCGCAAGAGAAACCATGCCTGGGAGCATATGCGGCTACCGGGACCCCAACCTCCTTACCTCAATCAGGGGTCTGGTAACCCTGCTCCTGGAGAGCTACCATCCAGCAGATCAGCTCCAACTCCAATCAAACACACCTGAAACAGCTAATCAAGGTGTTCAGGTATCCTTGATCATTACAGACAAGTGTGTTAGAGTAGGGTGGGAACTGAAGTCTGCAGGACGGTAGCTCTCTAGTAGCAGACCAACTCATCTGAACACTCTCTTTCTTTCATGTACCCCAGCACAGTGAGGACACCAGATTCCCACTTTATTTCCCCTTGTTGGACATTTTATATGTACACCACACCCACTGTGTCTGTCATTTGCTCCTCCAGTCACTAAATATATTGAGTGAGTGACTGAGTGACAAAAAGAAAGGACACTGTTTTGAATTTTTAAAAATGGACCAGATGATTTTTTTATTATGTCCTGATACATAAAACCATAAAATTCAATAGGGTGTGCTCTCTTTTTCACATATATATTTAAGTTTAATACAGCTTTGTGCATGTAAGACGATTCACATTACAATGTTGTAGACTGTGCTGTCCAACACAGTGGTAGTAGTGAGTGCGTGAGTGTGATGGGAAGATATGTGGGCAGCTGAAGGTGTTTGATAGCAAACCAATACTGGCTGGAAAGCAAAGGAAACTTGCCAGCAACTGATATCATCTGTCACGTAACGTGGGGATGAAACTTACGGAGACGAGGATGAACAAACTCTTAAAAAACACTGGACCACACGTACACACTGACGAGATCGAACCAAGGACTGAAAGACCCAGGGAGTATATATACTAGAACACATGAGGAGTGATTAACAAGGCACAGGTGAATGACATTATTAATTAGACAGACTGGGGAGAAACAAGGTCACGGGACAAACCAAAACCCACAAAGAAGAGGGGAGACAAGACTATACATGTAACATATCGCCCCCTCCCGGGAAGGCACATCCTCATGCCATAAGAAAGTCCAATTGAGGAGGGACGGAGGGTGGATATTTTGGAGGAGGGCGTGGAACAAAAGAAAATAAAACAGAGTCCAAAGACAAAAAACAGTCGAAGGAGGTGTGGAATGTGGGAGGAGCCAGAGAGGAGCCAGGAGTAGGAGGAGCCAGATGGTGGTCCCGAGACCAGCCAGGACGAGGCCCCAGGCGGAGTCGAAGGTGGGAGGAGGCTGGTGGAGTCAACCACTTGATCGTAGACGACACCCTGGGGATGACCATGCAGCTACTGATGGAGACCCAGATGGAGCTGATGAGCCGATGAGTCAACGCATAGTCGATGGTCCTGGAGACCGAGGAGGAGCCATGATGACGAGCGTCCGAGGTGGACGCGGATGTCCAGAGGGCAGAGGCTAAACCGGTGGGACCGAGGACAAAGGCAGAGTCGGGGGGAAGGCGGAGCCAGACGTAGCCGTAGTTGCAGGCAGGTGGACGACTGACCAAGGCGGAGCTGGAGAGATGAGGCAGCCCGGAGAAGCCACATGACTGATGGGATCCGGTGGAGCCGAGAGAGGGAGGAGCCAGGGCAAATCTGAAGAGTCTCTGGGCCGAGTCGGAGTAGGAGGCACAGAGGCTGGAGGCGGAGACAGCGAATCCTCTGTGCAGAATGGAGGTGATGGCCTGAAGACCCTAGGCTGCTCAACTTGGCATGCATGAGATGTTGAGGGGCTGAAGGACAACAACGGTGATGGGACAGCGGCGATGTTACCATCCAACCTTATCCATGGTCCTGGCTCACGCATCGCAGCAGGCGTGCCTCCTCGGTCTGCAGTGGGCTCATGCAGCATCTCCGTCAGTTCACTCGCTGGTGGTGGATGGCTGGTCTCAGGCGGCGCTGGAGTCAGAGCGGGGCTGGTGAGTTCATCCTCGGTGGCGCAGACGGTGAATGATGATGAGTTGCTCACCAGCACCCACTCGAAGAACTCGGCGAACGATCCCCGAGGACCCACACCGGGCAGGCGAGCCTTTGTGCGCTCGTTCAGACTGACCATGTAGAATGTGCACAGGGAACGATCGGGAAAGTCTGTAAGGCTCGCCAGATAGAGAAACACGCAGGTATGGGTCTCGAGGCATGTGAAGCCATGCTGTCTTCAGTATTGGTCCAATCTTCTATCACATAACGTGGGGATGAAACTCACGGAGACGAGGATGAACAGGAAGCAGGTACTTTAATGAACAAACTCTTGACAAACACTGGCACACACGTACACATTGACGAGATCGGACCAAGGTCTGAAAGACACAGGGAGTATATATACCAGAACACATGAGGAGTGATTAACAAGGCACAGGTGAATGACATTACTAATTAGACAGACTGGGGAGAAACTAGGTCACGGGACAAACCAAAACCCACAATGAAGAGGGGAGACAAGACTATACATGCAACATCATCAGTACAACTGAGAAAAGACGAAGAGTATTTTTTGCATCATCTGCCAGGGACCATGAGAAAAACTCTCAGAAGTGAACAGAGCTCCAAGTTATGAAGAGGAACATTCTGCTAAAAAGCTCTTCTAAACAGTCAGAGCTGCAGAGCTCTGGATGCTACGACAAGAAAACACTCCTACACACTCCCTCTTTACAACAACCAATTCAAGGGGAAGGTTTCACCAAATGATGCCCTAACCTAATAGAAAATCCATTAGCACAGATCAGCTCTCCATGCATGGTCAAATTGTAGAGACATCTGTATAAGTTTTACAGCCCCACATAGATCTTTTTTTTTCCCCAAAACTGTAAAAAAACTCCTAATGTAGTTTCTTCAGCAGGGAATTTCATGTGCTTCACTCTGCTGTTTTTGTCACTTTGAATGCTGGGTACAATTTGCTACCCATTACATCCTGGGTGAATGAATCATGCTGAGAGGCTTTGAGTTCATTTCAATATTTCAAAACAGTCTGACAGGTACGCTGCAGAAAAGTTCAACTTTCAATACAGACATATTGGGATATTTACTCAAGGTTTGGTCTGTTCTCTGATCCTAGAACAAGTTTCTGACAAAACGTCTCCCGGCTAGAGGTGACTACTAGAAAGACAGATGTTACAGAGACTTTCGAGCAATAAATAAAAGTGATTTGAACGGCCAATGTACTGTATTCCAAGTTTTCTCAAAGCCATATAATAGGTTTGGGTGAAAGAGAACGAAATTTAAAGTTACCATGACTATTCTTAATTTTTTATGAAATACTGCAGTGTTTATAATAAATGATTCATCCATGCCAATCATATATTTTTTAAATTCATGTACCCACATAATCTTTAATCAATATAACTTTCCCTTCCCTTTGCAATGACATTCACCATCATCTCCCCTCTAGCAACCGTTATTTTATGATGCAGTGCAGCATTTCTTCTTTACCGCCACGCCAAAATCACCGTAATTACGAGATGACAAACCGTGATGTTCTACGCGGAGCTGTTCACATCCTCGGACTGAGAATTATGTGTTTCTATAGCAACACTATCAATGCCAAAATGGAATCTGCAGTGGTCAGGTGGTATAGCGATCACATGGTACAAGTCTCTGAAAAGTTTACAAGTTGCAATTATGGCTCCGGGGGGTTAATAAAGGCCTTCTGAAGTGAAGCGATGTGTTTGTGTAAGAAAAATATCCATATTTAACATGTTATAAAGTAAAATAACTAGCTTCTGCCAGTCCGCCTAAAGTATTCAACTTACAAAAAAAGCATAACTGACGTTGCGTCAGTTATGCTTGTTTCATAAGTTGGATACAGAAGGCGTAGGATGTAGTGTAAGCATTTTGAAGTTGTAGTTGAACTGTAAGTTGAAGTGTAAGTATATTTTTCTTACACAAATGCATCGCTTCACTTCAGAAGGCCTTTATTAACCCGCTGGAACCATGTGGAGTATGTTTATGATGGATGGATGCACTTTCTTGAGCTTCTAACCGGTGGTTTCCGTGCATTGCCATTATAAAGCTTTGGAGCATCAGGGTGATTATTAACATAATTCTGATTGTATTCGTCTGAAGAAGAAAGTCATATACACTTAGGATGACTTGAGGGCGAGTAAATCATTGGGTAATTGTCATTTTAAAGTGAACTAATCCTTTAATAATAAACTTGCTGTCACCCACACCAAAAAAATTCTCATTCGAGAAACCATTTCATTCAGATATACGTCAAAATAGAGGCAAAAACTTCCATTTCAAACGGACTTTTTAACTGAAAAACTGGACATCCAGTGTATCTCTCCTTGAGAGCGTTCATGATCAAAGTAGCACTGTTTGGGTTGTGAATTACTCATTCTTTTGAGTCAGATCTGTTCAGTGAATCATTTTACCCAGATCACAACATCACCTGATTCATTCTAATTTATTCATAATGATTCGAGTTGATCTAGTAGTAGTGGTGTAATTAGCTTTCGGGAAGGTAAGATTTTCAGTTAACAATGATTTCAATTTTGGTATGTTTCTGTATGATTCTGGCAAGTTTCAGTAAGATATTGTATGGCTTCAGAAGACATGGATTGTACTCTGTTTCACATGTCACTTCTATGATACATTTAGACTCTGTGTATGGGCGTGAGTGTGTGTGTATGTGTATGTGTGTTTGCGTTTTGGGGATTTATGCTTCCCCTCCTATAAAGGCCAAATATGAAGATATATTGCAGAATTAAGATATTCTCTATGAGCTCATGATGTCAGGCAAAGGACAACATAATCTGGATTTGACCGATCCAAACATTAGCTCACAGTAAACAAATCATTTTGTGATTGGACATCATCCTGCTAAGTTTATGTTATCCAGCCGATTGGACCAGCCCTGTCTGTGACTCAGAATTACAGTTTTGTCCCCGAATGAACTCTGTGGGAGAGCACAGGAGCACGACGGAGCAATCAGCCAGACCAGGGATGACCAAGGTGACCTCCTGAGATTCCGTGTTTGGAACACTCTGCGGTCAGCTCACAGTCAGCGCCTGCAGTCACCCGAGACCACATTCTTTTTTAATTCATTAGACTAATGCAGCATCACTCTATAAAACAGCCCTGTGTTCTACAGACAACCTTTTCTCCTTCAAACTAAAATTATCCAAAGCAAAGGCGTTCAAAAAAAAAAATACCTTCAACCATATGGTCCTTGACTCTCTCAGACTTTGTTTGAAAGAAAAAAAACTTCAGAAAGAAAAGTGTTTCATCACACTTTGTTGTTGTTAATTATTATTATTATTATTATTATATTGTTATTATTTTGTATTTCATTATGTTTAATATTAATATTGAATAATGACAACTATTCTTAATATTGTTGTTTAATACAAATGAATTTTTATATAAAGTTAAATAGTAGTAATAATAATAAACTATGAAGTTTAAAATATATTAAAGCAGTATTTTCCACTAAATAAATATTATTGCTTAAGGCTTAATATTGTTTAATAATAATATTGGATAATGACAATTATTATTAATATTGTTGTTTAATACCAATGATAGTGTATAAATTAAAACCTCACTTTTTTGAACAATAATCGCATTTGACCATTCACTCTCAGTGTACAGTGTTTGGGGATTTGAAAGCCTTCAAATGTCAGTCAGATGGCCCTCAGGTACAGACTGATATTATTGCCTTTTGAGCACATGTTTACAATAATCATGATTCTGTAAATCCCAAGTGTAAAGACATAAATAATTATACGTAATCCTACAAATATAATGAGGTAAGTAGCTTAACTATGTTAAGTACCCTTGTGAATGACTAGTCCAATTTTCCCAAATGAGATAAAGAGAATCATTAAAGATGACTAGAGAGACAGAAGAGACCCACCACAATATCGATGTGAGTTCAGGGGGCAGCTCATAAACCAGCAGTTCAATAAATTGGACCCACATCTAACAGAGACTAATTTTCATTTATGTGGCAGACACTTCTATCTACAGCGTCTGTGTTAATATGAATGAATTTTCTATATTGATTTTCCACAGGGGTTTTACCTGTATTATGAATTACATTAGGTTAAAGGAAATGTCCGTAAACTTAACGGATAATGTGGCATAAAATTACCAGTACTTTTGCATTTTTTCTACAGATTTTTTTCTTAAAGTGTACAAAAACACACTTTCTGCATTGACAGGAAATCAGAATCTGCAGACAGAATTGTAAAAAAAAAAATATTTAACAGAATTAGAATTAGCTAATTAATTCATTTTCATAAACACCTAAAAAAAAGTGACAAAAACTGAAAATTACTGAGCTTTCAAGGGCTAAAACAAGACAGAAGCCCTCTCAGCCAGTGAATCCAAGACTTGGATTAGCAATTCAAACTAAGTTGACCAAGCCAACACAAACAGAGAAAACCCTCAAACATTGGACAGAAGCAACATCACAAAAAAGTACATTGGAGTGCTAATCCTTCAACAAAGAGTGCAAATTGGCAGAATATTTGAGCACAGTGACTATGAAATTTACCCAAAGATACATGCAGAAAGTGACAGACGAGAGGAAAGAAGTTGACAGAGAAAGATGTGACAGGCTGTGTCTCCAGTCTCCACTGCACACAAATGAAGTGGAAACAGAAGTGCACTTCTTGACCTCATGTTTGAACTACACACAGACCAGGCACACTTCTTTTTCAATTTCACAGCCCACCACAAAGACTTCCATCTGAAAGCATACAAGGACAAACTCTCATGCCTGCAAGGTGAAACTAAAAACTGGCTGCAAGCTACACACCATGTAATCCCATGACATAACAAAAGGGCAACCAGCAAGGACAACAAAAAATAAATCATATTTACCTGAGTTACAAATGAGTTTGCAGTCTGAATTATATATGACAAGAGTGTAGAGTGCACTGCATAATAATGGCAAAAACATGACTCTCTGTTGTTGTATTCTATTCAGCTCACAAGTCTTGGAACAGAGTATATGTTAACACACTCAAATACTTCACAACCAGAATTCTCTATAATATAAATGCAAAAATACTGAGTCTGGTAGTGCACTATGGTTTATATTCAATATTTTATGTTAAATGTCAGTCTGTATGGGCCTTGTGGTTACACAATAAATCTATTGCATTTCATGTCTTCATCATGTCAGCCATTGGCAACAGCCTTTATCAATTTTTAAACAGCTCTGTGAGCTCAGTGTAATGGGTCCAAGGCCGCAGACCATACTCTAGTACATTCAAAGACCAATCTCATCAAAGAAAATAGACTGAAGAATGTTCAGGTGGAGAATTACATGAGAGTGCTGATAAAGAAAGCTTTACACTTCCCATATAAAAAAAAGATTGTGTTATGTCAACTATGGAGTGTCAGAGCTAAGCAGGGAGCAGCAGACTTGAACATGAATTTTTAGATTGACTAGAAAAAAAGTTGCAAAGAAAAATCAACTTTATGCAAATGAGAGGCTAAAAAACTAATAATTGTTATTTGAAGGGGTGACGTCAAAGATTTAAAAATCTGCCAATATAGTTTCTGGTGGATTCATTGCTTATATCACATTGTTACATATTACTATTTGCATGCTTTTATTGTAGCTAGGTTAGTAGTAGTAGTAGTAGTATAGTAACTAATTAATTTAAAAAACATGAACGAGAACCCCTAACTTTCGTTCTGAACAATTTTTGACAGTACACGTTTGTGTGTGTGTGTACATGTGAGAGTAAAATGAAGAGAAGAATGTGAAAATGTCATTGAAAAGGCTCCTGCAAACACAAATGTCTTAATAAAAACTTTAATCTTCATGTGTCAAAAACATAGACCTTATTGGTTTATTATCCTTGTTAGATAATCCTCAAAAACTGCTTCCAAATGTCATCAGGCCTTGATATTCACCTGCTACTACATACAGCTATGTAACATGTACATTTTTGTTATAGGTCAGGCTTAGTAATAAAATTTGGTTAATCTTGAATAATTTGTTACATCCTCTGTAATAAGGATAGTGTTTTTTCATCACACTTTAAAAAAAAAAACCTCAAAGCTGCTGAAAACATACACATACATGAAGTTAGGCAGTGTACAAAATGATGATAAAGAAAAAGAGATCTGCACAGTGAAAAAAACGAATGTTGAACAAATGAGAGGATGGGAAAGAAAGATAGTTCAAGGAAACGCTGTACATCTTCACCATTTATCTTTACAGACACACATCTTCCTGCAGTCTGATTGTCAAGGAACACTTTGTACGGTTTGATCACTGGCTCAGCTCTTATCTGGGGACAGTTTCCCTGCACCTCTCCATCTCCTCTACATTCCTTTTAACTTCCCCCATTCCTTCTCATGATGTTTTCTTCCCTATCTCAGGGATGTAGATCCACTTTTTGACATCCTTGTCTTCACATTTGCTCTTAACAACCCTTATTTCACACCTCCAGGAATTTTAGGTACCATAAAGACCATTATATTTTAAGAGATGGTGGAGTTTCTGAATGAAGCAATATTTTTTTAACAAATCAGTTGACTGAATGATTCAATGATTTAAGACAGTGGCTCGACGGAGTTTTTGAACAAATCGGTTCAATGGTTGACTCAGATTAATCCCAATTTGTATACTTATGCACTATTCTTTGACTTTTTGTAGTATAAATAGTGCAAGTAGTGTGATCACAATGAAAATTACAGCCTGATCTCATTGTTAATATGGAGGTATTAATATGTAACATTTACAGGTACAAAATCTAGATTTCTGAACGTGTGGATTAGTTGCCAAAATGAACAATATGGATGTATTGACAACAGTCAAATGTAAACATTATTACGTGTTTAGAGCTAAAGAAACAAAATGTATTTTAAAAAATGTCCATCACAAAGAAATTTGTATAATTGTCCTTTTACAATTTTATATAGAATAAACAAGCATATATAAAATGTAATTTACAGTAGGAAAATTACATTTTTAGTAACAATATAGCATTAAAAAGTTATTTTAAGCGGCTAAACCCACTCCTACATCTAAACCTAACGGTAACCATTTCTTAAAAATGATGAGAGCCAATGAGCATTTGATATCACTGCTGTAAAAATTTAGGTATGTTACTCAATCGTTCGGATTCTCTAAATTTGTATTACAGCGAGTGCACAAATAAAATTGATTACTTTTGTGAAATTATTGTAAAGATCGGACAGAGATGATTTGTTCAAACAGAATTCCATAGAATTCAAAATCAACACTAAATCAGAGGACCTGCCATTTGGGATGCCATTCAGTCTAGGAACCCCCAGCTAAGTACTTTATGGCCATCCACACTTGTAAGAGATAATCCTAGCTAAAGGAAAAACGTTGTCATCTTTGGGCAGTTAACAGAACACTAATGGTCGAAAAGACAACACAACGTGACTCGCATGAGGAAAACGATGGGTTAACGCTAGAGGTTGTTTGATCCTCAAGTACGAGAGAGAAAACAGGCCTTCTATTTTTCAAAGACCTCTGTTTGACCTGAGCTCACACGATTGAAATCTCTTAAAAACCACACAGACTGCTTTTACAAATAAAATCACCAAATCATTCCAAAACGATGCTACAGACTTGTAATCATTCAACTGCATAATTCTATATCATGTCTACAACCTATATATGTGACCATTATGCTTAGATCACACATAATTCATGCAAGTGTTTTAACTATTGAATGGTTGACTGAAAGTGAATTATGAGCAGACGATCATACTGATATGAAACAAGAAACAAAGATGACTTCAATGAAATCTGTGTAAAATGTATAGTATTCTTTTTATAGAAATCATGTCAAAACTGTACTCTCTGGTAAGAGCGGGGAAGTTAAGAGAGAGTAATTTATGTGAGGGGAGGAGAAACAGCCACCTCTGAACCAAAGACGATACCTAATTGGTCAGAACTTCTCAAAGACGCTGGATAGACACCTCAGTTTAAAGGCCAAGACGAGTAGACAAAGACAGAGAACAGATCAACATCAGATGAAGATGGGTTAAGAACGAGCAGCTTCATTCAAGCCATCTAACTACTCTTGTCTCATTTACTTTTCTTCCTTTTACTTAGTTTCCTTTCTTTTCCATCGAGAGTCTCGTGTTCTAAGTTAAGTTTTGTCGCAAAGTTTAATCAATGACTCTACAGTCTTTGCGCGCCTCAAAACTTCAAACTTCAGCCACTCCGCATCTATTCATCCGCAAACACACCAACGTGATTGGCTTCCCAAGAAAAACGTATCACTCTCCAGCAAGGACCCATTCAAAGACACCAACAACAAACGTAAATAACGCCTCTTAGCTGAACTGGTGCATTGATATAAAATTTAATAACCCTGCCTAAGAAACAAGAGAAGGTTTAAATTAATGATTGATGCTTCGTTCAGGTCAGGTTTTATGAAGATCATATATTGTAAGAAACTTGGGATTTTGTTATTTCACTCTCAAAACTCATTCTTTCCTCACTTTCTTTCTGCATCTCATGTGAATGTGTGTGTGCGTGTGTTTATGTGTTAGGTATTGAGTTTTATATGTTAGAATAATAAATAATGTCTCATTTGTGTTTAAAGAGAAGTGTTCTTGTGGTATGTGCTTACGGATTTAATGTCTTAAACTGCTGACCTTGTTTACCTTGCTAATAAATAGTGTTTTTACTATAGTTTGGATATTCATATCTGCTGCAGAGTTGATGTTACAGCCTGTTCAAATGAACGCTGGGAGATAAATAAGTCGTAAAATAAGTGACTCTTTCAAAATTGCCCTATGAATTAATTAATAATTCCCTTTGAGCTAAACTGACCTGCTTCCCTTACATTATGTTGCGTTTTTGGTGTATTTTATGGGTCTATCGTCAATCACAGCATATAGAACTATACTGAGAAAACGCCTTTTTGTGTCCCATGGCAAACAAAATAAATATTCTTATATAATAATCCTTGGAAGTTATTTTTAAGTAAAACTCACACAGAACAGAGTGAAATGTTATTATTTCATGTTAAGTAGTTGAGTACGCTGCATTTGATAAATGTGACTGAAAATATAATATCATTGATATGACAATTGAATAAAAATAGTAATGCAATGATTTTAATATTCATAAATAAGGATTCGTATACATTTGTACTTCTGTAAAGTTGTACTAATGCGGACTAAATCATCACAATTTAAGCACTGCTCTGCCAATCAAATTCAAGGACCAGAACTTGAAAAAAATGGAAAAAAAAAAATATTCATTATACAAAACCAATTAAATAATTCCAAACACCTGACTGTTCAATGCTGCACATAACCAATCAGAATCGAGAGCTGTTTAATGACATAAATTAGTCAACCAACTAGTCATTTAAGAAAAATGTGTATTCCCAGTACTCACCTCATTTGGTGACACAGTTAGAACGCTCCGGCTCTTCCTCATCTTCTGTGAAGTTTTCTTCTCCCTGTCTTGCACAGGCCTGCTCCGCTGACTCTCCTGCACAAAACATCAACATAAACCCACACAATCAACTCTTGCAGCAAAGACAAAAAGAACAGAGGAAAGAAAAGACATTCGACCTTGCTTACTCGTGAGAAAGGAGCCTCAGGGTAAAGTTGAGAGGGAGACACACTTTCTCTATTCTTCTGTGAGAGTGATAGAGTTTGTCTTCGGTCTGACAGTGACAAGCATCTCTTAAATCCTTGCAGTAACCTCTTTATCAGCTTTTATGCTCAATAATATTTTTCAGCCTGTTTAAACTGACTTGCAAAAAATGATCCTAAAAAGAGATCCCTGTACGGAGATTTCTTTTAGTTCCCTTGTGCATGATGCTGCTGGGTCATTTACAACAGCGGAAATGAAAATAAAAGTGTGTTGTAGAAATGTTACATTACTGTTATCACTTGCAATCACTTTCAAATGAAAATTGAAATGAAAAAATTTGAGTAAACTTTGAGTTTAAGTTACCTTAATTAATTACCTTACCTTAATTTGTTTGCCTTAAGTTTGATTTATGTTATGATTTTTCTTTAAAAAAAATTATAGATATAAATGCTTTGCAATCTTATAATTCATTCTTCTATCCCGCACATATTAATTAATAATTCCATCCCAAGTTAATTAATAATTTCCAGCCGATTTTTAACACTTTATGAGCACATTTAACTGAATCACGCTATTCACATAAATGTCCAGTTGATTCTTACGGAATTTATAGCTGAGCAAATACGCCACTCTGAATGAATTAAATATTGCGAAGCAGTTTGAATATGATATTAAAACAGTCAATATTAACCAGCAAGAAAAAAATACAGAGACAAGGTGCTCAAAACGTAAAAATTCCAAGTTCTTTTAAAAATTAAATTCAAGGAACAGTCTATTGAAGAAAAAGAAAATAAAACTACATGTAAGAAATAACCCACACACACATCACACATTTACAGGCAACACGGTCTCACCCCTATTCGTCACATGCTGCCGTTCGGTCATTTTCCCTTCACGTCAATACTCCGACGTTTAGGGTACCCCTCTTCGTCAATAAGCCGACATTTAGGGTCTTCCGATTAGGGTACCCCTCTTCGTCAATAAGCCGACATTTAGGGTCTTCCGATTAGGGTACCCCTCTTCATCAATAAGCCGACATTTAGGGTCTTCCGATTAGGGTACCCCTCTTCGTCAATAAGCCGACATTTAGGGTCTTCCGATTAGGGTACCCCTCTTCGTCAATAAGCCGACATTTAGGGTCTTCTGATTAGTGTACCCCTCTTCGTCAATAAGCCGACATTTAGGGTCTTCCGATTAGGGTACCCCTCTTCGTCAATAAGCCGACATTTAGGGTCTTCCGATTAGGGTACCCCTCTTCGTCAATAAGCCGACATTTAGGGTCTTCCGATTAGGGTACCCCTCTTCGTCAATAAGCCGACATTTAGGGTCTTCCGATTAGGGTACCCCTCTTCGTCAATAAGCCGACATTTAGGGTCTTCTGATTAGTGTACCCCTCTTCGTCAATAAGCCGACGTTTAGGGTCTTCCGATAGATTTGAATGCAAATCCCTCATCTTTGGATTTTGACGAAAGGGGTTTAGGCATCCAGCTGTTTTCCTGTGCTGGAAAGTATTGCTTCATTGATTTTGTGCTGCAAATGTGTATTTTGCAGTAGCGTGCGTCGTCGCATGGACTGTCATAATCATTGGTGCGGTGACCATATATTTTCGTGGGGCAGAAACCCTTGTCTGAATCGCTACCACGACTTTTATATATAATTTCATATATATAATATATATAATTTTGGCCTACATTAAAATGGCATAATTACACAGGACTTACAGGACTGCATATTTGCTGTAGGCTTAAACGTGTCTTAATTTAGGTGAGATATTTTATATCTCATTGTGATTCAACAAACAGTTGTATTTGATTTGATTTGATATGCTTTATTAATCCCACACTGGGGAAATTTCTGTGTTACAGGAGCTCAAAAATAAAATATGCAAAATAAAGTAAAAAAAGAATTAAAAAATATAATGTCACTCTATTTGACTGTTGTAGGCTTCTTACCGTGGTGGAATCGCGCCGGGCAATGGTTTCTGCAATCGTCGCACACAGTGTTGCACAAAATTGCGCCAAAATATCAATCATAATGAAAAAGTACAGTCTTAATATTTTATATCCTTACTCGAACATTTAAAAGAATCAGTATGATTAAATTATAATATAAAATATAAAATCTTAATATAAAATATTAAGACTGTACTTTTTCACAAAATCAATCGCCTGAAACAATACTTTCCAGTGCAGGAAAACAGCTGGAAGCCTAAACCCTTTTCGTCAAAATCCAAAGATGAGGGATTTGCATTCAAATCTATCGGAAGACCCTAAACGCCGGCTTATTGACGAAGAGGGGTACCCTAAACGGAAGACCCTAAACGTCGGCTAATTGACGAAGAAGGGTACCCTAAACGTCAGCTTATTGACGAAGAGGGGTACCCTAAACGTCGGCTTATTGACGAAGAGGGGTACCCTAAACGGGAGACCCTAAACGTCGGCTTATTGACGAAGAGGGGTACCCTAAACGGGAGACCCTAAACGCCGGCTTATTGACGAAGAGGGGTACCCTAAACGGAAGACCCTAAACGTCGGCTTATTGACGAAGAGGGGTACCCTAAACGGAAGACCCTAAACGTCAGCTTATTGACGAAGAGGGGTACCCTAAACGTCAGCTTATTGACGAAGAGGGGTACCCTAAACGGAAGACCCTAAACGTCAGCTTATTGACGAAGAGGGGTACCCTAAACGGGAGACCCTAAACGTCGGCTTATTGACGAAGAGGGGTACCCTAAACGGGAGACCCTAAACGCCGGCTTATTAACGAGGAGGGGTACCCTAAACGCCGGCTTATTGACGAGGAGGGGTACCCTAAACGGGAGACCCTAAACATCGGCTTATTGACGAAGAGGGGTACCGTAAACGGGAGACCCTAAACGTCGGCTTATTGACGAAGAGGGGTATCCTAAACGGAAGACCCTAAACGTCGGCTTATTGACGAAGAGGGGTACCCTAAACGCTGGCTTATTGACGAAGAGGGGTACCCTAAACGGGAGACCCTAAACGCCGGCTTATTGACGAAGAGGGGTACCCTAAATGGGAGACCCTAAACGCCGGCTTATTGACGAAGAGGGGTACCCTCAACGTCGGAGTATTGATGTGAAGGGAAAACGACCGAACGGCAGCATGTGACGAATAGGGGTGAGACCGTGTTGTTACAGGATGAAATTAATAAGATTTATATATTTTTGTTCTGCATTATCTTACAGTTAGCTCAAGTCTGGTCTATGTCATCATGTGCCAATCCCATTCCTCTCTCTTTCCCTCTATTCTCTAGTCAATCTTTATCGTATTGGCCTTAAAATAAATCAAATAAATACAAAGTTCTGTCTTAAAATTCTAGATGGCACAGACTAATAAGTCCTTAACTCAATTTGCCTGAACATCATTCTCTATAGGGCACAGCTGATTGGTTCCAGTAATATCAACAGCCAATGAGCTCGCTGCTCAACTTTCAAATAATTGGTAAGTGTTTGCTGTAGCAGTTTGCAGCACGCTTTCAAAATCCCTTCACCTCCCCCAGCTCCACCTGTATAGTTCTGCTACAGATAATTCATGCATGCAATATTGTACAGCAGCAGCATGTCTTACTTGCTCACAGCAACAGATCTATTCCACGAGACCAAACATATTAGCATTGTCATATCCATTATCATGCCATGAATGGACAGTGTAAGAAGCACTTTTGACCCCTTAGTAAACATTAAAGAACATCTTGTTATTTTGTGTGCAGTCGTCACGCAGCAACTGCCAAGGTTCTCTCTTCAGTATCTTTTTAAGTTTGTGTTCTCTTGTGAAAACATCAGCCCCTTCTGTGCCCAGTTCAATCCTCAGCCACTGAGTACGATGGAGAGTTCAGCCCACAGGGAATTTGGAATTGGGCAGCTGTCCCTCAACAGCTGAAAGCCTGAAAACGTGACTCCATAACCATTTTCTATTGATTTAACCCAGCTTTCTTACCCTGTCTGTTCTATGTGCTTTCAGCAGCCTGGCCATACTGACATTAACCAGAGAAGGATTCAGATGCCCTGTCGGGTCTAACGGTAAGTAAGAGCTCACTTTAAATATTGCCACTGTCACTGACTTCATTGAATTGTGTGAATATGTGGCATATCTCTGGCAGTATGCCTTTTATATGACAGTCACTCATCTTTAGATACTTGAATTCCATTTTTCTGTCCTGTGAGCCCCAAAAAGGATTTTCCAAGAATAATTCAGGTAAGGCAGAGATTCATTTTAAAAACAACCTAAAAAATAACCTACCAATTGTACATTAATTAACATTTAATTTGTGAATGTTTTCCAATTCACTATTAGTTCAATATCAGTGCACGTAAAAATTTTTTAAAAAAGGTCACACATTATGGAAACCCTTTTCAGTCTCAGAGAAAGAAATAAAACAGGTAATTATGATTTTCAAAACACATAAATGAGAAATGAAGGTTCAATTATGAGATAAAATCGCTTTTACGAGAAATAAAATAAAATGTGAGGTATAAAAATGCAATTACAAGAAAGGAAATCACATTTAAGGGACATGATATAATGTTGTATACAGTACTATACTTGCTGTTAAGAATTGCCAAACAGAATGCCATAGAGAGCAGAGAAGCATTAAAGCCATAAAAAATAATCTCAACCTTTGATCTTGAAGATCCAAATCTACAGTCTACATTTCAGCTAGACTGTTATAAGAAACTCTTGAAATAAAAGCTCCAGGAGTTTGACAATCCTCTCATATCCATTTAAGGAATGGATGCACATGCACTGCAGCATCGGGGAAAACATCAGCTCCATGGATACTCCACAGTCTGAGGGCCTAATTACCTATTTACCTATTCACCTCTCTCCATTCAAAGAGTAAATGAATGATAAATGTGTTCTAATATAATACTGTAGCTGCTGTAATCTGCACAATCACCAGCCCACAAAAGAAATGGGGGTGATTCAGTGCCAGTTAAATTACCATCCCCATTAAATCAATAAACGCCCCCCTACTAATTACAAAGTCTTGTACAGATGCAGCACGAATATGTCAGTATCTGTGGATCTCAAATCTTATTTTCCTTCACATTTTATGTTCTCACACAGACTTTGAACTTAATTTGTTTGTTCTCTAGTTTATTACAGAAGAATATTGCATTTTGCATGGATTCCTATTAGTCGTTGTATTCATATTTAATTAAGCAACAAACGATTCAATATTATCATTTACTATGTGGCTATATTACAAAATTTACATTTATTTACTTATTCCTCATCTTCTCAAACACCTGAGGGAGTTTTTATTTGCCACTATTATAAAACTGCTTTAGAATCATAAGTATATTGAGAAGCACTTCACAAATAAATTGAATTCTAAATAAATGTAGTTTTTCTTCAACATAAAGGTCAAGTTTGTTGTTTTGCTCTTTGCTTGCCTTGCTCACTTTGCTACAACGTTACGTTTTAAAAACAGCATTACATGCACTGATGAGTCTATTCTCATTGGATAATAGCATTAAATGGTTATAATATTTGAGGCGTCCTCTGGGCAACAGCACAATTTGGTCCCACTGCTGTCGTTTTGTTGTTCTGCTGTGAAAGGCTCTGACATCCTGATAATAATTACTGTGACTAAAGTTCTTCTTTTGCCAGATGTTTTGACATCTGACAGACAGCATGTATAATGCCCCTTCAAGCAAACATACATATTCTAAGACAGAGTGTTTCAGTGGTTAAACACAATTAGTTACAGTCCATTTGCATGAAGAAGAACTAGCGGCAACACTGAAAGGAAACTTGTTTCCAGGAGACAATTTTCAAGTATGTATTGTTACCATTATTACATCATAAAACACATATAAACAATATAAACCAATCTTAAGAATAATGTTTTGCATCATTGAGCATAGTAATTAAACACTGTCAACTGGTATATCCCATTTGAGTTTGGCATTTATACTGTGCTCGATTTGTTGTTTTGTGGAGGTGCTTACTACTCATACAATTAAAACCATAAAATGCCAGGATGTTCTTTATACAAAATATTAGTTTTGGGACACTATCAAGCTTGAACTGTTTCTAAATGGCATTCTTGTGAGTCATTAACTGCTGGCCAATCTTTGTGTCAAAGTTCATTGAGGAATCCTAAATATACTTACCAGACTAGAGGGATAAAACATTAAGTTAAGTAAGGGAATTGATGATAAACAGCTTCGGACAAATAATGAAAAATGACTGAAGCAGAAATGCTCAGTAACAAGCTTATAGAAATATTTTGTTGCTATGCTATACTTCCTTGTTGATTTGTGTATTTTGTATTATTAGGGATAATTCCCATGGCAATATTTAGTGAGAGTCACACGAACCCATTTGAACATCAAACCAAACAGATAATTGTTACGGTTGGATAAAGGGTCTTTAGTGTTTAATCTGTCCTAATGATCAAGACTCAATGAAAATGACTTCCTAGTCACTGAGCTGCTCTCCCTTCCAGTGAGGCAATTTAGGTTTCCTTAATAAACTGTGTCTGTAGCATGGGATTTCTTCAGTAAAGCAATAATCCAGAGTGCAAGAGGGGAAATGGCTTACATGTATCAGGGATTATAAGCATTTCTGTTGAGCTTTATAACTAAGAGGGAATGCAAACAGGGTAGAGTGAGTGTGTTTATTGGATGAATGGATGGATGGATGTTCAATTCGGTTCAATTATCAATACCTTTTTCGAGAATTAATTTGGTTGTAGAAAGCAATTCGTCCCCTTGGAATTGTAAGGTTCTACATAACATTTTTGTCAAAATTGAGTTATTCAAATATTCTTATTCTGTGACAATGGGACTTTTTAATTAGAAAACAAAAATGTTCTATCTACAAAGTCGAATGGAATGCAAAAACTTTGAAGCTAAATATCTCAAAACTGCTCAGAACGCAGAAAGAACCTTATAATTCTGAGGGGACGAATTGTCATTCCCATAATTACTGATCTGTGTCTGTGCAATGAATGGCGATTCAGCGGATGAGATCCATATGCAGGCTTTATTCAAAAACGTAGTCAATGGTCAAGAAAATAGCAAACAGTATAGGCAGGGAACAGGCAGGCTCGTGGTGATAATCCAGGCAAATGATCAGAAAGGCAGGCAGCAAGATACACAATCCAAAAATACAGGCAATAACTCCAAAGGCTGGCAGATAAACATAAACAGACACTGGAAACAGGCAGAATCAGACACAGGTAAACAAGACAGGAATGAACGCTCAGAAATGTAACACTGGGATTAACAAGACCTCGCAACTAAGTGTGTGTGCGCTGAACTTAAATATGGATACGGTAATGAGCATCAGCTGGAGCAGCGATCAGTGACAGAAACGGGGATTCTGGGAAATGTAGTCCGTGTTTGTGAGTGAGTGTGACAGAAAGTGTGTAGTGTGTACATGGCCTAAATTACCAATTAATTATGTGCATCCAAAAATAAAACTAAATCCAAAAATATTCACACAAAAAGCTGAGAAAGAATAAATGAGTATTTACTCATCATTGATGTGAGGGAGGAGCTTGAAAAGGGAGAAAAATGGAAGGAAAGGCCAAATGTGACTGTATTATGTAAATAAGCTCACATTAAAAGTGAGTTTTGAGGAAAATAAGCCCAAAGTTGCTCAAAAAAGAGGCAGTATTATACAGGTGGCAAAGAGAACAGAATATTTGCAGGGAGAAGCAAATAGGTGATGAAAGGACATCTTCTCCCTACAATCCTTAATGTTCCTCCATTCAAACCTTACAAAGCTCATCTGAACTGGTAAAAGATATACACAGAAAGCTTTGACAGTGTATCACACAGGTTTAATTAAGTACAGTATAATTAGGTTTCATTAGACCTGAGTGCTAAGAACATGAGTGGCTATGACCTTGAACCACAGCTTATGAATATTAGATGCTTCATTAAAAAACATTCTGCTTCAGTGTTTCAGTACGGAAAACCTTCCTTTTCCAAATACTGTCATAATCCAGTGAGATTTTTGTATGAACAAGTCCTGCAACAGATGGTATGACCTAAACAGAGCCCTGATCTCAACCTCATCGAGTCAGCCTGGAATTACATGAAGAGACTGAAGCAAGTGAGAAAAAAAAATGGCAGCTAAAATCCGTGGATGAATTGTGGAAAAGCTTCCAAAATGCTCAGCTCAAAAAACTACCTGCATACTACCCTGAAAGTGTACTGCTTTGAAGGCACCACATATTATTTGGATTTAGCTAAAAGAAGTTCAGTCATATTATTCATGGAATTATTTTTGAAATTATCCTCATTTACAGCATCACGGTACTGCAATTATTTTCTACATTTTACATTTATATTTAATCCTTTAGCAGACACTTTTATCCAAAGCGACTTACAAGTGAGGAAAACAAACAAGCGATTCTTCATGAAGAGGCAAATAGACACAGGAAGTGCTCACAATACAAGTTTAATACATTGCTCAGAGTAACATAGGCTAGAGAGGGAAGGGAAAAAAAGTTTTCAGCTGTCTCTTGAATATTGCCAGGGATTCTGCGTTCCTGATAAAGGTAGGGAGATCATTCCACCACCAGGGAGCAGTGAACGAGAAAGTTCTGGAGAGTGATTTTGTGCCTCTCTGTGACGGTACCTCAAGCCTTCACTCCTTTAGTGATCGCAGGCTTCTGGTGGGGACGTAGTGTTGTAGCAGTGTGTGGAGGTAGGAGGGTGCAGAGCCTGTGGTGGACCTGTAAGCAAGCGTCAACATCTTGAACTTGATGCGTGCAGCAAGGGTTAGCCAGAGCAGAGATAAAGAGAGGCGTGATGTGGGCTCGTTGAAGACAAGACGTGCAGCAGCGTTCTGGATCATTTGAAGAGGTTTGATTGCATTGATTGCAAGATTGTCCGTACGTACATCTCCACCTCGTCTCCTCCATCACCATATAAGGAGCTTACAACGCCTAGTTTTACTATGCATAACCTCATCTGCATATCATTTCCATGCATGTTTCCATCCACGTGACACCATTTTTAATTGTTGCTATAAAATAACTTACTTCTCAGATAAAGTTTTTAGAATAGAGTTGATTCATTAATTTCCAGTGTCCAAATAGTATTTTAATTGTTTTAAACAATTCGAATGAAATCGAGTTTATGCAGTTTTGCTAATAAGGTGAGCATATCTTTTAGGATGTTTAGGCTATTTTAGTGGATACAGATATAGGCCTACTTATTTATTGCACTGTAAATATAATTCTCTGACAAAGTATTTTAAAAAGGAAACGTAGAAATCTTACCGTTTTCTTCAAGTTGTATCTTTCAAATACAGTGGTATTATTCATAATTGTTTGAAGATGCCTGTACAGACATCAACACCTCCAGCAGCTCCGGTTGTACAGTAAGATATTATCATTGAACCTGTTCAAACGGACAATAGACCGTTCAACCGTCGAATCCAGCAGTGTCTTTCATTATATCGAAGTAAGTGTGCATCACTGATCATGAATTGAGGAATTATTGTGCTCCTATCACTCCTCACTGTCATTAAAACAGCGTGTCACAGGAAAAGTGATCAAAAGCAGCACATCCACTATCTAAATCCATATCATTTTTGTTTATCTTCTCCATAATGACTTTATGGATTTTAAGGGCTTATCGAGATTAATAAATATGGAATATTAATGTAATTGTTTATATCAAAAGGAAAACAGAGTTTAAAATCCTTCCGTTTACTTCATTACTTTGCTCAGTCTAGTAAAAGTGTTCATACGGATGGGTCAGAGTTTGCGTGAAAGTGCGCAAATTTTCCTGTCAAGTTTGTTTTTATAAATCCCATCGTTTGCGTCAGAAGTAGCATACGCCTCTATCAGGGAATGTTTTGTGCGTATGCAATGGTTATAAAGGTTATATAGATTATAATCTTCTTTCAAAGAGAGTAAAATGAGAATATTATTTGCTGAAATTGTAAATAGCATTATTATCAAGCTGTTTACAATGCTGTTACATTCCTCCAAGCAGTTTAATCAGGTAACTGCAGCCTCCAAACTTCTTAAATTCACTTTTGGTCAAAGGTATATGGTATATTTGCTTTGCAGGTTATTTAGCTTTTAAAGTGTGGTTGATGGTCAGCCATGGACCACAGTTTGCTTTAACTGAGCCCAGATAACATCCCTCAAAGGAAGCCTGACATCAGAAACTCTGCAAGTTATGCTTTTACATCACATAGTGTGAGCGGTGTGCCAACGCCAAATCAAACAGCAGCAGCAAACAAGCAACAGCGAGGAACATGATGTACTGTTATATAGGCAAAACATATCATTAGAAAAGTTAAGACTTTTTTCAAAAATAAGTGACAAGGGTTGGAAAGGCAGAAGTTTTTCAGCAGTAGCTGTCATCGTTTCTACAAACGTAATACCTGAAGACAGGTGGAGGTGCAGACATCAATAACCGAGCACCAGCAAATACAATGTTTAACACACAAACAAGGGCTCCAAGACCCAGGAGGAAACAAGTTTGTTAAAGCAGTCCCTGAGCATATCATACAGCTTATCTAATTTTTAAGGTGTCATCATCCGATCTGTTAAAAACAAAAAAGAATGAGAGACTTATTGCACCCAGTGGGTCTGGTGACGGAAGAACTCTGTCTTTTAAAGTCTTCCCTATAGGGCAGAAACAAGTTCCTGGATGTCAGAAGCACATAGGAATCAATGCATATGAAGGTGCCATGGAAATCTTTCTGTTTGCTCTATCTGATCTGTTGCGTGCAAAGGATTCCCAGTTGACGTAATGTCACCACCAGATACCAGTCACACTGGCATTCTGCTCTCAGATGGGACATGGGTGAATAAACATCTCTGTTGCTTCTCCAAACTATAGTTCTGAGTATAACAGTTCAGAACAGCTCTCCGGGGAACCAATAGCAAGAATTTAGTTAACTGCATCAGCCAATATAGTTTTTGATTAGATAGATACATGCTTATTGACTATTAGTTCTGAGCTTTTGCCATGGGATCAAGGTTTGGCTGGTATGACACCATTACCCCAACATAATCTCTCGGTATTCGTAACTATTTTACACTATGGTGAATTGGTGGGTAATTCGTATTCGTATGATCTTGGGTATGTTTAGGGGTGGACCTTCATGCTTATTTGTTTGATGTGAATCGTACAAAATGTTTGATTATTAGAAAAAAAGTATGAAATTTCTACCTTGTAATATTATTTTTTCTTACTACGAGTAAGAGTCAGGCATTCATTATTAGTGTGTCACACATTCAAGTCGCATACATAACATGGAAGTAATCAAACCAACAATGAACCAAAATAACTACATTTGAACTCAAAATGATGAAAATTGTTGATACAGATTTATAAGTGATAAATTTGCATCACTTCACACATTTATACATTAACAAAACTAAAAATTTTTACATAAAGCAAACGGACTTGTAATGACTAACTTCAGATAACTACAGATGTTTCCTTCATCAAAATCTTAAAATGACTGAAATGCAGCATATAAATTAAAAACTAATTATTTATAATTCACCACTGACTTGCTTTCTGCTCACTGATCCCTTCAAATAGATTACACTTCATATATATATATATATATATATATATATATATATATATATATATACAACTTTGTTTGATCAGTCATGCTCAGAACTCATAATTGTAATATTTCCAGCTTCACTTGAACAATATATAGCTAGTTAGTTATAGCTATATAATATAAAACTAACGTTAATGAGTAATTGCTGATCAATTAATTGGTATTAATGATTTAATCTAATTTACAGATAAATTACAGACACAACTGAGATCAGTAATCATACAAGCAAATGGCAAAAACAGTCTATAAAATCATCCAAGTGTGCGCACTAGAACCTGCGCTGAATGTATTCATGTCAAACGTCCACCCTTGCCTTGACTGAAAAAGCCTCAACAAAATTATGGGCACAACAAACACTGTGATCATATGTTTAAAGTACAACATGACAACAAGCACTTTACCATTATATGCAGTGATAATGTTATTCTGCCTCTGTCATTTCTAATAAGCACTTCTCTGTTTGAATGTGCACTATGAGTGAGATGTCAGAGGTCAGCGCTGTCTGTGTGTCTTTACGCATCTTTGCTTGTGTTCAGATGAGCAGAAGGAGAAATCTGCTTGTTAAATTGTGATATAACTAATACCGTTTCCAGGTCCAAGCTTTACACTTCGTTTCAATTGAAAATACATTCTTAACAGCCATTTATGTGCACTATTTATTTATAGCATACATTTAAGCTGCATTAAAAAACGTATTTTGAACACTACAATCTCTGGGATCACGGCATCCTGATATTTTGACGACTGAGAAAAGATGAATCACTATCTGGCCAACAAAGATTTCGGTATTGAGATAAAGGTTAGGATATGCCTATTTCAGTAATACAGCACATAGTGAGGGTATATTTTCACAGTTTCCTGTTTGCTTTTGGGATCTGACAGAGTCCACGGGCTCAGAAACATTGACGCGTGACATCATACTTGATAGTCTGGTGCACTTCATGTGAAGAGCACTATTTGTGTGGCTACAGTGTCTGTTAACAGACACCACGACACTTATGACAGACGAGAAGTGGAGAAAATTGGTGCAACATCATGTGTTCCAGTGGTGAGCAACAGTGACTTCTTTAACCAAGTTAAAGGGGATGTATGAAGTTTCTACGACACTAGAGCTGCAACAAATGATTATTTTTTCTGTCGACTAATCTAACGATTATTTATTTTTATTTTATTTTTTCCGATTAGTCGACTACTCTAACGATTATTTTTATTAAGTTTTTTTACATAAGAAGTTAGAACTAATTTAGCAGTTAATTGAGGTGTAGAAACAATGGGAAACGCCATTATGTAATAATACGATTTGATTTTGATTAAAAATAAGCCACTTATGTGTGGTCGTCCAGTGGTAGACATTTGAACTTTAAAATGAAGAGTATCAAAGACTTTCTATACAGTCTTAAAAGGAACTTTGATAGTGTCCAAGCCATTGAACAAACGTCTCCTGAACCATGTATTTTTCCTCTTGCGCTGTCTGTAAGGCAGGGAGTCTTGATTGGTTGTCACGCTGGTTTGTGTTGAGCAGGCGAGCGGTCGGCGCTTAGCGAGCACGCAGGGCGGGTATCAGGAGCGTGAGCAACTGAAACCTTGCACGTGCGAAAGAGAATGTCCGTGCACCTCCAAATAAACTTCTTTGAAATGCAAAACTGATTTTCATTCGCTCTAAATATTTTCTTATTTGCGAGACGAAGATTTTCTCCTCAACTCAGTTCACGCGCGAAATGACCTTTTGCACGCTCAAAATATGATCTTGCGCGTGCAAAAATTTGGCAGAGATCCAATTCCATAGGTGGTACGCCATCTCGGTTCAGCAAAGGCAACAAAGGACCATTTTATTTGGCCTCTGTTTAAAGTATTCCCATACTTTTGATAATCGTGGTCTAGGTTTTTGTGATAGAATGGAACTTTCTCCATTCCCAGGAGCAGAAGCCGCCATTACGCGAGATGAATGTAAACAGTGTGACGCGTCGATGTAATCGATGACGTCGACGCGCCGTTGCAGCACTATACGACACTAATGGCACCTTGCAAAATTACATAAATAAAGCATATTTTCATTAATCAAACAACCTTTCAAATGCCCCTCACACGCACTTTCACGCGTCATGCCTCCCTCAACTTAAACATCACAAAGGCATCTTACAGGTGCTTATGAAGGCTTGGGTCAACAGGTAAAATAAAGCTACGTTTAATAAAAGGTCCAACTTATTAAATATTGAGATTGACACTTGACACAAAGTAAATAGTATAAAGTAGTGCATTTGTCTTTCTGAATGGATGCATCATGAGGCTGTATGGTACTGAAGTGTCCATTGTAGCGCATTGCATCACAATCCCCCGTTCACTTTGGCGTGTTCACGACTCGTTTAATAAAAGGTCTGAATGCAGCAAATTTTGGCTTGCACTTCTATAACCGTAGCTGAATGTGTTTCTCCATGTAACACATCAATCATGGTCCGGTTAAACACCCTCTGGCTCAGCCTGCAACTAAAGCCGCGCCCAGCTGGAAAGAGATTGACGGATCTGAGCGGGTTGCTCTCAATGTTTTGATGGTGCCATGGGGAGGCTCAGTGTTTATCCATTTGGGGGAGACAAACCCATGAATGGCATACTAGTAGACAATCAACAATAAACTGCATGGGTTAAGTGTGTGAGAATGCATTTTAACTAGTGGTGGGCATAGATTAATTTTTTTAATCTAGATTAATCTCACTGTAATCTTGGAATTAATCTAGATTAATCTAGATTAAAATTGCTCATTTGAATTCTGCCGAAGGTGCTACACACCTCGCCTCTACCATCTTCTCATCTTTTGTGGCTTTCTCTGCGGCGTGCTGGTCATGTATTCTCCTCATGATAGTTCACCTCGCAGGCAGTTTCTAAGATGGGTCACCTGTGACCGCCTGGAGAACAAGCTCAATCCCATCATCTTCAGCCACGCCGTGGCGTCTGTCGTTGCTATGCAACCATGAACAGCTTTCTCCACGACTACAAAAGACGCGATATGTGAACGGCCCCTTAGTCTTGTCGAGGTTTCTATTGAGAAGCTTCTTAAAAATAAATTTTCCCTGAAGCAAACCCCGCAGCTTCATACCTGCATCCATGTTAGCACGTCACGTTTGATGTGGTAATTTTACAGCAGGCATACACGCAGGTTCGAAGACTCGTTCTCGTCCCCTACAGTGCAGTTCGGCTAGGTATACATCCGCGCTAAACTATCAAGGTGAAAGTCATCATAGCTTGCGTAGAATAGACCCATCTCCCAACCCAACTTTGAGAATAGATTAACGGCGATATTTTTTTTATCGCCGATAAGAGTCTCGCGTTAACTATCGGCGTTAACGCCGATAACGGCCCACCACTAATTTTAACATAAAAAATATCTTACAAACTTCACTTTTAACTAATGATAATTTATGATCATTCATTTTAAATGGAAATTGATTATTAATATTCCTGAAAACTGAAAATGGACATCCCTAGTCATAATACTTTATATACAGGCTACAGTATTAGTAATATAGAAACTACATTATTTGTTTGGAGGGTTTTTAGAATTTGAAAATTTTCTCAGGACTGAACTACTGAATACATACTGTTTCAACTAAATCCTCTCATTCCATTACAGTCTCTCTAAATTAAATTGGTGTGTATATCAATTTTCTTCTTCTATGCAGCTGTAGCTTTTCTCCGTACCCAGCTGACTAATGTGATTTACAAAGGTTGGGAAGTTTCTCAGCCCTTTATTATTATTCTAGATACTAGCCTCCTACTTTTGGCTGATAATAGAGAGAAGACTGGTGGTTAACCTAATGTGTAATTAGGTTAATTACCAATACTGTTGAAGGACTCAATATTTGACACTTTACTTAATTAGTTTCACTGTAACATAACCCTGCATAAAAAGAGGGTCAACAGAACTGAGCCTGATAACTGTGCAATGAGACTAAATCGAATTCCTTTCGTCATCTGTGTAGCCTCTCTACTTCTTACAGACGGGAAGACCAATCGATGGTATATTGACACAAAAATGTTTTTATTTTTTTAACCTGAAAATGTTGTATTATAAACTCAAAATAAGCATTGTTAGGTATGGAAAATAGGAAATAATTTTCCTTTCATTCATCTGAACACGAGCAGAAATGCAGACAGATAGCGCTCATTTATACAAAGAGAATCATACCAGAGATGATAGAAAATTAAGCATATTTAGTGATGTTTAATTTAAAGGAACTTTATCATGTTCTGTAAATGTTGATAATAAATGTTAAATTGATAAAAACATTTGACTTTACTGTTCCTATATTATCTGTGTTTCTGCTTTACTCATTTTTTAACTTTAAAATGAAGAAATTCTGACATGTATTTATCTATTAATTGGAAGCTGTGAAGCATGGCCTTCATAATGAATTCTAAAAAGGAAAACATTCTGAGTATGCTTCATTTCAACCCATTGAACTTACAGCATTCACAACTACATGTTGATAGAATGAATTATTTAAGCATGAATGCAGTAAAACTTGAATCAGGTCAGGTTTTGTGATGTGTCCAGTAAACAAAGATATGAAAACTTTAAAAGCATTACAGAAATAAAAAATAACAGATGTGACTATTTAATAAACTCAACTCTCATCTTAACATCTTCCACTTGAAATAATATACAAATACGTTCTCATTCCCGAGAAGATTTTCCAGCTAGCTGGAGGGCTTAAATGGGATATTTTCATGACACTCAAATATTCTTACAGATTTCTGACCCAGCTGTAAAATAAACTGAAAGTGCATATTTAGACAAAGGACTACAGCAGATGCTTTGACCTTTGTAATGGTCCTCTAAGTAAGCTAGAAGGCTGAAAGTTCAGTGAGTTCATCTCACCCCAGCCTGTTACGTGATGTGTAGCTGAAAGAACGCACGAAGAAGATGAATGAACATAATGTCTCTTTTAAAGAGGAAATCCAGGAACAACCGAAACACCAAACACATCAACACATGAACGATAACAGACAAAGAGTGAGGGAAACACAAGGGTATATATGCAGACAAATTAACTAATGAAGACAGGGAAGAAAAACTGGGTAACACAAGGAACACATGACAGAACAAACAGGCAGACAGGGAACCAGGAAACATAACTCTTACACAGCCATCCAACACTCTATGGTTTCCTGATCCTTAGACATTTCTACACCTCACTGACTTAAGGTATAAAAATTGAAAAAGCATATTTAGAATTGTACAATGCAGTTGTTTTGACCTTTATAAACAGCTTTTCCAATAAGTTAGGAGGTTGACAGTTTAGAGCAGGCCTCTCTCTATAGTTTAATTAGGCTAGTTAAATTAAATTAAAATTAAATTAAATTTTAATTTGTTTAGGGATGTTACCCATTTTCTAAAAAATCTGTGAACAGATAAAAAAAAATAAAGGTGAAATATTTATTACTTCAAATTTGATGCATAACAGACTAGCAATGATGTCCACTGGCATTTGACAGAGACCATATTGTGTGGGCGATAGAAATTGTAAATATTTTCCTGCCAAAACTGATGTCATGATACATATAATGTGTGTGTGTGTGAGCGGTTATTTAATATTTTTTAATTTATTTATATATTTTATAATTTAAGAATAACATTAAATCACTACACGATTTGGTCTCTGAGGTGATAAACTTGAAAATGCCTCCCATGGTGCACTGAAAAAGTGTCAAGAATCTGAAGTGCGGATTACTAAGTGGAAAACCAGGCATTAAGAAGAATGACTTTGAGCACAGTCTATAGAGCACTCTCTGATCCTAAGATTAAACATCCAGAGGCTAAAGTTCTACAGTATGTGCAAAGCTGATGTAGTTTCTGCCCCCTAATGACACCAACTTGTTTATTGACATCTAGTCATGCAAGTAATGCCTTTAGGGCTGTATTTAATTGCATTTCTAAATCATAGTTTCTCTGCATATTGCATCTGTCATTAGCAGCTACTTGTACATGTATCTGTTGCAGCAGATAAAAGGTCAAACTAACATTGGAATGACTGTGTAAAACTTGCTCATAACAAACTGAATGCTAAAAATACTTGCTGCCTGTTATCATTATTGTCACTGGTGTTTGATAGGAAACAGGCGATGGCAGATGAAGATAATTCCAAACAACAAAGTTTAAAAGTAAATCCAAAAGGCAGGCAGCAAGGCAGTGCAAACACAATGGAGATCAGACCAGGGGTGCTTCTCAATATCCCTCCTCGTTTCCTCGCTCCACCGTCCTCCATCCTATCACCCGGAAACCGATCGAGCACAACCATCTTGTAGGACATCTCAACTCTCTAAATGCACCGTGAGAAGGCGAGGAACGAGGAAACTTCCCGAGCAGTTATGAATGAGGATACACAGGTGTATCCTTTGCGGAAGTCTTTTTCATTGAGAAACCTGACAATAAATCTATGCTTTCCTTTTGCGGTTTAAACTTTACATCTTGCGTTAATTAATTTTGAATTTTTAAAAGAACCAAACTTGACACTTTGAAGTGACGGTTGAGTGATCAAGAACATTCTAATATACAAATAACATTTCCTTCGATTGCTCCATCCTCGTTTTCTTTCCTGTCATCCCATCCCCTCACATTCTAAGCGGGTGGAGCTGAGGTGCAAGTAAAGAAGCAAGGAAAGGAAACGAGGATGCACAAATAAGAAGTGAGAAGCACCCCGAGAGTGCAGGAGAAGGAACAACTTAAGTAGTGAACGCAAACGAGGATAATTAATATAACACAGCTGAAACCAAGAACACAAATGAGGAAATGAGGAAAACTGAACAAAGGACCACATGATGGGAATGAAAACAAACTAAAAGTGCCCTCATCTAGGACAGTGATGAGTATGCTTACAGACAGGAGGTTAAAGGACTGTCTGTCTGGTGCAGTCACAACAACCTGGAGCTAAACACGCTCAAAACAATGGAGATGATTGTGGACTTTAGGAGAAACTCCCCAGCACTCCCCCAACTCAACATAATGAACAACACTGTGGCAACAGTGGAGTCATTCAGGTTCCTGGGCAGTGCCATATCTCAGGACCTAAAATGGGACACTCACATAGGCTTCATTGTAAAAAATAAAAATAAAAAAAGGCCCAGCAGGGTGTCAGGGCTCTGTATGTTTCTTGTTTACCTGTCTGCCTGTTTTGCCCTGTCATGTGTTCCCCATGTGACCTAGTTTCCCTTCTCTGTCTTCATTAGATCATTCCTGTCAGCTGTTCGTCATTATCAGTTATGTCATTCACCTGTGTTCCAGTCGTTAGTGTCCTGGTCAGTTCTCGTTTGTGTGTAGATGTGTTTGTTCTCTGTGTATCACCTGCATCAGCATTAAAATACTGTGTTATCTTGATTCCTCGTCTCTGCCTTGTTTCTCCCTTGGAAACACGTTACATGACAGAAGAACTGACCTTAAACCGAAAGATGATGCAGATGGAGGATCAGCTGCTGAACATTCAACAGAATGGATGGCCTTTGGAGGGGTACGTGAGGGAGTTTTTGGAAATTTCCCATCAGGTGAGCTGGAGAGATTCCATGATTAACGCCTGCTTCCGGATGGGATTGGATGATTGTTTATTTCATTCCCTTTCTCCTACCGATTGTTATACTTTATTAACTTTGTCCTTGATTTAGAGAATTCCGATTTCTGTGTTGATTTCACGGAGGACAATTTAAACGGTCAGTCAGTCCCTATCCGGAGGCAGGTTACCGCTCCAGCTCAACTTAAACCAACACCCTTCACATACCACCCCAATGGTTCCGTCCATCTCTGCCCAGCGCTCTCTGAATCTCCAGCGCCATCTGAATCTCCTAGCCATCCCAGATTCCCAGGCTTCCAGAGCTCGCTGGATCTGCTCCAGAGCTTCCAGAGCTCACGGAAACTGCTCCAGAGCTCCTTGAACCTCCAGAGCCTGAGCTCCCTCCAGCGTGCGCTCCAGACCTTCCGCTGCCTGAGCCAGGGCCTGGGGTAACTCCGGCCATTAAAATTTGGGGGGGGGGCATATGTCCAGTTGGGGTATGGGGACAGGGGCCACTGGGGCCATGCCACCCTTGACTCCGCCCTGGCCACCTGAGAGCTGGACTCCGCCCTGGACTCCGCCCTGGCTGCCATGGAAACCCGAGCTCCCCGATCCGCCATGGATCATGCCCTGTCATGTGTTCCCCTTCTCTGTCTTCATTAGTTCATTCCTGTCAGCTGTTCGTCATTATGAGTTATGTCATTCATTCACCTGTGTCCCAGTCATTAGTGTCAGTATTTATTCCGCATTATTATTATTATTCAGTATTAATTTAGATATTGTTTATTTTTTATATATTTATTTCTATTCAATTATTTTATTTTTATCTGTCTCGTCGCTGTCATTGTGCCTGTGCACTGGGAGCTTCTGTCACCAAGACAAATTCCTTGTATGTGTAAGCATACTTAAATACAATAAAGCTCATTCTTTTTCCAATGAAATGTTCAGCCGGTGCAGCAGAAGGGAAGTCTGATTTCAAAAGGACAAAGTGGTAACACTTTAGATTAAGGAACAATATTCACTAGTTGTTTATTAGCATGCATATTACTAGCACATTTGCTGTTTATTAGTACTTATAAAGAACATATTAAGGCCTTATTCTGTTGACCATATTCTTGATCCCTCAACCCTATCCCATACCTACACATAACTACTACAACAACTACCTTACTACCAATAAGCAGTAATTAAAGTTTATTGAGGGAAAACTCGTAGCTAATAGGAGTTAATATGTGTTCCCTAATCTAAAGCGTTTCCAACAAAGCTTTGAAATCTATCTGAAACGTAAACAAGCTGCTAAGCTGAATGGATGAATTAGGGTTGCTGTCAATCTCATTCCAAAAAGACCAATGCCACCTCAACGACAACTACCAAAGAAAGATTACACAAATACTTTTCTTATTTATATTTATGTGCATGTTTGTGTAGGCATGTGTTTGTGGGTGGTTGACAGGGCACGGTTATTTAAATGTCCAGAATTTTAAAATGGCCATCATTATGAACATATGGTGTGACAGAATGGCTCCTCTCACTGAAATAAATACAATGAAAATCAATCCCAATTTAGACTGAAAATATCTTAAAGGAACATGTTAAACCCTAGTCAATCTCTATCGACGCCATCTGTGCTCTGCTGTCAATTAGTGAAAATAATGTTGACTCGCCAATGTTGTCTATGTAACATTTTCCCATTCAATAATGAGGCTTAGCTGGTCAGTGGCAATAAATCTACACAAACTGAAGATTCATGGATGAGTGTTAAAGGATTCAACAGCATTAAAATGGGTTTTTCACAAGGAAAAAAACCCGCTGAGGATTATTTAGATGAAGATAAATGGAAGAATAAGGCAGACATTAATTCACTTGGAATTATAACATAGAAACACAATCTGAGGGTTTTTAGTGAGCAATCAGCTTAATGTATATTTAGGCTATATACTGAACACACCATAAGACATTTTAAGAATATTGAAGACCATTGGCTTTCACTGAATGGATAAAAAAACGTTCACTAGTAGAGAGAAAGTTGAACGGTGAGTAAATAATGACAGACTTTTTATTCATAGGTAAACTATATCTTTAATTGTCAACTAAATAAAAAAACTATTTAAAATCATAGTGATATTCACATATTGTTTAAATTTAAAAAGCTAATTGCTAGCTAAATTGTGTACTGTATATTGTGAATATTCACATCGTGCTCAGGACTATGTACCATATATAGCACAAAGAAAGAGGACTGATGAATGTTTTTAGAGACCAGAGACAAGCATTCTGCTGCTTCTGTGTGTAATGGAAAGAAAATAGTCAGACAATATCCCAGAGGAGACCATTTCTGGGGTTTATACACCACTGTGGAAGCCTTTCTGTCAGTGATTTGATTCTCTTTTTCATTCTCTGCCAACTTCTGTCGCTTCTGTCTTCTTACGTTTCTTTGCAAAACACAACCGGTTATCTTTTAGTCCAGCCATTTCATGCAATCTCTCCCACTTGCTTCCATTGTTTCCAGCCCAATTTCCCTCTCTTATCCTCCCACTCTCCCGTTTCCATCCGTCACCTTCTCTCATTATTTACTGAGAAAGTGCAGGGAGAAACGTAAAAGCAGAGACACTGCAAACAGAAGGTCCCTGGAGCAGCGCTTGTTCCGCAACAAATATTCTGAGATCATTACCTTTGAGCCAGCTGCTCCACCAATTTAAAGTCACCGGTGGCTGGGAAGAGGACAAGGTTCTTTGAAACTACGCTTTCCAACTAATTACAAGGTGTTTTCTGAGAATCCTCCCAAGTGGAATTGTCTATCATCCATCCATTTTACTGCTTCCCACCTGCTCTTTCAAATCCAAGTATTTCTGTCCCTTTTATCACATGTGCTTTTCTAATCCTGTTTTCTATTAAACTTACTGACGTTTCATCTCATGTACTGGTGAACACCAGATGGTGCAAGTTGGCATATCTGACAGTATGAAAACAAACAAATCTAATACAACACTTAGAAATTCGTTTTCCATCATACCAGGGGTCTTCAACGGAGGTTCTGCAAGTATTACAGCAGCGGTTCTGCCATTGATATAAAACTAATTTTTGCAACAAAAATAAATAATGTACTGGTAAGTTAAACTTCAACCACATGCTAAAGGTTAACATTTTTATTGTCCTGGCAAAATCTATACATCAATAATAACTTACTCTGACTTATGTAAAAAATAAATCATTATTGTATTTATTATTATTATTATTCAGTATTATATATATATATATGTATATATATATATATATATATATATATATGTATATATATATATATATATATATATATATATATATATATATATATATATATATTAGGCCATAGGCACAAGGCTGCAGACCAAGTAATAGATTAATAAGACCAAAGATTGACAGTTTGACATACCCAAAATGAATTATATCTCATGTACTACCACTATCTACATAAGCGGCAAATTCCATGTTTTTTTTTTCTGGAGCTCACAAATTTCCATACAGGGTCTATGTTTGTATATTAATATTTGATTAATATATTTGAGTACATATTTGAGGTCTAAACAACTACATTCTCACCTAAAAGTCTTAAAACTACATTCTGCCATTGAAGCTCAGTGTGAGAAATGCTGCCAGTATAGATCTGGTAGAGATAAGTGGAGTGTTACAAATAGTAAGTGTTTATTTCATGTCATATTAGCAGAATATCACATGGCTGGAAAAGGCTCAGATTTGAGAACCAGAATGTATTGTTGTATATTATATAATATTATAATATATTATATTATATTTTATTATATTATGGTATATTATATTACATTATGTTATACAACATGTAAGAGGATATCCGTGCTCTGTCTCGTATTGACCAAGTTTTTGGATGAAAAAGCTTTATAAAACACACACACACCAATATATGACAACAACATGAAATATTCAACAAAACTAGGGCACGATTTCCACAGACAGCTCCAAATGACACACTAGGTACACCTGGGAACAGCATGCCAAGCTGTTGGCTCTTCCCAGCAACTGTCATTGTGATATAGTGAAATGGCTGGTGGAGAAACATTCAACATCTGGCTCAGCAGAACCTGAGCAGCATTGGCTTGGTTTTGGGCACAGGCTCACAGGAACATATGCTTTGGGTTCCGACACGCATTCAAACACTCAAACTAAAAAATTTAAATGAAGAACCATTCTCACATCATCCAACAACGCTATGTGTATTCATAAAAAATGAAGGCTATGTAATAAATCCTAGTTCAGCCAGAGTTCAGACCAAACATGCTATCACAAAGGAATACGCATGAGGGTCACAAAGGCTTTAACTGTTTTTCCTACAAATTTTGTTGGATGGCATTAAATGCAGAATTAGTTTGTCAGCTTAGGCTTGGGTTGAACTGCATACAGTAGTTTACTATCTTAAACAAAATTATATAGAGAGATATATAGTGTTTATATGAGCTTAAAAAAGGTAAAGGTGCTAGAAATATGAGGACACTGAGTATCATACACTGAGCCAATATTTTTTTATGTCTCTTATAAATATAAGTTTATTTATTCAGCAAGGTTGTATTAAATTGATCAAATGTGACAGGATTGATAATATTACAAAAGATTTCTATTTCAAATAAATGCAGCCTTGTTGAGCATAAGAGACTTATGAAGCATAAGAGACTTAAAAAAATATTATCAATCCAAATCTTTTCAATGTTAGTTTGTGTTTATTTATGTATTTATTTAGTATACAGTATACTTAGTGCCTGTGGCTATTCAGAGCCCATGTTTTACTGAGGGAAATGGTACTTTTATCAAATCTGTACAATCACAATTCCCAAATAAACCATCTAGGAGATTTCTAATTCAATAATCTATTAAAGGTTATAATAGCAGAGCTGAAACCATATAAATTTTCAAAGGCCACACATGCAGACATCAAATGGAGCAGCTTGGCCAGCCTCATCATGATGTATTAGCTCCTTCCAGACACCCTGTGGAAAAAACAGGTTTCCTCTCTCTCTCTCTCTCCACACACACACACACACACACACATATATAACGAGCCTATAAGTCACTACAGAGTAAAACATGACACAGCCGCTATCTACCACATTATGTGCCCTCCTCCATTTTCTCTATGATTAAAAAGCTAGGTGGATGGATTTTAGATTCAGTTAATTATCCACATACAGGATCTGAAGCTTTAATGGAAAATACTGTTTACTATTTACATCCTGCTGTCTGCTAAAGACCCGATTGATTTAACTATAGACCTTCATTGAAAACAAAGCGGGTTTTAGAAAGCAATCACTGCTGCCATTTCACTGTGAATTTTTTCTTTAACATCCACCTTTTGGTTTGATAATATTCTCAGGGCCACGGATTATATTTTCTTAAGCTTTAGCTTAATTCCAGACATCCAGTCTCTGCTTCCCTCTGCATTTATAATTTTCTAACAAAGATGATTTAAGCCAAAATGCAAAACTAGGATTTCATTTTCATTTTTAATCTGAATAATTGGTGCCCTGGTTCAGAGTCTGCGCAACCAGTGAATACAGAATTTTTGCTTGTTAAAATACTTCCATGCATTAAAATCTAAAGAGATAATCTGACTCTCCATGGGATCTGAAGCTGCGATAACCGCAGATCATCTCAACAGCAGCTTTTCAATTCACTGCCACTGTTAATACCATGTTGAATCAGGTCAAGCTGGCACTGTGCACTGTGCTCATACAAAGAAATCTGTCAATTGATCAAATATGAATGTCATGTACATTCAACACAAACACTAAGCTCAGTGACTCTCTAAAAACCATTTTAGTCAATAGCAATGAACCACAATATTTTTATTGAGTTAGTAATTATACTTTTGGGGCCTACATGGATGATTTATGGTGGTTCATTAAAAGCTACAACAATACCTTTAATTGAATCAGATAGAAATTCACATAGCACATAAATGTCAGTTGATTGCAAAACATTCTCTTCAACACAAGCTTAAAAATGCGTACAAAAATACATAGTATCAATGACCATATGCAAACATCACTTTCTATTGAGCTATAAAAGTCATGCATTTATAATATTACCAGTCAAAACTATATATTAAATGAGTTGCATATTGCCCTAAAGATGGGATTGTATAAGAGCTTCAGTAGGCAAATAAAATAGATCAATCTTGACGTGAAGAATGATGCAATCATTCTGTCTAGAGTAGACTAATGAAAATGCCACTCAAACAGTGGCAAATTCACAGTTGACAAAATTCATCTACTTATCTCATCAAAAGTGAATAAAACTCAGCCTGTGTTACCATTATAGGTTTATTGAACTGTGTTAAATAAAACTGAGTGGACTGGGACCGATGCTGACAAATATCTCCTGGCTAATTTGCTGTGTTCCCAAGATTTCATGCAAAAGACACAACACTTGGTTCGGCACATCTAGAAAAAAAGGCTAAATAAAACAAGCAGTTGCAGAGACGTGACAGAGTGTTTCGGTCAAACACCTAAATGCCCCATAATGGAAAACTGGATACCGTTATGTCTTGTTAAAGACCATTAAGTATTTTTGTAAAGATGCAAACAGCTCCAATGAGAACATGGAAAGAAAAGTATGTTACTGTACCTGAATGTGTTTAGAATGGTGATAATGGCTTGTAAGAGGAAAGGTCTATTTTGTCATTGGTGAAAATAACTTTAGGAGAACCAAAAAAAATGTTGTCATACCCATTTCAGTTTCTTAAAACCCACACTCTAGCAACCACAACCATGAGCACAGCATCAATAGTTTGTGTGCTCTTCCTTCCTAAAGGCTTGTCAGACGGTTTGTCTCCATTTCATTTGCAATCTTTCAGTAAAACAGTTCAGTGCTTCAAGTGGTTCATCTTTAGCATGTTGCTAATAAACCGAAAAAGCCAAACATGGACATACTGTCGGCAAGTTCATTCTTCAATTGGAGGAAATTTCATATTTGGTGCATTTTTCAAATTTAAAACCTGTGCTAAAGAATTAACTGGCAAGCAAAATTTCATAACTTTTAACCTCATGTTCACAAAGTTAAAAAAAATAAATAAATAATATTGCGAAGAAATACGAAAAACATCTACAAAAAGCTTTTCTACTAAGCCTAAGATGGTGATATTAAGGCTGTAGCTGTGAGTGTTTTCAGAAACAACAGAGCATAATTGCCTCATTAAAGGAGACAAGACATGTTTTTTTTACTATTATTATTTTAATATGTCACTTGAGGTTCACTTACAATGTTAATAAATTACTTTGCAAAAAAAACAGTCATATATTCGCACAAATTAGTATTTCCAACCCTCATTATGACTGTCAGAAGAGTAGTTGTAAGGGGGCGTCACCCTTAAGGCTTGTCAGTAAATGTCACTGTTTTCACTGACTAATGTCATAGCATAGGAAAAAGTATCAACCACTCTGCATAAAAGCAAACATTCTTTTATTCTCTCAATTGTTCTGTTGTCAGGAGCAGCTCAAGTGCATGGATGGAGTAGATCAGAAATTGAACGTTCATCTGTCTACTCTCTGTATCCAGTGTAGACAGCATCAGTGATATAATGGGTTCTATTTTCTTTTGATGAGACAGTCGCATTTGCGAGCAGGTGTCAGCTGTTTAGTGACTGTACGCCAGTGGGAGGGGCCTATGGTGTATTCATCAATGTCTTGCTCTAGAGGCAGTCATGTGCAAATCTATTTGCCCCTCTAAAGGCACAAATCTGCATGTGCCATTTATTGAGCTTGTTTATTTAAATCCTATTTTCGTACTGAGGACAACAATTTAAGCTATGAAACATGCAGGATGCATTACTGGTAATGTTTCAATGAAAAATTAGCTTTCTCATGTCATGACCCCTTTAAGGTTGCAGCCCATTTGAATATTATAAATATATGCAATTAATCACAAACCTTTCATTTTACAGGCCCTCTTAATGTCAGTCATGCATTTACTACTTGCTAAAACTGAAGCTAAATCAATTATAAGTTAAGTTTTGAGAGGAAGGAGATTAATAAATTTAATTAATCATTTTTATCAGTCTCTCATTGTTTTAAACTGAAGGATGTTACAACAATTTATGTTAGATGCAGCCCTAATATCACTTCCCTATGTTAAATGTGAATATAGAGATAGGAAATACTGATGGCTCCAGGTCCTGTGAAATTTGACAACACACTTTATCTCCATCTTCATGCATATGCAAACAGACACAGAATCAACCCCTATAATTAATGTCACACTGACCCTCCTCTCACTGGCCCATGGCCAGACTCACAATAGGAGTGCATGGCAATGAGGAGGTGCGTGAGTGCTGCTGGCAAGGTACAATGAGACACACCTGCTGCTTATCGCGCCTTATCACCACTACCAAAACCTCTCCACCTCAATCTTTGTACCAGTTCTGGCCCAATGGTGCAAGGTGTCCTCAGCTGACAAGCTGACATGGCCATAAACCTACCCTCGACTAATTGCGCCTGAACTACTTGAGCCTGTAAGGCTAATCATCCTGTCGAGCACAAAGAGGTGCATATATGATGCCAGTTCTGACTGTGCCTGAGGAGCTTCTCTTTGAGGTCCAAAACAGCTAAACTTAACAGGGAGGCCAACTTAATAAATGACCACCTGGCCCTACTCATCTGGATCAACAACCAATCCCTTCAGTCTTGAACATTGGAGGTTACCATACATGACTTTTGTTTAAGCCTTTCTAGCCACCCTCTGAAGACTTTTTTCTTCAAATTTCAGAAGCATGAAACTGTGTCTGTCTTCAAATCCTACCACACAATCTACAAGAAACTAATCCATATTTGAAGAATAGAGGTTTTTTTTTCAGTATTCTAGATAAATTTTCTAACAATGGACTGAAGTAATGAAATGTATGGTTTTCATTAGGCAAAGTAAACGAACAATCAGGGAGATTGATGACAACTGCCATGTGCTAAGGTCTAACAGATGAGGTACTGTGTGGCTGAGGTTCTGCACAAATAATTATACATGATAAATCATAGCACACAGTACAAACTTCAAGAAAAGACTTCGGTATCTGCTCAGGAAAGCAACACATTCAAACTAACAAAGACTATTACAAAGACCTTGTAACATAGATGCATAAACTCACAACACACATTCAGTTGAGTGGGAGGGCAATTCCCCACACTCACACTTTAAAATACAGACTTTCTTGCAAGCCAAGCATTGAATGTGTTATTCTGGTATGAAATTTATCAGGCAAACCCTTTATCCTGTGTTACTGAGGGTCCATCTGTTCAACCAAGGTCTGATTGATTGTCCATGAGATGATGGCAGCAAACATGCTTGGCTCAACAGGGTAAGTAATTATGAGGAAAGCCTCAGAATAGGAAAAAAGCCAAGTAGTATTAGGAGGGCAAAAAAAAATGACATATGATCTTTCTCATATACTCTGTCAATCTCTGGACTTTTGTGAGATCTCAGTGGTTTATAGTATGTGGTATATTTTTCCATAAAATAACATCACTTTTTTAAAATCTTCAGAGCAATGTGTATAATAAGAGACTTAAAAATGATTAAGAATTGTGAATAATTTGATTAAGTAATCATCACCTAAATCTATCTTCCATTTTTCTGATACTCTAGAAAAAAAAATGCTATAGTTATGCCCGATAGGGGCCTAGAAAATAATATGCATCAAATTAACAAGGAGCTTCAGGACTGAAAATGGTATTATTTCATCATGATTCACAACAGAAGGAACTTTAGCTGGTGAAAGAATGTACACAGAACTAAATTGGACCTATAACAGATCCATGTGGAACACCATGCCATGATAAGAGTTTATACAATTTGTTTACCAATTCTGTTACAATTCTGTTTAAGATATTACCTTAATACTAAACCGAAAGACTTTTTAATGACCTCTGAAGGATGGGAAAAAAAGGATGGCAATATAATGTGGTTGTGTGGAGATGGGGGGTATTTCCTAGGGCTCACTGCCTTGCCAGCTGACAGCACTTCAGTCTGCTGCTGTTGGCTGAACAGTGACCACTTCAAACAAAAAAACAGGGTTTAATAAGCGCTTACTTCTAATATATATATATATTTTTTTTATACTAGAAATAGATACATTTGTATGTAATGTGCGCTTTACTGTAACAAACTTCCACTTAGCTCAAATGATAGCAGTTTATTTTACAGTCCTGTTCACCATGTACATACTATGTACTTATTATAGTTATTAAAATAACTGGGTTAACAAACCTAAACCTAACCTTAACCCATGTAGTTACCTTATATTAACCAATACTTTCTTAGGTAAGTAGGCCTACACTGTAAGTAGACGTACTGTAAAGTAAAGTGCAATAAAGCCTATAGTTCATAATAGCCTATAATAAATCACACTGAAGTTGTTGAAACGTTTTAAAATAGTATATGGTTTATGTCTGGTGTCAACAAACCACACACAACCTGATCCTTGCAACAGGAAATTCAAATTTGCTTCTGCTTTCAAGGGGGAAAAAAAACAGAAATGGCTGCTCCATTAATTTGAAATCGTTATCTTACTAATGCTGTACCCCAGCTAACAGGGAATGTTCTCAGAAGTTTGGCGAACATTCTGTCAAGGTTATTTCAAAGTTATGAACAAACGTTCCAGTAATGTTAACAGAATGTTTGCTTATTGCTTATGTAATTTATCTGGTCTTTAATAACGTTATCAAACCATTAGCACAAAAATGTTATATACGCATCACTCATGGAACGTTTTGAACATTCAGAAATAACGTTTCCATTTCTTAAAGGGAACGTTAACAAAACGTTTTTGTAACATTTTTGTTAGCTGTGGAGTTTTTTTAATTCCCCGCGTCATCGCTGGCTGCCTTTCCACTCTATATAGTAGAAATTAACTCTTTTGATTCCGAACTGACACTTGGTTACAAAAGACTACATTGTATAATGCTGCTGGACAAACGGAGACAGAATGATACGTTTAGAAGCACAGCACTCAACAAATTACCCATTTCATCTATGGTACTTTTTCTTATAACAAAAAACCGCTGTTATAAGTGTTGGTATCAAATTTAGCAGAGCAACTTAATCAGACATCACTGAATAATCCTACTGAACAGCCCTCAGCATCCCAACTGAGAATCCTGGGATGAAAAAACACTTAATTTTCAAATTAGAACGCTCTGATATCAAAAATAAGAGAAAACAATAGAACAAAAGCAGGAACAAGCATCCGAGCATAACATTCTCACCTCAAATAAGGATCCACTTTCTTGCACGTGGGAGACAAAAGAAGCACAAAATGATCCCGTTTTAAACTCGTGATCAATAACACGAGTGCTGCGCCGTTCTGTTTTTGAGTGTATAACCCATGAGGTGGACCAGAACCGTCAATGAAGAAGAACCAGCATCCTCTGTCCCGGTATCGAAACCCGCTCCGCTTGTGTCCTTCAGCACTGCTACTCGCAGACAGTCTAAACTGATACACGGGGTACGTATAGAAACCAGCACTCCAACTACAATTAAAAAGATGCTGGTATTCGTTTTTTTGTCTCGCTTTGGCAAGATGCAGGCGGTTTTCACGCGCACCAGGCTTGCGCTTTCGTTCTAGAGGCTGAGCGTTCACTGTGCCTGTCAAAAGCAGAGGAGGATCTCCAATACAAGAGCGCTTATATACACTGAGACGTGGGATGTGTGTGATTAAGTCACTGGATGGGGGGGATGAATGCTCAATTTACTGCATTCATTTGTATGTTCGTCTCTAGGCATTGACTCAAATGGAATATTTGTCCTGTACGAGTCACCAAAGCCATGTTTGAGGCTGGGGATACTGTCACTTTTAATGTTTTTAGGGGTGGGCTGTTTCTGAAAGTCAGTTTTATTACATGTACATACATTTAAGCCTTGCCTGCAAAAAAAATCATTTTAAGATGTGTCAGTGCAAGTTGCCTTCAGTTAGACAGCTCAAACATGCATTTTAGTCTGGGACTAGCCTCTGTGAAAGCAAGCATGTATTGTGCAGTATGTGACAACTTAAAATACATGACTTGACAGTATGGTTCAGCTTTTTGTTTTTTTGTTTTTTAAAAACTACCTTCTTTATATAGATGACTATTGACTGTATGCCAGGGTGTGACCGAAAAAATCTTGGTTTTGAAACTGACAATAAAAAACGTTGTTTAAAGAAGAAAAAAACACTTAGTTGCTGAGACAGACCTTGTGACACATTTCCCCATTTGACAACTATAGCCCTGCTTCACGCTATACAATCAGCTGACGGGCAGTGCTGGTCTTGACATAGCTTTTCCAAGGGCTTGTAAATCAACTTTGCAGAAACGGACACTGTTTAATATGCTCACATAAATAGGGGTCAAAAAGAGAACAATGCACCACATGATATGAAGAGGCTGTGTCATTTTTCATACAGCACACTGCGAGCAAAGATCTGATGGTTCCAGCTGCACTGGACATCATAAAATACAATGTGTAGGGAACAGCATATTCCAGGGCCCAGTTTATGGCCGGGTCCCTGTCTGTCCATAACAGTGGACAAAGGTTTGCTACATTTTGATTGGATATTAGTAGATTAGCACAAACAAACTGTCCAACGCCATCAGATAAAGATGAAAGGACAATAGCCAGACATCTCTAAGAGGGTGAGAAGAAGACCTCTGGTACCAACCCCAGGAGGGACAGGACTTCTCATTGCTCCACATGCAGTTTCTGCCTTCACCCATCTAGAGCCTAATTTCTAAGGTTGGACTGGGACTGCCATAAAAATTCCTCAGGATCTCAGAAGAAGTGGATGAAACAAAGAGAGATCAAAGATTCATCCAAATCCATTCATAACTATGTTTGGAAACCTTGAAACTGGTGTGTTCTACAAACATTCATTTCATACTTATTCACAGAAATAAATGTTTTCGTTTACAGCTATTTGTAGTGCAACATCTTACACCAATTCAGCTGTTAATGTACAAATGAATGAATGCATGACAGTTCTACCAGAAAGACTCGGGAGGCAAGATAAAGTAACAATGATATTTTTTGACAATTAGCAAGCAAAATGTGATAAAGTTCTTTGGCGCAGGCCCATCTGTATCCTGAAGGATACGAACCCCTGCCTAATGAAGGCAGGGGCGTAGCTGACCCCCAGGAGATATGGACAGGAACCATCCTGATGGTGGTGGGGAGAATGGAGGTAAAGGTTGGTTTCAGCATCTGGGAACTCAGACATGTGTAAGTACCAATCTTATATACTCCAAGTGTTAGATAATGATTGGCTAGATCTAAACTCATAGTGACGTAACATTTGAGTCTTCCCAGCAGAACGTGTGCTAGAGTTTCCATTTCAGCCTTTTTCCCATCATGTTTGGTCTCTATTTGTTTAGAATATTGCCAAAGGTATTCTGGTGGTGGTTTGGAAAGTGAGAAATGCATTGGTAAATCTTAAAGGCACTTTAAAGACTTCCATCTTGCTGCTTTATGCAAATGAGTTCCACAGGGGAAAGAAGGGTGGGCCACGCTGTGTGTGTCCCCTCTGATGCCAGCAGCCAATCACAGCACTGGAATGAAGAAGCGCCAAATTGTAATCTCCTCTTCATTGGAAAGGGATAAAAGTACCCTTTCAACAGACATACCTTGTTCTGACTTTCTAGCCTGCAAAGGTGTGACAAAAACAGATACATTACCATTTCAACTATGCAAGGAGTGAGACACTAACAGATATACAGCTTTGAGTCTCTAGCCTGTGAAGGTGAGACAAAAACAAACACTACATTCAGAGTTTTCATCCAGTGAGGCAGTAACGATTCCAGAGAGACAAAAGCGGATTGATCAAGTTCTGAGTGTCTGGCCCAGAGAGGCAGAAGACACATGGAGACATTTGCAACAAGGTTAAGCTCAGGGGAGCAAACCTTCACTTCTAGGTACCTTCGCCTGTGCGTTCCAGATTGTTAAGGACCTTCTACACCTACGCCAGGACCTCATCAGCATGTTCCAGATTTTAGGACCCTTTGGTGCTCCAGTAGATCAGCATCCCACAGAGCTTCATGTTCAAGGCTGTTGAAACAGACTCCGGCTCCTCTGCATTGTCACCCAGCAAAACCAGTGGAAAACGTCACCGTCATCGAACTCAACCACGAGGAACATAAATATCACTTAACCAAACTTCTTTCCAGAAACCTTGGCATTGTTGTATATTTTCACTGTATGATTTTCTAATTCACATTAGATGTAATATAGCTGATGTTAATCACAAATAATCTTTTGTTTTTTTGTTTGGTGCATAATAAGGTTCTCCATCTTATTATTTTCAGAGAAACAGTTTATCTTTCCATAAGATAACGTAACTCTTCCATAGCCACACCCAACTTAACACTTTTTTCCTTCATCATTTATGGTATTCATTTAGTAGTTGTGTTAGTTATTCTTGTTTATCTTTTGTTAATAAAATGTATTTTATTACACTCAACACAGAAGATGCTCTACAGGTTAGCAATCTCACAAATCTTTCAAATAAATCAGCTGACCATTTTACATTAACTCTAAATTATTGAACAGCCTCCTGTGGGGAGTGTTTTCATACTGCCAAGGTAACAGACCTTGACTGGTGCCCTGAAGTAGGAGAAGGGGGAAGTGGTCACCTGATGTATTCATAACCACATCTTAAGTGACGTGCGATCCAAAAATCACAATGGTAGCAGTGATATGAGTACTAATCTCTATTTTACTTAGTGTCCTTGGATGTGCAAAGTTAAAATCACTACAAATGTCTAGCCGTAAAAAAATACAGTTAAAAAAAAAGTAAAGATACTTTTCATTTTGAAAGGCACAATTTGAGGATCCTCACTGCTACACTGGCAGAACCAGATACGTCAGGGTCGGAAGAGAAGACAGATGCACAGATACAGGTTCTTTATTGAAAAGTGTAAACACAAAGAATGAATCAGATAAGCCAACTGCATCAGAGAAATCCACCGAGGGACCATTTAGCTGGAATCCGAAAGTCTCTTTGTCCTTAGCAGGTGGTTAATGCGATGATGACGATGATCACTATGGGCAAGAATATATAAGGAAGGAAAGCAGTTAGGTAAGTCCATACACACGGTAGAGAAACAAGAGCAGACAATGATGGTAGGTGAATGCTTATGTGTGTCTTGATGAGGTGATAATAAGTGGCAGGTGTGGGTGATGGCTGGCTGAGTGTAGGTGAGAACCAGAATGGATGCTGGGAAATGGAGTCGATTCCAGAGTGTGCGTGAGGGAAGGAGGATAGGTGCAATACTCAAGTGTCTTTTCATTTTTACAAAGGCAAAATTGATTTTATTAACAGTAATTAAGATTACTGTTAAGGCCTGTTCACACCAAGAGCAATAACTATAAATATAATGATGAAGATATAATTCTAAAAATAGCTAATAGGCTTTGCGTATCCCTTCATTATGTTCGGGAACTCCCGTGTCCTGAAATCATGAGATGTCAATGAAACCATTAAATTCAAAGTTAAATGAATTAGATATTACATTTAATTTGGTAGTAAAACATAAAGTGTTGCACATTTTATTGGTGAAAACATGAGTAGCCTATGTGTATTTTAAGAAGGAGGCGAGAACTGGCGAATGTTAAACATAACTTTAATATATCAAAATAAACAAACACCAAAACAAAAGTAAAATGGTAACGGCAAATGCCGCACACACAAACATTATAAAATACAACATAAAATCCAGGCCTGGTCCTTTCTCGTCCTTCACTGTCGTCGCTCCCCTTTTATGCTCCCGGAGCTCCTCCGTTAGAGATACGAGACCGGTGCAGTGCGCAGCTGACACTCATCATCACTCGCGTCACTGCAAGCTCTCACCCCGGCTTGCTAGTCACAATTATGCTCATTTTTTTTTTTTTTTTCTGCGTGTCATGTGCGGGGCTCCGTATTTTTTTCCCAGCTGTTGAAAAATAAAACACTGACAGCCAGTCAGAATACAATCTAATTTAAGGGCTCACACATTTAAAATGGCAGACGACATTGCAAAGAAGTTATCACTGAGGTTCAGAAAAAGCCATAACTATTTGATCATTCAAACCCCCTTTTCAAGGCTCCTTTAATTAATTGGATATGGAAAACAATCGCCCACCATATGCCAGACTAGAAAACATAATAATTACCTCAGTGCACTCCATCTGATTATTTGTAAGTGTGAACTTGTGAAACCGCAGCATGTGAGCTTAGAATAAACAGACCGTTATCATTCGTTGGTGTGGACACAAATATAGTTATCGTTATAGTTATCTTTATAGTTATCGTTCTTGGTGTGAACCGGCCTTTACTTTTTTAAATTCCGTTCAGCTATCTTATTATTGTCATCATATTGTACACCAGATTATATGCTACGAATGAATAATTCATTGTTGTTTTCACACATTTTTTTATCTAGCCTGTGCAATTAGTCTATTCGAACAGTCATCTTAAAACTATACACCATGCAATGTCAAATTGATTTGAATCTCTAAAATATGCAGCTAAATACAGATTTAAAAAATCTGGAAAGTATTCAAAGCTGATGATGAAATGAACAGCTGAATGATCCACCTGATTATGAGTCTACTTATAAAATTATGCAAGGTTATGCATTAGAGTTTCATTCATGAGTATTTAATTTGGCAGACAAAACACTAAGGAATCATCCAGACTTTGAAAGCACACAGTCATTGCAAGGTGGTTAAAATATTTTTATGAACCTTAATAAAAAAAAATTCACTGATCATTTTCATGATCAGCTTTGGAGTTTCTCTTCTTGGTAATAAAGCATTGATTAGATTCTAAGACTACTAATGGCTGAAAATCTCTAATAACGACTGAAGAAGACGAGGCTAGTGTGCCCACTCAGGGAATTGGGACAAGGCCGGTGTGTGCCAGTAAAGGCGGGTGTTTGAGGTGGTCAAGCAAACACTAATGCTAAGCCTTGGTTGTATTGTTCCAGTGAGGATTTAGTGCTTAAGCACCATGACCATGATTAAGAAACAAGACCATCTGCTGTCCTGAGTCAGAATGACAGGAGCTTTTTCACACGCGCACATACACTCTTTCTTTCTCTCTCTCTCTCTCTCTGCGCACATTCATTCAAAACTCATGACAAAACCCATACACAGATATTTAATATGGTCAAGCCTTCACGCTTAAATATTTATGGCCCATATTTTACTTAACCATCTATTCTAATGCCAAAATGCTTTATGGATACTATTAATGTTATGCTTGTGTATTGTCCATCTAAACTTTTAGTCCACTTTAAAAGTGCCTTCTAAATATTTTTGGTTTAGAACATATATTCAGAAATCTTCTCACCCTGTGGCACACTGACATTGCAGACAGATTGAGCTTGACAAATTAGACAGCATTCGATTGCTCAGACACATCACATTAGCTCTAGACAGAGCAGGAGGATATCGAGGTCCCTGAGGACACAATTACACACACTGTAACACCAGTACTGTCTTCTCATTAGTAACCACCCAGCAATTAGCCTAGCGATTAATGACCCCCACTGAGGCCTTGTTTAGATTAGAAATCAAGATGTGTTTTTACGTGTGTTTACAGATTTCACTGTAATAGCAGTAGAACAAAGGTCACAGGAAAATACTGACGTATTTCTTAAAACTTTATGAAAAGTAAAAAAAAGAGGGACAATTCTTTTTTGGAAACAAAATTTCTGTCTGGAAGTGACGAAAACTCACCTGACACTGACATCTTGTTTAAATGGGGAGATTCCATAGACTTCTCATTTTCATATACAGCTAGTTGGAAACAAAACAACCTAACCCACATAACCCCAACCCCCCACCCCCTCCAGGTGTCCATTATTTTTGGCTTCACCATTGGCTTCACTTCTCAAGGCCTTTATTAACCCCCTGGAGCCATATGGATTACTTTTATGATAGATGGATGGATGTGCTTTTTTGGGCTTCAAAATCTCGGTTACTATTCACTCCCATTATTAAGCTTGGAAGTGCCAGAATAATTTTGGTTTGACTGAAAAAAGAAAGCCATTTACACCTAGGATGAGATAATTATGGGATAATTTTCATTTTTGGGTGAACTAACCCTTTAACTCACTTCTGAGTACAAATCTGTCCCCAAAGTATGGGAAGATGGGGAATCTGCATTCATTTTTTTCTATTGATATTTTTTTTTCCTCAGATATCTGACATATCTGATAGACAGTATTTTGAGTTTTTAGTAGAGAGATATTTCATTGAAAGATAAAAATTCTATCATTGTTTACTTGAAAATGTCTTGGTTTGTTTGTCTGGTCCATATATCAGCAGGGTCTAATGGATGCACAAAAATGTTTAACACATTCAAAATATATTATTTTGTGTTCCACAGAAGACAATCATATTAGTTAGTAAGTTTTAGTTAGTATTATATATTATAATATTTTATAGTATATTAGTTTTCATTTTACTTTGAATTACCCCTTTAAGTTGTTTCCTTGTGGCAACCGTTGGCATTTGGACATCAGCAATAAATGACCCACACACCAGCTTAATGCCCTTAGGTGACCTTCAGTGTCTTTTTATTGCATTTTCTCTGTTTTGGATTTTAACTGGACTACATTACTGATGACTGTATGTTTACTTCAGCAGAGCTTCTTGGCATTCGCTGTAGAAGTCCTACTAGGCATCAGTACTATTCACCCAGTGGGGTGTGTTACTCATCTAATGGAAGAGGCGTGAGCAGCCACAGTGCGGCCTCCCACCCAAATCAGAGGCCATCACTGCAACAACTGCTCACTCGACCCTGAGGTATGACTCATCACTCTTACATCATTGTGCAACAGTCTCCGTTTAGTCCTACTATCATTTACATATTCAAATGTGCACCAGGCAGTGCTTAAGGAGCATTCATTTTGAACTGCTGAATTACGGTATAACAGGCAAACTGGGTATAATAGTAAATGCTATACTTGCTTACTTGCAACTGAATGAGTAATTCCAGTCTCTTTGATTCTAAATACGTGGTTTGAAAGAAAAGCGCGTGCATGCAAAAATACTGTAGGCCAACCTAAAAGCAACAAAGAATCTCTCACATTCAGCTGCTGCGGTGGGAGAATCCAGATGTGGTCTTTCCAAACTTTTAATTACTTGTAACTGATTTCAACGGAAAGGTGTTAAAAATGTGCATAACATCTTAACAACTGGTCAAAAATGATATTTAGCTACATTTAGATACATTCATCAAAAATGAGGAGCACTGTCCCTCCCTATATCCTCTTAAATGTCTGTTAAAATATTAATAGTAAAAATTAAGGGTTAATATGAATGACCTAACAAAATGTCAAGAAAAGTCATTTGTAAGAGTCGGATGAAGTTAAAATTGCTCCTAGGCACAATATGTAAGATTTATGGATTAAAATATCCAAAAACCACTAGAACTGTGCTATATATTTTGATGACTTGTGTGCTTACATTATCCCAGATGTTTCCAAGAATGTTTAAATCCAGAGCAATTTTAACCATTGTAACGGTCCGTGTCATTGTGTCGCCTATCAATGATGTCATACCTGTGTTACCCTTGATTTTTTTATTTTGTACAACCCACGGAAAATATATGTTTTAATAGACAAACAACTGCTTGCTTACATTTATAGACAGAAAACTAATCATTGATATTTAGCTCAACACGTGTTTAAATCTCGTTTTCTTCATTTTCCGCGAGTAACGTTTTTATCGTGCGTCAGAGACAACACTGTTTTGTAAAGTGACTAACATAGCATAATCAGATGCAGCTTTCTCTCCGTCATACCATATGTTTTAAAAATTAATTGCATGCCATTTGTTTTGAATAGGCGACCTCTAGTGGAGAAAGATTACATATTGTGCCTTTAACTGCACAATTACATTTCTACATTTTCTGTAATATTCAACACTATAAACAAAAACTTGTTTACTTAAAAAAATCTGATTTAAAATTCTTTCAAATTCTTTCAAATTTAAAATTCTGATTCAGATGAAAGCAGACTCTCCACTGTTACAAAAATTTTATGACATTCTGTCATATATAAGGATGTTAAGGCTAGGAAATCTCCAGCCTCGCTCAGCCTGCCAAAATATAAAAAGGTCTTCAAAGTACCACGTGTTTCCCTGTCAGAAGAGACCACTAATCTAATCCATTCTGACATGCCACTGTGATTAATAATGAATAATCATCCTGAGCACGCATAAGGAAAAAGTGAGAGATATTTATTATGATAACACGGAAATAACACGGAAAATTGCTATTTTCCACCTCCTGTTTCAAAAAACAGTGTAGCTGTAGGTGTGAAGTCTCAGCTTGCTGATTAAGTTAATTAATAGAACTGAAAGAGAAGCGGATCGCACATCAGGACAAGGGTAATTAACATCATTTGGTAAACAGAATGTTCTATTAGCGTGGGATGCACTTCGACAAAGAGTGATTCCCCAGCAACCCCCCACCCCCACCATCAGCCCTTATCAGCTGCCAGCCATGTGTGTGTCTTTGACATGTTGGAATTATATTTAGGAAATTGGAGGAAAATCCAGTTGTTTACCATCCCTATAATGACTCAAAGTAAAATGTATAAAAGCATGCACAAATGAAGAATTCATAAGCACAACATGAAAATAAGTCTCATCTGTTTTCTATGAGGAAAATCAGTGATAGTGTTGGCTCACTTGATGATCTAGGTGACCTATATCACCTAGATTCATATATATGCTATCATGTACTTGATAATCCAGATTAAAGATCCTTTATTCAGATGGACGATGAAATCACATTTAATAAACACTGGGAACCTCACAAGAAGCACCAGCACAAAATAACACAAGGCGAAGAACAGAAGATAACTGAGGGTTTATATACACAAGGTGACGAGGGGCTGAATGAAGGACAGGTGTAGGTGATGGTAACAACCAAGGGTCTCTATGGAAACTAACACTATGGAAATAGAAACAAAGGAAACAAGGAAATAAACCAGGCACATCATAATAACAGTCCATGAGAGAGACACGGAATCGTGACAGCTACAGCATTCTCATGATGCTGCAGAGGATAAACCAGTATAAAATGTAATATAATAAAAATATTATGAAATATAATATATTAATAAAAAATAATATTTTTTATTTCATATATATTATATACATTAATTTATTAATAAATAATAAGCATACAAAGTAGTACTTCTTTCTTTGTTCGATCAATTAAAAATGTATCTTGAGTCTTCTGGAGAGGGAGAATGTGAATTAATCTGTCCTCCACTCATTACTATTTAAGCAGATGAAATCTGCAGCTCCTCACACACATGTGGGCTGACATACATGCACATCCATGGGAGATTATTATATTAGCATGACAGTTTGTCACCATTAATGCCAACCATTCCTCCTCAATCTGTTTATCCACCTCTCTCTTATTCCTTTCTTTCTGCAAAAATATATTAGATTCTGCTTCCTTTCACATTCGTCTATCACCTCCCTTTGTGAAACACATTCCCTTACATTCCTCTAGCTCTGTCAATTACCACTCTTGTCTTTCCAATATCTCTCTCCTCCTCACATCCAGATACTTAAACCTCTCAACCATATCTCCTGCTTCTCTGCTTCCTTTATACCACTTATCTCCCTTCGTTCACTCCCTCTCCTTCTCCTCTTATGGAAATTCTCCTCTTATTCTCCTTACATCCTCTCACGTTCATGTCCTCTACTCGCTAGAAGCTTCTTTCCCCCCTCCACATACACCCTGGAATCATCAATTCTTCTTATTTTGTTAATAAGTCCTTTCCACCTTCTCAGCTCACCGTCCTTTTATTTCGTCTATCATTTATTGTTGCACTTGAGCTGACCACTGTGCAGTGTAGTCATCGTTAATGAATCATTTGGCTGCCCAAACAAAGTCATTCAGTCATATCACACTGATATTATTCACCTCAGTGGCTGAATCTAATGAATATGAATGGAAGTCCTAGTGTTATAGACTCTTCAAAGGACTCAAGCTTTAGCGGCCGGTGGCAAATTCAGAAAATAGACTAATACTAGAAATCTACACTCAGGTATTGAGTGAAAAAAAGGGTTTCAAAGTGTTTGATGCCAAAGACATAGAATATAATGATCACTTTCAAAGGAACCCCAGTTTCTAAAATATGAAATCAGCTATATATAGAAGCTATTTATACTGTATGATAAAAATAGTAAGCATCAAAATTAAATAATTGGCTTTTATACTGTGATCATACTAAACCCAAATGAAGTGATTAAAATAAAATTAGGGAAATATTTACTTCAGCTGATAGTGTATCTTTTTTGCTGCCAAATATTATAGTAAAGTACATATAAAATGAACAAACTTGAAGAGAAAAATAAAACTATTCCTCTTAATATAATGAAATAATTGTGATTAATTTCAAGATTTCCAACCAGTCTTTATCAAGCAAATTGAAACAGTAATAATATCAAATTCTAATTTTTATCAAATTTATTTGAACAAATGTAAACATTTATTATTTATTTATTTCATATTTTTATTCATTCATTATAATACATTTTATTATTGTTGTTGTTATTATTATGATTATATTATCTTAATGTTATTAACAATAACATTAATAACAATGATGATAATAATAATAAATTGTAGAGAACGTTTGGGGATTTAACGAAACAGAACTTTAAGTCCATCAATTTAAAGACAAACAATAATTTGAATAGTTTGAATGACATATCATGGTACGGCACCTCTCCAGTGGAAATCTCCTACGCTCTTGGAGGACATTGTCACATGATAGTAGATCATGCGAATTAGACTGTTCAGTGCAACACCTTTGAAGTATCTCAGTGGAAGAATTCATCCTCACCTAGCTGAAGGGGACAAACCAGCTTCATGTATTATTCAGAGAACATGATTCACTGTTTTCATGCTCTTTTAAAATATTAAAGTGACAAGATTAATACAAAACCACCCATATCAAGCCATCACACACATGGGGTTATATGCACCAGAGACTAGATAACAGAAGGAGTTATGGGAGCATAACGGTATGCAAACCATTCTCAGACACTCTCACTCTCAAAAACTGGTCGAGTCACGTTCCTTGGGCATCACAATTAAAGGTGACCATAGACATCATTCACTATATCAACAAACTGGAAATTTTCCAAAATGGAAACTGAATAATTTCATTACGCTAAAATTCCCATGCTCTTCGCGTTTGTGTACTGATGCCAAAGGCTTCTCACTGAAAGCAATGGAGTTCCTAGTTCATGAATAAAGTGATGCTAAAGGTGCTTAACCATGTTTTTAACACCTTGGAAGTGAGAACAGATTACGGTATTATGGGAAACGTTCGTGAGTTTTTGCTTTTATATGCTATTTATTTTTCATGTCCTTTGTAAACTTGAATGCGCTATGAGTCTTTCTGCCCTTCAATTACTGTAAGCTGAGGACTAACATATTTCTATATGTCAAGTTATGTAACATGTTTCCCAGCCCTCAGGAAAATAACCTTGACCGATCAGTCAACCTTTTGATTTGCTCCGTGCTTTTTCTTCCTTCTATTTCTGTTCCACAACTTTCAAATCACCGATCCCATCTGTCCCTTGAACACTTCAGTGTACAGAAAGCAGCTCTCATATAGATACACATACAAAAATCAACGTTACGCTTTTTTCTCTCTTTCCTATCACACTTTCCCATTTACTGTATACTTTCCAATATCTATTTGGATACAGTGTTTATACTTCAGAAGATAAGGATTTCTTCTGCCTAAAATACTGATGATGACCTTATCCCCACGTTGCATCAGAGGCTCTCAATATGATAGCATTAAAGTTCCTGTGCAGTCTAAGTGAGGTCCATCAGATGTAACCTAATGGAATATCTCATATGAAATGCCGATTCCTGCAGGAGTCCAATTTTTGGACTGTTCACTGGATGAAAGAGCCACTTAGCAGCACTTACTGGTACCTGGACAAGCACAGCACAATCTGATTCCATTTCAACCCATTTAGTCCTCTCTACTCGGCAAAGATTTTCAACTGAGCTGTTTAGTGTCTCATATTTGATCTGGCTTTGTGAAAGCTTTAGAGTAAATGCCCATAAAAATTGAGCTGAGGATTATTCACAAGTCACAGAGGAACATTTAGGTCCACCGGTAATGAGAAAAGGTGACCATTGGGTTATGGAGGAAACTTTTTGCAAAAGCACTATCATTTTTGTTTCCGCTGTGAAACGTCTTTATACATCTAGCGCCAATCAATCAAATATAATCAGTCTATCTATCTATCTATCTATCTATCAGGGATAACTGAAATAGATGATGACATAAATCTCTAAGATTATTACACCATTTTCTAGTTGTATATTGCCTCGAGGCACACAATCATCTTATTTAATAAGATCTTCCCAATAGTTTAATTGGGCTGTGACAAGCATGTATTGCTTCCAAATCTTGAGACATAAGGTTATTTTTAGGGGCCAAGGACCGTATCTGTTGGTTTTCTTTTTATTCTGTGTGCTCTAACTGGAGTCTGTGGCAGCTGTGAGAATGCTTTGGCAGACTAGGGTGGATTGCAATATCCCTGGTCACAGTGCCAATTTCACAAATCTATCTAGCGTCTTCAGACAAATTATATTTTATCTAATAGCTTCTGAACAAAGGCCTAGAGACTAAATGCAATATTTCCTCTTAGATGACATGACCATACAACTGCAGCATTTCCTTCACATATTAAGATTAAACTTGCTAAGTATTGGTTACAGACACTGGTCAATGTGTTGTAAAACACTGCAAGTGTCAAACACTTGCATACCTATCAGAAGGTGAACAAAAGAAATACTTTAATCACATATTAACTGTAAGTTAATTAATCAGCCAATTAACTAATATTGGTTCTTTTTCTCAGTTCAAATACATTTATGGTAAAAAAAAAAAAAAAAAGATAATTCTTTTGTTAAGGACTTTTGTTGCCTGGCAGTCACCAGCTTCCTCGACCACAAGACCTTGATCCAGATTGGGGCTACTTTCAACCTATCGACCTCCCAGACACCTCAAAACTTGACTGGAGGGAAATCGTCATTGGGTGTCTGAAGAGCGTCGCATTCCGATTAGGAGCACAGCCAGACCCAAAGCCCATTTCATCCCATACGACCGTAGAGAAGTCACGTGAGCCCCACACAGATTGAATGGCACCACCTGCCACAACACATGAGCCAGAGGCCGTGGACAAGAGGACAGAGCTCTCCCTGGAAGTGGAGCCCCAGAGTGGATCTGACCAGGGGAGTGAGTCAGAGTGAACGAAGACTGAGGACTGACTGAGGGACTTTAATGAGGACTTGTCAACTCCCGCCCTATCCCACACGGTATCTGAATCTTTATTGCACAATGAACTATAATCAGTCAGTTTGCTCAGAATTGCCGCTGTTTATGGACTGGGATTTATTCTTTTCATTGACTGTGTCAATCTGACTGTGATGTCGTCAAGCTTTCGTGTCACCGTCACCACAGAGCTCAGCCAGTCCTCCAGCCCCATCACTACTGGATGCTTGCAGTCCTGTGCCGTCTTCGAGGAAGCCCTGCTATGATGTTGGTCCGCAGCTCGTGCTACCACCAGCAGCACCTATGCAAGAGGATCCTGTGACTCCATCTCCAGCCTCTGATCCCTTCGCTCCATCTTGGCCCGTTGACCTGTCGGCTTCGTCTTGGCTCCTCCCACCTTCGGCTCCGCTAGAGACCATCTGCCTTGTGGCTCCACTAGATTCCTTCGTCCCACCTTCTCCCCCTTGGTCAGTCGTCACATCACTTCCACCACGGACTTACAGGCTGTCCGCTGTGCTCGGCTTCTCCTCAGTCCTCGGTCACAGCAGCATCGCCCCAGCCCTCAGATACTCTGACTCTGCCTTCAATGCTTGTCGCCGCGACCTGGGTCTCCTGCACCGGCTTGGTCTGCGCCATCAGATCCACAGGCTCTGTCTCCTTCGGTCTTCACCCAGATATTGGCAGACAAGCCAGCAACATCTAGGCTCCTCCTTCCCTTGACTCTGCCATGGATTGTCAGCACTGGAGAACTCTGGGTCTGTGCTATCACCTCTCCTCCATCACCATCACTATTATCATCCCTGCTCCACTCCTTTGCCCATCTTTGAAACCCCCTCCATCCCTCCTGTTGTTCCTCAGTTACGGCATGAGGTCGAGCCTTGCCGGAGGGGGGGCGTTTTGCGTTTTGTCACCATTTTGTTCAGTTTAGTTTAGTTAGTTTGTTTGATTTTCTCATCTGTGAGCATGGGCACTAACTCAACTGTTTGCCTTTTAGTTAATCACCATTGTGTATTTAAGTTTCTCTTGGTCACTTAGTGTTTGTCCAGTCACGTTCATGTTAAGTGTGTTTCTCAGCCCTGTTTTGGATTATTGCCTGTTAAACTTCGTATTGGAATTTTATCAAATTTTAGACAGTCTGTCTGCCTGCAACGCACACTTGGTATTGTGACTTATATATACACATTCATACTATTATTCATCAGGGATGCAATAACTTGTGAAAAGTAACATCATATTGTTACAACAAAATTCTAAAATCCTTCTTTTCTTTTTTAACTTTCAGAGAATCCTGATAAATGTAACATGGTTTCAACAAAAATATTAATAAGAGGAAGACATTATCCTTGAGCACCAAATCATAATGATTTCTGAAGGATCATGTGGCAATGAAGACTGCTTTGCCATCACAGGAATAAATAATGTTTTAAAATATATTAAAACAAAAAATGGTTATTTTATATTGTAAAAAATCTTGCACAATACTACTGTTTTTACTGTATTTTTGATAAAATAAATGCAGCCTTGGCAAGCATAAGAGACTTCTTTCAAAGGATCAGATTTAATGTTGAACTGCCGAGGGATTCTTAAAAGCACAGATGTGCCTATTAGTTGAGCAGGATAAGCAGGATATAAGAATGAGTGAGCGCCTGACCAACTGACCTGTCTCTAATGAGATCGTTAAAGCGGTCTTAAGTAGATTAAGGAGCAGTGTCAAAGTATCAGATGAGGAGTGCACTCAGACCTGTTGATTAAACCATTATTGGATTGTGTCCGTTTTTCGTATCAAACATTTGATTGGGAAATAGACCCTTTTCATTTTTGGGAAGCTAAAGATATTACAATTAATTATATGAATTATTGCATAAAAGCAAGGTCAAGAATATGTAAGAACCTTTTTGGTCCAGAAATTTCTTTAAAAAAATAAAATAAATAAATATGTTTTTTTTAATGTAATGTGTACTGTTCATATGTTTTATTGTACTTATGTGGGGGTCCCTGGGTCAGAAAAGGTTGCTGTTCTAGTAGTCTACTAAAGAAGGTAATGAAAAATGACAATAATGAAAAACCAACAAAAGTTTTTCTTTATAGTTGCCTATGGTTGCCTAAATATTATATATATATATATATATATATATATATATATATATATATATATATATATATATATATATATATTTATATATATATATATATATATATACACACACAATACAATATAATACAATACAACAATTACTGATCTGCAAGAGTATACTGCACTGGCAGGTGTATGTCGGCATTTAACTGTGTTATAGTGCCATCTGTTGGCCACCAAAAAGAATTCATCTCTATTCATAGGAGAAGTAACGCAGCCAAATCAAGATAGACACACCACAGCTTTGCAGTGTGGTTTGTGCTGCATCCTGCAGATACAAGCCTACTAAACTTTTGCTTCAGTTTTTGGGAAGTAGGCCTACTCTCTCCACTATGACCAATTGTTATTTAATTCACTTAAACAATTATATCAGTGAACAAATTTACAAAAACAAACAAAAAAAACACTGATTTGATATTTCCCTTCTTTTTTTACCCATAATGAATGCGTTTGCTGCCTGTCAGACCACGTCATGACGAAGCGTGCGTCAATATTCTCGAATAAGAAAACTTGAGCAAAACTTGTTTTTCTGGAATTCTGTGTATTCACAAACTTGTTGCGAGAATGTGTGTTAAATTATGATGTGGTTTTGTTATTTCATTCATACACGTCCAATCAACTAAAAGCAAGCTCTTTATTTAACCTCTCCGGCCCAACTCGCCCCCCTCAAAGCGGGACTCGATCCGGTGTCTCTGGCACGGCGCGAATGCTAACAAAGATGCTAAAGACCACCGTCTAGAGTCAGTGAGGATTACTCGCCCAGCTCTTACTAGCTGGCCCTTACATTTATCTAGACATCATTATCAGACTAACTACACTGGAAGTTCCTGTTTCAAACCGACCAAGTCTTCCTTTGTCTTTATTTAGAGGGGTTTGGAGGGCGTCAGGAACCATTGTATGCTTTTTAAGACCAATGATATTGGACCCACTCTCTTGGACCGTCTCTTATTCAGCGTTTGTCTGTTCACTTTTCAGTCAAATCCATTCCACTCAGGGCCGAATCCACCATTGAGGTCCGGAACTCGGTATTTTTCCGGTGTATATAAGAAAAGTTGTGAAATAATTGCCTAATATTAACTACTTTGATGCGGATATATTGCACAAAGCCAAGATTATCGACCTTCTCATCTGAGCTGTCAGCGGTCAAGGAACACGACGCTGAATGAAAATGCACATTCACTCTCTGACAGTAGATGGCGCTGATGGAACAACAGAAATTCAGCCGTTACCCTGGTAACCCCGTAAACAAAGCAGCTGCCGTTGCTGATATTTCACCACTATAGCATTAAACAGTCTCTTCGGTATTTCTAGTTTGTATTGTAAATCATTCATTACAACATTTAACCTGATTCTCATGTTTAAGTATCTGTGATCGGGCTATGCTTGACAAATAATGTATGTTATACTGATATGGTTTTAAAGCTATTGTTATCAAATTGTTTGGCCCTCAAACGTCTTAAAATGCACACATTTACACCAGGGGAATCCATGCCCCCGAACCACCCTAGCTAACTATATATTGTGTCCTTGCGTGTTCGACTCGCGCCTGCTGATCAGCATCTTAGCATCTCTCTGCTCAGGTGAGTCTGGATGTGTGCGTTACATTTGCATAAAAAGACGTGTGCTCACATACTGTCACTAAACAAGCTGCTATTTAAGTGAATACACATCATTTGTTAGCCTGTTGCTTTTAGAGGCATCATGTAGTCTTTGTTGGAGCACTATATTACAGTTACAGTTACACTATGCCGTTATAACGCCAACAGTAGGGTGATCAGACATCCCGTTTTTCCGGGAAAGTCGCGAATTTCAGTTCTATATTTAGTGTCCCGACCTATTAAGAAAAAAACAACTGAACCTTATTGTAAAGTGTTACCACAAATTCAACACAAATAAGATGCTTGAACACACATGTAAGATCCAGATAGGTGAAACAGAATATTGTTGTAAGTTGGATTCATAAAGACTTCAATTGTTTCTGAAAGAAAGATTCAGTAATTGACATAATCATAGGTGGCCGAGAGAGCTCAAATAAGAAAACGTATGCAAATAAAAAAAAACGTGATCATCAGTTTGACAACACATGTGCTGCAAATCCTCACAACACAAGCAAACACACAAACACGCTGCAAATACAAAAACGCGCTGCAAATAGCACAAACCACAATGGAAATGTTTCAAGGGGACCCCAAAAAGTGAAGTACTCTACTTGACAACAGCACAAACTAAAAAATGTTAAATATATTATGTAGGCATTAACTCAATGTAATGTGTTTCACTAACAGAAAAGTGTTTTAATATGTGGCATTAGTGTTAACTCATAAAACTTTAAGAGATAATTTAGTAGATGATTTAAAAATATTCGTTAATCATCTGTAGCATACTAATGTGACGTCATCTTAACGGCCGCCTGAGGGGCTCGACGACCACGTCATCAGTGAGCGTGAGTTTCTAGCAAACTAAAAAATAATAAATACATGAAATAATGTACACTTGTTTATTTTTGTTTGCAGTTTTTATAGTATTTAATGTTTGTGAACATATTGTGCACTCAAATGCCGTACACTATATAGGGATTAGTAAATAAGGGAACGGGTGAGTTGAACTGGTTTTGGACACAGCTAATAAGCAAGTCCTAGTAGGGTTTGTCACTTTTTGGGGTCCCCTTGAAACATTTCCATTGTGGTTTGTGCTATTTGCAGCGCGCTTTTGTATTTGCAGCGCATTTGTGTGTTTGCTTGTGTTGTGAGGATTTGCAGCACGTGTTGTCAAACTGATGATCACGTTTTTTTTTTATTTGCATGTGTTTTTTTTATTTTCATGTGTTTTCTTATTTGCAGCGCGTTGAGCTCTCTCGGCCACCGTACAATCATTATTTAAAGCACTTTCAAAAGGTGATTTATTCTGTTTTGATCGAAAACATAGACATCCGCATTTATCTGAATCATAAACTTTTGTATACTTCTGTGATAACTGGAATATTTGTAACAGAAATAATGATACTGTGAGTTTGAAAAGATTGTGAAGCTGTTTATATATAAACATGACACCTCTCTCTAGCTCAACTGCAGCGCGAACGCAGATTTGAATGTTACGGTTAACCTCTTTCCTCCGTTCTGCTCCACTGAGCTGAAAAAAACCCCACACTTTTTGCCTGGAAGACCCATCATTTCATACAGACGTGCGAGCACGATATCGAGACAATTTGCTATCGCGATACTATGATGTTGATTATACCGTCACATCCCTATAAACCATGCAAAAAGCAAACATAAGTTCACAACATAACGAAATCAAGCCACAACACAACGGAAACAAGCCGCAACGGAAATGGTAAAGTTAGATTTCATTGCCACTATTATAAGAGCCCAGAGACTTGCCATGATTACTTTTTAGTATGTAAACATTGTATATCGACATGAAATATTAATTCAAAATCACATTTGTGCACAATAGCTTCATATTTGTTCCTGTGAATGATTTGACGCGCTACAACCGTGCATGATGAGGGGAACGTCAGCCAATTCCACCAAATGGTTAAAACGTATAATTTGTATTCATTAAAATTACTTTTAACATTTAAAAACAGACATGTTCAAATTCCAAGCTTGTACTAGGTTTCTATTGGTAAGACTGACTTACTATTTTGACAATACATAGGGAGGTATTATTTCACCTGCAGTAAGTCAGTCGTACTAATAGGAAACTACTACAAGCATTACAAAAAACCCTTTAAGTGAATTACAGTAAAATAAATAAATAAATTATATATATAACTAATTGTGTAGTGTACATAAAAGGAGGTATTGCCACAATTTTACCAGTAGTAAGTCAGTCTGGTTAACAACAACAAAAACCCTTTTGGAGAATTACAGTGATTTTTTTCCTGTAAATAATTGTTTATTGTAAGTACATGAAGGGAGGCATTGACAAAATGTCACCTGTAGTAAGTCAGTCTTACCAACAAGAACTAACAAGTGTTTGAACATTTGAACATGTCTGTTTTTAAATGTTAAAAAAGTCATTGTAATTAATATAAATTATACGTTTCAATCACTTGGTGGAATTGGCAGATGTTCCCTTCATCATGCGCCGTGGTAGCGCGTCAAATCATTCACAGGTATAAATATGAAGCTATTGTGCACAAATGTTATTTTGAATTAATATTTCATGTCGATAAACAATGTTAACATACTAAAAACTAATCATGGTAAGTCTCTGGACTCTCATAACAGTGGCAAGGAAATCTAACTTTACCATTTCTGTTGTGTTGTGGCTTTATTTCATTGTGTTGCTGCTTGTTTCCGTTGTGTTGTGAACTTATGTTTGCTTTTTAAATTTCTTTGTGTTGTGCACCATTAGGCCACAGAAGCTGTAATTATGAGCTCTACAATGGCATAACAGCTTTTCGCGATCTCATAATTACGGTAAATTCAACATGGAGTGAAAGCACCTTGAGTGACAGGTTGTCCCGCCCACGCACCAGTAAACACGTCATCAGATAAGAGAAAAAGGTGCATACCGTCTCATAATTACCGCAATTACGTGTTTTCAGCTTGTAAAAAGCGTGACTGCTGTACCACCTGACCTCTGCAGATTAATAGGCATTAAGTGTGTTTGACTTGAAGTTGGTGTATGACATCAAAGTACCAAACCGTATATGATATCAAAGTATTTACTGTTGCGGTACTTTGATGTCATATACGGTTTCACTTTACGTTAAATTGATTAGATATTACATATATTTGGTAGTAAAACAAAGTTTTGCACATTTTTATTTTAAAATGCAAAGTATTGAAAATCCAAATAAAGCTCTGTAAACACTTTTTGCAACACTATAAGGCTACTTTCACTTGCAGTGCAAAGACTGCAACTGTGGGTATTTGGACAGGCCCATGTGTACATCCCTAGCATTATGGGATGTCCACTATGGTTTCAGACACAACTACAAACGGGTGTCCCCTCAAATAGTGTCCTGTTTAAGGTTATGGGGGACACAGCCGGAGTTATTTTGAGTAGAAAAATACAATGATGTGTACAGATTGTTTATAATATTGCAGCATTTCATAAAAAACAAAACAAGAATTGTCAATTTGATGCTTGGTTGCTTTAAGTAAATTAATTTAGTTAAAATCTCACTACATTTATGAGCAGAAGTCAGAACTTGCATAGAAATATAGTAACCCTCTTTATTTGGATTTTTCATTTTATTTTCTTAAATATTTATTTCTTGAAATCAGTCATCTAATGGAATGGTATTCTCAAGGCAAACACATTCACTGATAAAGGCGGCAGGCATAATTTATGTAAACGGACAGATGGATAAAAGCTTTGATTCTTAAAACAATATAGAAACATTGTAACTAATGAAAATCGAAGAAAACAAACAACATTTGACCTTAGCTGCAATAAATAGTTTATTCTGACCAGAAAAATAGACAATACGTGTATACTGTACACACATTCTTACTGATTGATATATATTTAACCAGTTTTATGCACTTAGTTAAATTCACCCTCATTTCATCAAAAATGAACATACACTGAAATTAGATGACATTTTGTTGACTCAAAATATTTGAGTTTCCAAAGAACACAGGCCTCACTGAGAAAAAATACATTCATATTGAATGAATAAGCCCAATGTAAATGCAGACATGAGAAGCTATTCCTTCACAAAGCTGATCTTTAGATGGACACCTCTTAAAAAGGTCTCTTCACTTATAAGCTGGACTTAATGAAGCACCGGAAATGCACAAACAGCCACTAAAGCGTGACTGTGACCATGACCACCACACTGAGAGTAAATTAAGTCCTTCGTTCTTCAGTCTCTTCCTTTGAAAGCACTTCATTCCAGTTAGTGTAGTCTTTATAAGATTTTACTTCAGCCTTCAGACACTTACAAAATGTTCGGTGTGATGAAGGTGCAAAGCAACGAGTTCCTGCAATGACAGGCTGATCATCAACCCATCAGAGACATTCAGAGAATAAACTGTGCTTGGATACCCTTATCAACTGAGCTTGGGAAATCTGGTTGTAAACCTTCAAATGTATATTAGAGGTGAGTCAAACCAATCATAAAAGAGTCATCTGAAACACTCAGCTGGTAGGAGGTAAAACCTGACAATGTTTTGGTTGTTTTACTCAAGATAATAGGACACATTGGTGGATATAGGTTGAGGGTTGAATGTAGGGCTGCACGAATAATGGAAATAAAACCAAAGTCGCAATATGGCGTAGTGCCATTATCAAATCTCAAAGGCTGCGATTTAATTAAATAAATATGCGCTGGCTGCATGTTTCAGAGTGAAGAGCCACACTGATCTTTTACACACAAGCAGCTCATGATCTGGTTTCATTGTTTCAATAAATGCTGCTCCATACAATCTCGGCATTTGCTCTGTGCTTGGTTCCCTTATAACATGTGCTGTGTAAAAACACAGCTTGCACCAACAATCTTCCCAAACTTGTAATGAGAACTGTTGTCAAGAAAAGAGAAGCTTTAAGGACTTTGTCCAGTTTTCCAAGTAGTTGATGTTTTAATTTTTGAAAATGAAGAAATTAAGACAGCCATTAATGTACTTGAAATGTAATGAAATGTGCTTTTATAGTTGTACTATAAAATAAATTATTATTATTATTACATTTATTTTTCCTTATACTTTTTATTTTACAGTGAAATATTAAATTAACAATAATTCTTAATTATTGTTAATGTAATATTAATAATAGTATTAATTTATACTTAATAATAATCTTTAATTTATCGTAATACTATATTTTATAGTCATACTGTATAATCACAATTTTTAGCCAAAAAAAAACTCAAGCTTTAATTTTATCGGAAAATTATATAAAAAAATAAAAATAATAAAAAATTTAAAATAAAACAATTCGCAAATAGATTTTCTTCCCCAAATCGTGCAGCCTTGAGAAAAGAAAAAAAAATGTCCCGGTTTCACAGACAAGGCTTAATTCTAGTCCCAGACTAAAATGCATGTTTGAGCAGTTTTAGCTGAAAGCAACTTGCACTGAATTATCTTAATATATGTCAGTGTCATTGTTTTGTCTCAAGATGCACACCAGTAATGTTTTTTCAAATTTATAAAAGCTACTTAAATGTCCTAATTGAACAAAGTCCAAAAGTCCAAAGTCCTGGCTTAATCTAACCCTTGTCTATGAAACCAGACCTTTTAAATAGCAGTCACAAATTTTTTATTTTTTTTTCAGAAAAAAAAAAAAAAATTGCAATTAGATTCCCCCCCCCCCAAATCCTGCAGCCCTAGTGGAAAGGCATTTTATGGACTTCCATCCAGTGAAGAATAACATTATCCCATATTACCACCAGGTGGTGCTGTTCTCATTAATTCAGGGTGGATTAATGCATTCAGTTTGAAACTGAGGCAGATAAAGCGGAATGCTGCGAGATACATTATTGGAACTGACGGCTGTGGAATTTTTGCCTTCCAGAAGAGGCCTGCCATCCACCTTCATAACTATTTCATTCTTATCCAGCGCTTCCTCGATATCCTCTTCTTCTTCTTGCTTCTCTTCCTCATTCATCTCAAGGTAGTAGAGGTCTTTGGCAACACCAGTGCTTTCCGATGCTTCATAATCTTGTTCCGATGTTTCCGAGAACTCCTCCACCGAGTTGTAGGAGCTGGAATGGCGAGGATTGGTGTTGTCAGAGCACACGTGGTTCTCCAGGTCCCAGAGTCCTCCAGGGAAGGAGCCAGAAATGTCTGAGTTGTTGGCAGAGAAGTTGCCTTCGTCGCTGGAGCTGCTCAGACTCTCCTGCTGCTTCCGAAGGAGAGCGGGCTGATCGGAGAGCAGAACAGTCGAGTATGTCACTGAGGACTGACCTGATGTTTCTGGGGTAGCAGCGGCAGTGGAAGCCTCCAGTGATAAAGGTTCAGAGGAGTCTCCAAGACAGGCAGAGCCAGTGTTTGCCTTGTTTCCAGAGTTATAAATGAGTACTTCATTGTCTTTTTCGTGTTCAACCATGAGAGGATGACATTTCTTGATGATTTCCACCTCACAGATGCTCTCAGAGACCAGCAGCAGTGGACAGGCCGTGAGACCCTCTGAGTGAGAGAACAGGTTGTCCATGGTGTCAGTCTGCAACGAGCAAGAAACAGAAATGTTGTGGAAATGTGTTAAATGTATAATGTATTATGTGTAATGTATATAATGTTAAATGTATTTTGAAAGTGTTGAAACAGCTTTTCCTTACAAAAATTTCAGGGATGTGATTTTTCTGAATTTGTTCGGATCTATATTTTCTATTCAATTCTGTTCAATTCATGTTTATTTGTATAGTGCTTTTTACAATACATATCATTCAAAGCAGCTTTACAGAAAAATTAAATAAAACTGATTGATTACATGCCTGAAATATGTATGTCAACATTCAAGTGTAAAAAAAAAAAAAAAAAAAAAGTTTATGTTTTCATTTATTAACTAAGCAATGGTCCAATACAAACAATGGTCTTCTATTTGATGATAAAAACTGTGTACTCTGATTTATTCAAATCCATCACTCACTTGCAAATTCAAAATATAATAATATCGGTAACACTTTATAAGGTTCATTAGTTAACATGAACTAATAATGAACTACAGCATTTATTAATATCTGTTAATTTCAACATTTACTAATACATTATTAAATCTTGTTAACATTAGTTAATGCACTGTGAACTAACATGAACAAACAATGAACAACTGGATTTTCATTAACTAACATTAACAAATATTAGTAAATACAGTAACAAATGTATTGCTTGTTAGTTAACACATTAACTAATGTTTAACTAATGAACCTTATTGTAAAGTGTCATCTTTACCCCTTAACGGAAAGACAGACTCATCATCCAAAAATGGTCTAATCTTCTGTCACTGGATGAAAATTTTTTACTTGACAGTTGGTCACACTGACCTGCCTGAAGTCCATTCCTTTGGCCCAGGAGCATTTGTTGGGATTTGGAACATCCTTCCACATGAGTTTTCTCATCCTGTAAGATGATGGATTATAGGATAGTTAATTTGAGCAGGATTGTGCTAAAAAGTCTTTTTTTTTTTAATTTAAAGAAAAAAAAACATTTTCTTTAACACTCCAAACCAAAAAAATGACCACTATATAATGTTGCTAACAGAGCCTAGAGTAGATCCAGATTTTATCACCAACAATGTATTTTTTAGTAAGAACGTTTCTTTAGCAGGGATGCATTAAATTGACAGTAAATACATTTATAATGTTACAAAACTTTTTCCAACATTGGTAATAAAACAAAAATGTTTCTTGAGGACCAAATCAGCATATTTTAGTGATTTCAGAAGAATCATGAGAGACTGAAGACTGGCAGTTTACATTATAAAATAAATAAAATGAAACATAATTATATTTTAAATATTAAAACTATTTTACAATATGACTGTATTTCTGATCAAGCAAATGCAGCCTTGGTGAAGAAACGTCTTTCAAAAGCATTAAAAAAATTTACTGACCAAAAAAAGGTGTAAACTGTAATGAAATGCACCTCTGCCACTCCTTAAACTGGCTAAATAGGAATGTGGTACACATCGTCGCAATATTATAATGGAATCAAGTCTAAACAGTTGAGCAATAATATGATTGTATTAGTTACCTTGGTAATTATCTCTGGTAGAACATGTGAAATATTTACCCTCAAGCAAACTATACTATTGCTAAGAATATTAAGTACATTGCCTTCCTTATTCACACTGTAAACCCATTTATGTACTTTATGTCTGGCATTCAATAGAACCAAGCAAAATCCCATACAAAGCAGTACAATTCCTCACTTTAATTTAAACTTGTCTTATAAAATCAATATACACTGTGGCTTCCAACAAACATCTTAAATCTTTTAATGTGGTGTTCTGCTAGAATAAAGGTAACCTAGGTATTTAAACAGATCTGACTTCACTGTTTTTGAAGGATTTTTCTTCCAGGCCAGTTTCAGCCTTATTTATCAATTATCAATTGGTGAATAGAGCAGCAGAGCGAAAAACTGAGTGTCGCATTAAGGCCGGGGCAATAATACCATGGTATGTATATTCATGCATTTACAGTACATACTTTGTCATGATAGTTGCATTCCAAAGCAATTAAATACTTATTATTGAATCATATACTTGCCCATTATAATTTAACCTTTAATTCATTTTAATGCGAACAAAACATTTATCAAACCTTTAAGCTTTTTAAGATCAGCTTTGGTATGAAGTTAATAAATTTTGACTTAATGATTATTTTAGGGCTGTCAATCGATTATTTTTTTTTATCTAACTAATTACATGATGGTTAATTCATCGAATTAATCGCAAACTAATCACACTTCAAATTTGACTGAGAAATGACCCCTAAAAGATCATTTAAAGTCATTATTGTGTTAAATGAGAAAAGCATCAAATAGACATTACAAAAAGTAGCTTTAGAAAGAAATATTTTATTTGATTCAACATAGAATTTATTACACAAACTTTTAGGCTTTAACAGCTTCTTTTTTTCAGAATCTGCATCTGAATTGGTATTTAGATATATTTACAGACCAAAACAGTTTGATAAACATTCTTTAAAATATCTTCTTTTATGCTCCGCTAAAGAAAGACATACAGGTCATACATGTTTGAAACGACATGAGAATGAGTAAACTAAAATCCTGTTAATTTACATTTTTGGGCAAACTAATCCCAAAATATGAAATTATATATATATATTTAATGAAACACTCTAAATAATAAACTAAAACTGCCAGTAGGTGGCAGTAAATGTCTAAATTATTAAGTCATTGGGTTATTCATTCATTCATTGATTTGTTCAAAACGGCCGATTCATTCAGGAATGAAAGTAAGTAACTAATATTATTTTTATTATTATTAATTCCATAAACCAGAACAATATGATGAGACATATTCATTAAAAGTAAAAATAAAATATTGTCATAGGCCTGTGACCTGTGTTCTGACGCCTCTGTTGCGCAATATAATGGGAGATCTGTTTATCTGTATACATGTTATAAGCCCTGTTAGGACAGTTATTAGCAGCAATATTTTGGCTACGTCCTTCATTGCACACACTCGCCTCACGTAAACAAGGAAATAGTGGTGCAAAATCTCCGGTGTCACCATCTACACCACAACGATGTAACCAAAGTTTCTAAAAAATTTTCAAAAATGTTCGGTTTCAGTTACCGGATACTGCGTTTGCGTGTGGACGAATGGCCAAACCACACAGAAAAAGCTGCGGATTTGAAAATACTCATGTTAAATGGTTCTCTTTAAGAATGTGCCATTGAATTAAAACGCTGATTGCCCTGATTCATTCAGAAACGAAACACCGCTGTGTGTTGCTCAGAGATGCACGACAGTTCTTCTCTGGCATTACAGGTAATATTTTCATAGGCAAAAACACAATATTAACTTCTTGTTGACTGAACTGTTAGATTGAACTGTTGAATAAAATCAATATTATATTTGCACTTATTAGGGACAAAACCAGCACTTGCGATATTGAGCTAGTTACTCATGTAATATTGGTTAACTATTTCAGGTGATATGAATATGGGACAAAAAAATAATACAGTTTTTAGGGGCATTCTAACCGCATTCTATAGGCTACATCACACAGTGAGTTGTTTCCCTGCTTCATATGTTCCTCACCAATCAACTGGATAAAATGCAAGATGACCTACTTGGGTATGGGGCAAGGCATGTGCGTTAAAAGCGTTAAAGCATTTAATTTCAACTTATTTTTCCATAACTAATTAATTAAATTAAAGCATTAAATCGACAGCCCTAGATTATTTTAATTTTTTCACAGAATCAGTTAGAGATGTTTGGCAGACCCCTGCAGTACCTCACTGGGCACTCTAGTCGGAGACAAAACCTATGATACTGTAAATATGTTTATCATGACCATGAGAAGATAGTTGTAGGTCTTACTGGTTTTGTGACATCAAAAGTGTGACAAACAGCACCACTGACAGGAACGCAATGATCAGTAGCAGTATGTATGCTGCAGGGTCGCCCCTAGTAGCTGGAGGACAAAACAAAAACAAAATACACTTGATTTAAACATCTTTCGCTCAAATCAATATGATTTTCATATATCTTCTTCAGATTAAGATTTTAATTTTTTTCAGACAGCTATTTGTATAATATGAGCACAATTGTCAGTCAATAAATTAATATTTTTTACTGCAATGTATGTCAACCAGGGTCCACTTGCCAAATACCAAATGTGTGTAAAAGTGGCTTAATTGATCACATGATGACGTCAATGCATTAGTTAATGTCACAGCTGTAAAACCCACCAGTGTATCGAACCGGCTCCCCCTCACCATCCACAAACACTGGATACAATGTGAACTCCTCTGAGCCATAAAAACGACCTGTACAAAAACAAATTATACTGTCAAAGATCATTTTTACTGCTAAAGATGAACTCTTTTTTATTTTTTTGTCATATTTTGATGTGAAAATCAGTAGAAATAATGAGAATATTTTGTTATAATATCAACAAAAATAACATACGGCAAAGAGAGAGATCCCTTGATGCGGACTGAACTCTGACCCACTGTAACCTCTCGATTAGAGACCCGTCCTGTTCAGGGTCTTTGTTCAGGTCTAACCATTCGATGACAAATGACTGAGGCATCGGTTGATCAGCTAACAGGCTCCAGGAGAGATGAACACAGCTGGCATTTGCAACTGCGCTGAATGAACGTATACATCGCCCTAAAAAAGAAAAGGAGGACATTATCTTTATTTTTTTTATGTGCAAGAACAGATAACAATCAGGAACAAAATATCAGAGTATCCCATTATCTTTCATTGTATATATGTAATAACTAATCCAAATCTTCTTCCCCAACAACCCTTTCACCAACAAAACAACATCGAGCTTCTATCAAAACAATTACCCATAAAATTTAGGGCCGGATGAATTAAAACACCATCCTTAAAATAGGCACATAAACAGACACATATTTTGTTCGAAGGCAAACAAAACTCCTTGGCAATCAAATGAAAGAAACATTGGAAATAAATTGGACTGAATGTGAAAGAATTTTGTGTGATGTTACAGGAAAGGTATGAAGCATGTCAGCTCACGCTTGGGTTGATGTAACAGCGTCATGTTGCTATTCCGTGAAGAGATGCCCAAAGCATTGCGAGACATTACGGTGACTGTCTGCTCTTCCTTCCTCCACTGGAATGAGTGAAACTTATCCAAGGATGTTTCACTGGACCACACAGCTCCACCTGAGGCCTGGTGTTTAATCACGAGACCCTCCACACAACTATGTGGATCTCCAGGCAGGACAGGCTGCTAAAAAAAAAAAAAAAGAAAAGAAGAAAATATTCAAGCTCAAACACAGCAGATTTTTTATATGACAATCACTTTGCTGCTAAATCAAGTCAATCAAGTCTCTACCAACCTTAAACATCAGTGTGACATTTGTCACACTCCTGACAGGATTCTCTTGGATAATGCGCCAGAAGTCTGGTCCCATCTCTGGTGCTGAAATGACAAGGCCATACAGTCATGAATATTTCCAGGACACTATATCTTATGTTCAAAAAAAGTATATTAAAGCTGAAATAGAGCGTGGTCTTTTTAATAGACCATGTCTCATTGTGTCTCATTTTATTTTTGGTCTTATGCTCTGTTTTTATTACTGAGACAAAAAGGGGATGGGGAATTAGAGGGTAATTGCATTGTTTGGGATCAAAAGTTTTTGTTTAAAAGAATTCTCTTATGTTCACCAAGGCAGCATTTATTTGACCAAAAAGACAGTAAAAACAGGAATATTGAGATATATAATACATTTACAAAATTAACATTTTTATTTTAATATACTTTAAAATATAATTTATTCCTGTGGAGGCAAAGGTGAATTTTCATTTTCATTACTCCAGTCTTCAGTGTCACATGATCCTTCAGAAATCCTTATAATATGCTGATTTGGTGCTCAACAAACATTATTGTTAATGTTGAGCAGTTGTGCTGCTTAATATTTAGGTGGAAACGGTGATACATTTTTTTTTTTTTTTAGGATTCTCTGATGAATAGAAATTTCAACCAACAGCATTTATTTGAAACAGATTTTTTTTTTTAAAACAACAACAACAAAAAAAGATTAAAAAAAATAATTAGTGATCCTCAACGTTTTTAGTGTACATAGGCTTGACTAAAAAATTAATTAAACTTCATAAAAAGGATAAAACAACTTTTCTGGAAAAAAATTATTTAATCTCATAATTAGACATTAAGCATTTTTCGTTTAGTACATAAGATATTTTTGGACTTTTTGCCTTTATTTGGACAGGACAATCCCAGAAAGACAGGAAACAAGAGAGAGAGGAGAATGGGATCGGGAAAGGACCATGAGCCACGTCTTGGATCAGCTGAATTGCTGTCACCATAATGTACGCTGAAGCACTGTCTATGGCTATGACTGCCACTTTTTTTCTTTCTTTTTTTTACTAGAAAACTCATCTTATGATGAAATATTTCTCTATTATCTGTCTCTAGCTTCTGACTAAAAACCTCCAGTTAAGTCTTCCCTTAACTAAGAAAGAATGTATGTCAAATTTCAACATGATACTTACTGTAACATAAGAACTACTGATAATAACCTGAAATGCTGGTGGCAATCTGTTAACAATAGTTTCTTCTGAAAAATGATTTTCTAAAAAGATTTTAGACAGCTTCTGTGAAGAGCTGACAAATGGTGTTGCATGCACATATTGACCTTCACCTTAGCAATTGCAATTTAGGAAGTCATGGTGGATGATGTGTGGTGCAATTTCCATTAATCTTAATGGATTTTCTATTGCTATTCTGTTCTATTCAAAACATTATCAGTGTGAGGACAAAGCCAATTAATATATGCAGAGCCATTTAAATGATTACCATAACACTGACAAATTAAACCACTGAGTAACTCATGTTCAGGGTTTTTGTAAGTTTCATATAATGAAATGTAAGACAATAAAAGACTTATAAAGGCAAATTTTAAAAAGAATTTAAGTCAAATATTTTTGTTATTCTGAACAGCCGTCTAAATACATCCTTCTAAATATTACGTATACTTCACATACTTATACTTAAAGGTTTCACAAATGACAAAAGTACTCATCCTGACTCATATGCATACAGATGGCTATTATGAAGCAGGTGTTCAGAATAAGTGAAGGGCTATCAAGGCCAAAATGAAAGAATGGTTTCTTCTGTTTTTTTTTTTTTTATTGTTTTTTTTTATCGTTTTATATCTTTTGTAACAGATAGCAGGCTTCAGCTGCACATTCTTTTCAACAGTTCCAGGTTCAGCTTTCTTCATTGATTTAGCATTTGTTTTATGCTGTTGTCACATATAATGACAATAAGTACTGTGGGTTTCATCACAAATACTGCAAAGCAATATCTAACTTAATAGAGTTTTTTTTCCCCAATACCTTGTCGTCAATGGTATATGATAAATTTCCTATGTATTTTTCCAACTGGAAGATGTTGTAACTTAGAAACGCATAGACAACCCAAAGCTATTTAACAATAAATCTGTCAAAATGTTTTCCTGGACGGAATGATTTGAGCAAAAATTAATCAAAGCCTTTTAATCTTTTATGTTATACAATAGCGGCCAAAAGTGATGTCTGAGGGGATATTTGTTTTTAGTTCAATTAAACCATCAAAATATGAGGAAAATATTTTATACTTCTTAAATATTTTAAATATAAGGGAAGAACAAAAACTAAGCTTGGTTATCTGACAAAATTATTTGGCAAAAAAGACAAATTTCAGCTAAAGGTATTATTTTACTATGCAAAAAAAATAATTAAAAAAAATCCATTGAAAAACAAAAAGCTCACAGGAAGTAATGTTTTCTTGTGATCTCCACATAACAAAAGTTGTGTTCTCAAGATAGTTTGACTTAATTTCCTTCTGATTTCCACACAACAAAATTTTCATTCTTGAAATCTCAACTTAATTTCCTTGTGATCTCTACCTAACAAAATTGTTTTCTCGTTTTTAATTTAAAAGTTGTTTTTTATCTAGAAGTAACAAAAGCTATTTCTTTCACCAGAGACTCAAGCTGAAATAGTTCAGACATTTGAGAAGAATTAAGATACTATCGTCAACACAATAGTCACTCTGAATATACGGTCAATTTCACAGTCAGCCAGCTCGAGGGATATCTGCATGGTTATAGAATGATGTTTGACAGAGAAATGGTGAGCAATGCATTTCTGTTTTTGTGAGGAAATTAAGTTATATTAATAGACAACAACTATTATTTTGAGATCAGGAGAAAATTAAGGCTTTTGTATTACATAAAATAATAATAGTAGCATAACTATTTTGATAGCCTTACCTTTCCTGTTATAAACAATCGAAGTGTGACTCTTGCTCCAGTCACTCCAGTATCCAGTGCCATTCAGTCTTCTACAGCGAACTTGTACTTCAAACTGAACACAGGAATCTTCAACTTGAATCTCTGCCTGTGGTTCCAAAAGAGAACCGATGACCTGTAAGGGAAATAAGACTCATCTGTAAATGCCACAGAAAATTGCAGAAATTATTCCAGGAGTACAGAGAGTAACCATCTTCCTTCTGAAAACCAAAAAGGATAAATTGAAAATGAATTACTAAGAAGGTTAGTGGACATAATAAGAGGAACATTTAACTTGGATTTTTTAATTTAGGATCAGTTTAGCTTAATATTTCAAATCAATTATACAGATAAACAAATCAGACCAGATAAGCTTTCTGGTTTCATTGTCCACCTGAGACCCCAGATTCCAGAAACTTCTTCCTACCTTCCATTGTGTATTTGCCATCCCACGCAAAGCTACAAAGTGCAGCTCATACTGCATGTCGTATACAGGTAAATCGGGACGCTTCCACATTACGTTCAAGGTTGTGTTTGGCAAAGTGATCGCTTTAAGGATTGAGGGAGGAGATGGTTTCACTGGAAAAGACAGAGGGAAATTATATTCAACTCATTTTAAAACACAAATAGAGTGGCAAGAGTGACAGCATGGACATTTCCTTTTTTACAAAGCAAAAAATACTTGCTATTGTTTCTATTCAAAGAATCCTGAAAAAAGCTTGCTTTCCACAACAACCCTAAGCAGCACAACCTTTTTCAACTGTGTAATAAGAAATGTTGTAGAAAGCACCAAATCAGCATATCAAAATGATTTCTGAAGGATCATGTGACACTAAAGCCTGGAGTAATGGCTGCTTTGCCATAACAGGAATAAATTGCACTGTAAAAATGATTAAAAAAAAGCAACAACTTTGGAACTCACCACAGTCAATGGGTGCAACATAGACAGGAAATGATCTCACTTTGCCACGTCCTCCTTCCACTTCCAACCAGATTTTGTAGCAAGAGAAGAGGCTAATGTTGCTTAAATTGCATTCTTTGTGGTCTCCTACTCCAGATGGGCACTCCTTGACCAAAGACATATTTTCTTCAGCTTCTTCAGTACCCTCCATCTTTGATATGGTCTCACATATTGATGTATATCGTCTATAACAAAAAGTAAGATCTTTAGCATCTGTTAAACAAACAATCTGACTGGAATAGAAAACAGATGAGCTATGATTGTGGTCATACCTGTAAAGGAATCTGACCTGTGCCCAAGCACTTTTATTCCACTCACAGTTCAAAGTATCCACCTCTGAATTCTTGCTCTGGCAGGTAATATCTGCATTAAACATCCCTGAAGAAAAGAGCCCATTTTAAATGTCTAGATTTTCAAACAAGCGTAAATCTATTAACTGTCTGGTTAAAGATATCCTGCATAATTCATAGCCCACCTTCTGTGTATATTTTGGCATAGGCAATCATGCATTCGAACCTCTCTTCGCACTGGTGGCAGCACATCAGAGTATCAAACCCTGGTTCATCTATCTTCACAGTGACGGCGCTAACCTGCTCATTAATTACACTGTACTGGCTTTCCGGAATCACCTGCCCGTTCAGCATCCACACAGCTTTACTCGCACTCCAGCTGCGGTTGTGGAAGACACCATAAACCGTTACCTCTGAACCGGGCGTCATGAAGACTTCAGCAGGGATGTAACTGACTTTGAGGAGCAGAGAAAGATAGAGAAAAAAAACTAAAGCAGGCATATTGAGCAGTACATATACAAATAAATAAACCAAACTTTAGAAAAGTTTACATGTGGCATACATGTAAAAAAAAAAAAAAAAAAATCATCGAAAATAGAAAGAAAAATCATATTCTGCACGAAGAAAATTAAACTCATGTTTTTAACGTTAAGATTTATTCCATAGTGGCATTATTTTCATAACAATTCACCATATTTCTTTCAAAATTATTAATATCTCAATGCATCTGAACAACTTAATTTACATTTTTTGTCATTCTTATTATTCTTGATTATGACTTTCTTTAGATTCTCAACAGTGTATAGTGTAATACAGTAATAATTATTGTATTATACAAAAATTACTGCAGTAAGATTTTTGCAGCGTAAATTACAGGCATAAAAAATGTTACAACTAAGAGAATATAATAGTCATCATCATATAAATATACATTTTTCATTACATTAATAATCTTTATGCTTAATTTCCAAGAAATTAATGTCATGATGCCAAAATGTTTCTTTTGATTTTAGGATGAAAAATAACATGTCAGGTGTTAAGAAATTCACTCTTGTATTGATTTTTATTTTCTCCCCTTCCCATCTTGGTCCCTTGCAGCAATGAGAAAGCTGTTTTATTGTAATGATAGTGAACAACCTGAAGCCTAGTTGCCATGGTGATTTGCACAGCATGGATTCTGAAAATATATAACCCAACTACCATATCAGAAGAACAAAGTGTGAACTGCCTTGAAAAGCTTAAAAACACATGCAAAATAGCAGGTGCCATGTGGGTAATGTATCCAAGGAGGAAAACAGAGACAAAATTAATAAAAGTCTTTTATGGCTGTTTCATGACGTTAAATCAAGCTGAAACAATTGAAACATTAACTAATATGCAGACAGCTCAAAGTGGAGCTAAGTACAGCATTAGTTGGCAGCAGTATCTCAGACTGGATAATGCACTCAATTGTTATAACTAATCTAATATTATTCATGGGCACCGCTGTGGTGTGGGTATTTAAAAGCAAGATAAGACAGAAAAACCACCCACCTGATTAGTGATAGAATTTGGCTAGGCAGAAAAATGAAACTATTCTACTATGGGGGAGTGTTAATATGCAAGCCGTTCACCTCAGGCAAGAACTTTCCCTCAGGTTGCTTTATTCAGGTTACAAAAAATGCATATTTCATAATACTGAGTCACTCTAAGGCGAGGTGTACGTGTGTGTGCAGGTGTGTGTGGCACACATTTAATAAACCATGTTTCGACCTTTACAAAAACTCATAGCAGCTGAGAAGTATCTAAACTAAATGTTATGTTCCCTAAAACTTGAGTATGAATCAGTATGTAACATTTTAGCCATTTGTCCCTTTTACAGCCTCTAAAGATACATACAGTGGTCACATTCAATTTCAATGAATTTAAGGATCTTTTATTGGCCTGAGACTTAACATAATGCCAAGCATAAGACTTTTAATATGCAATCTGGTGTTCTGTTTGAATTATGAAGGCTTTTAGCAACAAACTATTTATAGGAGGAATCAAAAAATTACTATAATAAACCTAATGATGACAAGGTAAAAGCACTCAAGGACAGTACATACTGTGGCCGCGTAAACATTTACAATGCATGACTTTATTCTCATCTGAGAATTAATATAAAAATGTAAAATAATTTTAAGATTATTGTAACGTTTATTTTAAACTGGGGATTTTGGGCGTAAAAACTGGGGGATTTGGATACACCCACATCCACCATTTTGACATTAAAATCGGTTTATATTTCTAGTTCAGTCATCTAGAGGGCGCAAGCTGATGCAATCTGCAAACAATCACACCACTACCACACGGCACAAGCTGATTGGTCCTGAAGCCAATGAGATTGCTTGCTTAACATTTAAATAGTCTGGTTCAGTGTTTTCTGTAGGCTGGTCCTACAGCAGTTCCATTGAAACGCTCCACCTTCCCTAGCTCCACCCGTCTAGATCTGTGATTTATGTATGTCTACTTATGCAGCAGCAGTACATCTTACATGCTCACAGCAGTATTTCTGTGTATCTATCAGCAGTAGCAAGTCCATACTTGCTCTGCAGCAATAATAATCAGCAGCAGCATAACAGATCCAGTCTGCCGAGACTAAATACATTAACACTGCCATATTCAATAACCTGCTAAAACTACATTTAACTACATTTACATCTGCTTTAAGACTGATAAGTATGCAAATACCCTATACCTTGGCAAATGCAATGGCTGTCCTCGATTTCTAAGATAATGGCATATTAATGCGTTTTTAAAACATTGAACTTTGTTTATCATCGTAATTAATTCGGAAAATGGAGAGTGAAATGAATTCATCTTTTAGAGAACAACTCAAAGAGATTTTGTGAGTGCATAGCAACAAGCCAAAGTACTATTCAGTACTATTCAGAGTAGCAGAGAGTAGGTTTGAATGTAATTATCAAACTCTTAAAGTGGAGGCTTAGAGAAGACAATAAATCTATCTGAAAGATACATATAATTGGAACAGCAAAAGCACTCATTTGCATGAAGTCTGACATACGCTAAAAGCCGCTTTTTGACTCGGAATGATGTTAGGGTAAATGTCTCAACCTGTGCACTCTGTTGTTGAGAACAGGATATCAGGCAGCAACGTATTAAGTACCCTTTCACAAATGTCAGTATTTGCATACATTTACTCTTTGCCTATAACTGATGAGTCATTAAATGTGTGGGTGTCTGTGATCTAACTGAATTAATTAAATGTATACACATACAGAATGAAGGGAAGTAGTAAAGTTTTTCTGTACTATAGATCCTTACCATCTAGTGTGAAATAGAAAGGTTGGCTCCATTCACTCCAGTAATTGAAGTCGTTTTGACAGCGCACTTGGACTTTGTATCTGATCCCAGAACTGAGCTCATTCAGAGGCACCCATGAACGACCTCGGACCTTCACCACCTAAAAGAGCCACAGATCCATTGACATTGTGAAGGTCAGTGCAGATCCATTGACATTGTGAAGGTCAAATTGCTTTAAATCTCTGGTAAATTACATTTAAATGAGTTAAACCTGAGTGATTTCATCCATGTTTACAGTTCACTTTTGGAGAGATGATGAGACATATAATGCATCAACAAAAAATAAACTGCATCTAAAAATAAACTAGGGCTGTCGATTTAACACATTAATTAGACTATTTAATTACGGTAAAAAATAAATAAATAAATAAATATAAAAAAAAAAAAAAAATTTAAATTTAAAATTAAGTTAAAATTTTTTAACACATTTAACGCACTTGCCCTGTCCCAGACCTATGTAGTTCATATTACATTACATACAGTTGATTGAGGACGAATATGATACAGGGCCACAACTCACTGTGTAATGAAGTCCCTAAAATTAATCAAGATATGGGGGCAAAAATGTCCCGTTTGAGTTTTTGTCTCATATTTAGATCAAATGAGTTAAGCAACGTCACACTAGTAACGAGTGCAATATTACACAAGTGCCGTTTTCTTTCCCATAGCTTACAGAACGAGTGCAAATGCAATACTGATTTTATACAACAGTTCAGTAAATAAGTTAATATAGTGTTATTTTAGACACAATATTGTCTATTTTTTCAATTTTGCTAATTAAATATAAAGATAAGGCAGAACTGTTCTTCTCCGCGCAATGAAGGAACCAAGTGAAATCAGGATTCAGCGGACCTTTCATAAAAGACTTGTTGGACTTGAAGGGGATCTACACAGACCTATCGGTTTATGACATCAAAATACAGCCAGAGAGTTTCAAAAGCAAACAGAGCCGTCTGATCTATACTTTGATATCATACACTGATCATTCTGTGTAGCGTCGCTTCAAGTAAGAGCCCAAAGAGAACCATTTACTTCACTCCTGAATGAATCAGCCATTTGAATGAATGGAATAAATGAACGACTTAATCATTAAGACATTTACTGCCACCTACTGCTAGTTTTAATTTCTTATTCAGAGTCTAATTTTATTTTAAAAATAATTTCATATTTCCATAGTAATTAAAACAATTAAAGGTATAGTTTACTTCAAGGTCCAAAAGTTCATGTGTAAAAAATTCAATGTTGAATTGAATAAAATATTTCTTTCTGAAGCTACGTTTTGTAATGTCTATTAGATGCTTTACTCAATAATAACTTCAAATTATCTTTGGGGGGTAATTTCTCAGCCAAAATTGATGTGCGATTAAATTGTGATTAATTACGTTAATTAATCACCACATCATATAATTAATTAGCTAGATTAAAATTTGTAATCACTTCAAAGCCCTAAATTAAACCCTTTTAGTTAAGTATAATTTTAGAGATACACAAATCAAGAAAAATCTACTAAACACTGAACTCTACTGAAAAGCTGAGAAGAAAAAGAGTTTTCATTTCAGATACTGTCAATATGTTTGTGTGTTTTAAAGTCTAGGTACAAAGGTGCAAAAATGTGTGAGCCAGACGCCACTTTAGATACAAATACATACAAATTGTAATTCGATCAATAGTTAAAAGTAGCTCTTACTGGCAGGTATATTCAAAATTCTTTAACAAATCATCAACCATGCAAGAAATAAAGCATGTATAGAATTGTATGTATGGCAGGAAATATGATTCTGTGAAAATCTGCAAGACTTTCAGTGGAATTCTGTGGAGGCCTTTAACATAGTTCTCACAAGCATTACTTTGTAATGCCATTATAGTCATCAGACGTACAAATGAGTTCAATTACCTCCCACTGCTGAAGCGAGGAATTGGAAGAGTATCGTATCTCATAATTTATGGCATTACTGTCAGGTTGTGTGCTGCTCCATCTGAAAATTACTTCGCCTTCTGTCGTCACATTGTAATGCAGATTGACAGGTGGGTCTGGCCTTCCTGTGAAAGGCAGAAATTCACATTATATTAAATTATTATTATTTGAAAACTGGTAATGATGCATAAAAAAAAAAAATTATATATAAATGTATATTATTTTATTTATACAGTATAAGAGCTGTTATGAGTAATCGTGATCAGCCATCATCCCCATTAAATATCAGCAATATTTCACAGAGCACAGAAAAGTTCTTGAAAAAAAAAAAAAAAAAAAAAGTAAAGCCTGTAAGGTCTACAACCATTCTGTCTAGACATCCTAAAAGGTAGAAAAGTCCCATGGTGTATCACAATTCATATTTTTTTTTAAATCATCTTTATTGGATGTTATGAGTCTCTTCAACAGTTGTCTGAGGATGAGGAACCCGCACAATGCATTATGTGAAAAAGTGGTGGAGCGTGTGAATTAGGGAAAAATCACCAGTTTAAAATCTTTACACCCCACAGTTTCATGGGGGAGTCCCCATTTTTCAGGACTGGTAAAACATCTTCAGCAAATGGAAACCAGTTCCATGTGCATTTAAAACTCATTAATTCGGCCTGGCTGAATATGAACCATTAAGAGAAATTAATAGGGTGTGTTCAATATTAAAGGAATAGTTCACCCAAAACTAAACATTTGCTGTTAATTTACTCAAACTTTTTCATTTTTGGGTAAATTCCCACCTTCCATATTCAAATAATCAGTTCCGCAAGTTGAATAGGGAAGGCGTAGGACTTATAGGGTAAGCTTTTTAAAGAATATGGAAGGCAGTCTGGCGGAAGCTGGATATTTTACCTCATAACTTGTTAAATATGGATATTTTTTTACACTTCGTCAGAAATAAGAAAGTCCTATACACCTAGGATGGCTTGAGGGCGAGTAAAACTTGGGGTAATTTTCATTTGAGAAATGAACTGATCCTTTAATGATATGTTTACCTCTTTCCAGCAAATATTCAATGTACTTCATAGAAAGAAAGGAAGTGAAAGGACTTGTTCTCTTGAAATTAAACCTAAAGGAATCATTCACCCACAAAATTAAACTTTGGACATAATTTATTATTATTGTACAAGTACAACAATATTGTTTACCAAAGCCACATTACGTAAGAATTATACCAGCTCCCACCGCAATTTACAAAGCAGAAGTGTGGAAGTCAACAAGAGTCATGTTGTTTGCTAAATAAGTCATGCCAAATTCAATAATCAGGAAACACACTGAATCAGAGCTCAAATAACATCCGCGCTGCTGAGTGCAGTGTTTAGATGAATATGTAAATATGTGCTGCACGCTTTCGTCTCAATAACAAAAGAAACAAAACAAAAATGACAGCGCTGAGAAAACAGCTGTTAAGAAAGCATCTGATCATAACGATGTTGATATGCTTGCACCAGCTCTGCAATTCGACACTCCACTCAAGTCACGTTATGTTTATTTATATAGCACTTTATAAAATAGATGTTAAATATGACACAGGTACTGAGTGCATTAGTGAATAGCAAAAATATAGTCCTCATCAACAGCTATAATAATGGAGCACTATTAAATATGAACCAAAAAACCGTTGACTTCAGACACATATCAGATAAGCTCAGAAGAAAACAGACGTATTGTCCTCTTGTAATCTGGAAATGGTGAGTAGCTATACTTTGGTAAGCCTCTGATCTTTCACTCACATTATGAATGAAAAAGAGAAAAGGTTGTTTTCAGTCTAAACACAACGCATTAAACAGACGTCTTGACCGTTGCGCCTCGTCTGTTCTTTCAGTTTCTCTGAAAAAACTGCGGGCCTCAAACCCAGGACTCCGGCATGGGAGCCGGACACTCTAACAAGGAGGCTAAAGGCTGCAACCTGAAGCATCAGTCACCAGAGCATCTCTTGAGATCAGAGGAGTGAGGTTTACTTGCACAGCAACTACTAGCTGGCCTCTGTTACACTCATCCCACTAAACCTCACTCCCATCCAGGTCACGGCACCAATGTAACCCCTGACCCAGGTCCTACTTGCCCTGCTTTGTGCAGGCCTCAAACCTAGGTCTCCGGCATGAAAGTTGGACACTCTAACAAAGTATTGTTATACATATCGTATCGCCAGATTATTGGTGATACACGGCCCTTCTGAATATCCCTTTAAAATGTAGCAAATTTTAAATGTAACAAAATGTGGCTTTATTAAACAATCTCATTGTACCTGTACAATGACAACAAAGAGTTTTGACTTAAGGTTTGGACTTCTGGTAAGTCATTTAACCATGTCATTATGAAATTCCATTTCAATCCACTGGCAGGAAAACGGCTTGAACAAGAACGAAGGAAAATAAATAGCTGGTCTTGCTTTGATATCAGAAGAATAGGGAAATTGGCATTATTCCCATAACTGTTCTGGAACACACCTCCTATTCAGTAACCAGAAACAAGCAACAGGACTGCAGAATGTATGGATAGATGGACAGATAGATAACACTTCTTAAAAATAACTGTAAATCAAAATGCAATTCTTACTTAAATGATATGAACTGATTTGCATCTTCGGTGACAGTGAAGTAGTCCCATTCACAGATATACTGATGGTCAACAAGACAGTTGCATCATTGCCATTAAGAGAAACAGAGCACATGGCAGTATCTTCCCCAACACACTGAGTGGTATGGTTTTTGTCTGAAAGTATATCCATCTGTAGACTTAAATGAAAAGCAAAAAAGGTAAACAAATAATAAGGCTTAATTAATAACCATACATTACATTAAGGCTCCAAGGCACTCATAGACAACAGAAATAACAGTCAATTCATCAAAGGTGTCCTTTGTTTGGGATCAAAACAGGTTAATATTTATCGCAGGGGAAATAATCTCAGATTAATAAAAGTCAGATTATCTATATGCAAGGGAGAAAATTAAATAACAAAAATTAAAAAGTTGACCATTTATAGTATAGACTTGATGTATTATACATTATCCACACAATCACACTTAATTTGTCCTGAATCCTATTCAAGCACAAATGGGAGTAGCAATACACCAGCAGCCATTCAGCCAATCAGTATTCTATGGAGAGCAGAATGAAAACAGAGGACTCACAATAATTGTTGAGGACTAACAGTGAACAGACTGGCAGTGGCTGCTGCTCTGTGGCTCTTTGCATTGCAGATCAAATTTGTCCGTTCACCTTCAAGCCAGCACAGGATGTCCAAACAGTTTCCTGAAAAGAAATTGCATTCCCTTAGCTTCTTTCATCACAGCCTATCGCAATCAGAAGCCTCTTGAAATAACATCTGCATATTATTCCTGTCAGAACACAGGCTCATTAAATGGTGCGCAAATAACATGAAAGACACAAACACGGTGCACTGAACAAACATCAAATGAATAAATATCAATAATTCATAGTCTAGTTCAAATTCTGGCAGGATTGTTTTTAAGTTTTATGTTTGCACTATCTAATATCCACTAGTCCAATAAAAGTATCTGGGGAAAATGTTTCTCTTTAAACTTTAAATTTTATGAACGCTTTATAATGTTATGGGGGAAAAAATGTTACGGAAAAATAAGCATCTACCTCTATGTATTTGCGTTGATGCCTTTTGTTTTTGAAAAGTCACTTTACACTTTAATAGGATTGAAAACTCTAACTTATTTTCCATTTAAATGCTATTTATTTGTAGACTTTGTCCTGAGGCCTACCGCAGAGAAGAGAAAGTAATGAGAATTGATTAGCATGTGTATGGCACTCATGCTACTTGTCTGGAGGGGTCAGTCCTCTCAGTCTCTGCTTCATAGCTGTAGCTAAGACATCTTCATTTAATGAACAAGGTCATCTCATGCAAATATAAACTAAACAGGTTTCTAGGGCTTTTCACACTTGAAAGAGTTAACCCTGGGTCATTCAAAACCCTAGGTAAATGGAATCCTGAGCTATTTTTATTCACGTTTCACACTACTCTACTTATACTATACCCGGGGTTAACAGTTAATCCTGGGTATTCATAAACTGCTGTTTCACACTATATATTCCTAAACCCCGGGATAAAGTCCTTTTTTGCATATCTGTGGTGTCAGTGCAACTGACTGAACAAACACAGAACGTGACCTGTTTACATAGAGGCTCTAGCACTGTGCGTCCTCATTACTGACTGTAATAAAGTTATTTTTTATGAACTTTTCAAACTATAAAAAGGTAAGAATGACGGCCTCCTCTTCATTCCAGTTGTTGTGTTTTCCATCACCGCTTGACATTTTTCCTATCATACGCAGAAACGACTGTTTACATACATTGTGCAGTGTTTTCCGTTTCCGCCCAAAGTGTGAATATAAGGGACGCGATTGGTTGTCGATTGCTAAGCATCTAGTTGTAACATTCTAACACTGCATCGTTTCACACTTTATCTTTCCTGACAGAGCAAGAACACATTTTTAAATTCAATGTATCGATCATTTCTTGACATCAAAACATAAACAAACAAATGCATATTGCATAAGCTGACAAAACACAGATAAAGCCATTTAATTGTGAAGCAATCATCAATTGGCTTTTATAGCCCTTCTCTGATAAAAGTACACTTAGATGTTATCAGCTTAATCAGAAGATCGACAATACTGGGTGTGATGAGCAGTGTGGGCGAGAGCCGTGAGGGAACGGCGCGAGGCCGGTGACGCAAGTGATAATGAGCGTCAGCTGCGTGGTGCACCGGTCTCGTATCTCTCATGGAGGAGCTTCGGAAGCATAAAAGAGGAGCAACGACAGTGAAGGACGAGAGAGGACCAGGCCTGGATTTTATGTTGTGTTTTTATTATGTTTGTGTGGGCGGCAGTCTCCGTGAGGAACTGCCGCCATTTTACTTTTGTTTTATTGTTTGTTTATTTATTTGATTAAAATTATGTTGAATGTTCGCCAGTTCCCGCCTCCTTCTTCCCGTTCTTACGAACAGTGTTACACTTGGACTATCAACAACTATTGCTACTCCACCATTTTTGCAAACATAGACAAAAAAAAAAACAGTAATTTTATGTAATCTTTCTTCATTTCTAAAATGTAAATTTTAATGTTATAGCTATAAATTAATAAAAAAATTATTTACCAGAAAGGGCGAGTGATTTACTAGAGGATTCCAGTTTTGTAGCATTTAGCAGCTGACAATGTTCAACAGATTGGTGTTCTGAAAGACCACTGTCAACTGTCTGTGCAAAGGGCAGCTCACAACATAGCACAGACTTCCACTTCAGGTCTTCATAAATTCCATCCCTGCCATCAGAAGGACTCAGAGCAGCAAGACCTGAAACACAAGGATCTCAACATGAGTGACATTGATTTGCAATACTATTCAAACTGAACCATCAAACCGTGGGAAAAACACAAATGGCAGACCAATGTCATTTATAAGAAAAAATATCTATTGACAGATTCAATTCTCAGAAGTGCTCAGAACTGAACATTCATCTGAAAGCTGCTCAAGGATGACACTGTGTAGAACTGCAACATAAGCTGGCTGTAACATATTTCCAAACAAAGATTTTTTACCATTCTAATGGTTTAAGAAAATCTTAAAATTATCAAGTTATTTTTTCTAATAAATACCATTTAATTTAATTTATTAAATGCAGTGTGTTCACTTTCTGTACCACTAGTGTTACGAAATGGAACTGCAAAAATAATGACTATTTTCAAACAAGTTTCCCAAACACTCCCCCATATGCCATTGGTCAGTAAGACAGATAACCCCATCCGAAATAAATGCTCATGAGACGAGACACGAGATTGACTTCACAAGAACGAGACAAGATATTTTACACAGTATTTTTGAGAAATCCTCAATGACAAAACACTAGAAAAATAGTCTGCAGGTGCATTTGAATTGTTTTAACTAATCATCTTGTAATGAATGTCATTTTAATGAATGTCTGCTTTTGAGTATGAATTATCATATGCATAAAAGAAAACTCTCAAGCACTGTAACAGGTTTTGCCACAAACTCAACTGACTTAATGATTTCTGAGCTGTATAAATCTTGACCTTCTAACTGAACTCCTTTCCACCCATTCAATTGATCATAGAAATAAAAACAGTATAAATAAAAATGAACAAAAGTTTTCTCTTAATCTGCTTAAGTCCAAACAATAAGTGCAACCATGGTTATGATGAACCATGAAGAACTCTCTCAATATTCAACGTGCAAATAGGGACCAAATTGTTTCAAGCATGATACACAGCTAAGAGATGGTTACAACTACACAGCCCAGCCTAAGATGGCTTTCATATTGGGAGATATTTGCATGCATCAGGGAGCCTCTTTCAAAATGCAGGGTATTGAAATCATGTTTGAATGCACGCTTGCGTTTTACTTTCGCTTTCTATTTCACGATCACGCGTACTCAGAATAGGGAGCGGTAGTGCTGAGGACGCATTCTTCAAGATCAGACATTTGTCATATGCTAGGCTCTGTTGTGCAACAAATCCTCCGCCATGGCCTTCAGTCATCTTGACACTTACTCTCGTCACATGATCAGCGAACTCTGATTCCTGCTGCACTACGTACAACTCTGCAGTTAAATGGCTTTTATTTCTATAAAAACCAAAACGACAATGGAGTCGTAATGTAAACGTAATGCTTGTGTATTATATCCTAATTTCACCCTCACATTCCCGTCATGACAATATTACGAGACAGCTCTTCGCCTCGACGAGAAATCTCGTCACATCTCTACTAAAAACTAAAATCGATTATTTTAAATGTTTTTTTAAAACTAAATTGTTAAACTAAATTTAACAATATAATGTATAGTTCAATATGGAAGAAAATGATCAATTATTAGTGTTTTTAAAGAGTTTAGGATGACGGTAAAAGTAATATAAATGTAAATAGGGGAAATGAACATTCACAATTCAACAATTTAACATCAAACAATACTGAATTAAAAAAGAAAATAATCCAAAATCATCTGATAATCAATATGGTACTGATATATCGCGCATTCCTATTCATTTACATTCATTCATTTAGCAGAAAGCAACAACAATATCCAAAGTGACAATACACTCCTCGCTCAGTTACCAATAGCACTACTATCCTGTGGGCCTGTGGCCCTTTCTCATCTGTACATTTGTCTATACGTGAGGCCCCTGGGCGGCTGTTAAAACTTTATAGTCTGATTCATGATGTGGGTGTAATCACCACCCTCCTCCAGCCCTTACTTTCAATCCATCTCTCTCTCTCTCTCTCACTATCTCTCTCTTTCATTTCTTATCTCTTTGTCCATTCATCAGCCTCCTGCACTCTGTGTGCTCAAGCATAACCCACACTAATGCATTTCTGAGGTGGGCAGAGGGACTGTTGACAGCTGGTTGGTGTCCAGCATGCTAGGTCTTTGCATCGACAGCAAATGGGAAATGGAAAACAATGAAAAGACACTAGATAGCGGATCAGGATAACAGAGAGAATAAGAATGAAAACAGGAAGCATAATTTTAGCAAAGTAGGAACAGTAAATGCATCAACGACTCACCTTGTGAAACGGCAATGAAATTCACAAGAAGGGAAAGCATGATAAACAAATACCTGCGGGAAAGAGAGGACATCTGTAAAATAGTTCAGTATGGATATGACTCACTATCTTCTTTTACGCTAGAATGGTCAAATCTTTAAGCTCAAATAGTGTGGCTTTCAAATGCTGCCTATATCAAAAGACTTTTGTTGTTGTTTTATTAAAAAGCTTCCAACAAAATGAACATTTTCTAATTAACACATGATTTGTGGCTATTGAAATGTAAGTATCACAATGCTAGGTTATTGCAATGCAGTGTTATTTATTTAGGTTTAATCGTTTTAGTTTAGTTTAGTTTAGTTTAGTTTAAATCAACTTATCTTATTACAATCAGCTGCCGAAGAAACATTTCTATTTTTTTTTTTTTTTTTTTTTAGGTTTCTCAAAGAATATTTATTTGTTATTTTATTTCATCTTTATTTCAATTAACAAATAAGATTTTTGAAAGTGTTCATTTCAGTTATCAATAACAACACTGCTGGAGTATTTTGAGTAGTCGCTATTTTGGCGAATTTGAAAAGATATATGGCAGGTCCCACCTTCCTTGTAAGTCTATTAGGGATGGACCATTTAAAACAGTTCTTGCTGATACAGATAAAGGCGATAATTATTTTCATGTTACGGCCGATATTAAAATGTGAATTTTTTTTTATCTAAAATAAAAAAGTCAATCATTTCAAATGTAAGTAATTTAGGCATCACAACCATTATAAAGTACAATATAAAAGATTTGCTAAAGATTACATTAATCAGCATAATTAAATTATTGTTTTTGTTTTTTTAGTTGAACTGTGATTGAGGACAAAGGTAAATTAACATGCACAATTAAACACTCAATATGAGATAATAAATATCCAATATCGACTGATACGGATAAATTAAAAAATCTGTAATATCAGCTGATAATTTGGTACCAATATTAGGGCTGGGACAATACATCGATGCATCATGAATCGAGAAATGATGCTGGATCGATTCTGATATTTTCTGTATGTATCGCGATTCTCTCTCATATCGATTCTGAGCTTCATTTTTAACAGCAGAAACAGCTTTAGAAACAGCCGTACTCTGCTTCGTTCCAATTCCTTACACAGACCACTTGAACCTTTTATAAAATAATCATTCATAAAGTTCGAAAAGGTTGACGTGAATTACAAGGGTGTTTGCAGTGGACTGTTTACATTAATCTTGCATCGTAAAAGCATTCTGAGGTGCAAGTACATTCTCAGACTCAAATGCACGAGCGGTTTTCTACGTGAGCATTTGAGCATGTGGTTAAAAAGCAGCCTAGAGTGTCATCTGCTGTTAAAAACTAAGCTCAGAATTGATTTGGAAAATTTGAAAAATATCAGAATCAATCCAAGCAATCTCGATGCATCAATATATTGTCCCAGCCCTAAATAATATACAGTACAGTGCACCCCCGCACCCCCTCCCCCCTCATCAAGCTACATGATTTGGAAAAAGAAAGACAATAAGAAGAATGTGTCATCAAACTCCATCTCATAAAAAAAACATTTGAATGAAATGTGTGCAATATCACATGGCTAGTTTTACGTACTCCTCAACAAAACAACTCAACCAAATTACAGAAATGCAAATTCCCTCTCATTAACAATTCATTAACCATTAGGAAATGAGTAATCAAAGACAAGTCATAGCCATATGCAGCACTGCTATAATCCAAGTCCTCATAAAATCTAATTAGAGATACTTACATCATTTCACTTGATCGTGAACACCATTTCTCTTCTTGGTAGAGTGATGGAGTCTGAAAAGAGAGAATAAGAGTGGAATGGTGACATGAAACTCTGTGTGGGAAAAGTCTTAGAGACTGAAGAAAAATGCATGCATAGTTTTACTCTCTTAAGGGACAGACTTCATTCCTGAGTCACTTAATAGAAAATAAAGCAGGCAAAACGTTTTTGGAACGCATTTCACGTGTTAGGAAGTAATATTACACCGGTTTCAGACTGAATTACTCTGCTCTGACCATATTTGATTTTGATTTACTGGCGTACTCCCTCTGATGCGGCAAGACCTTATATAGACCATTTTCAAATCAATGACGAGTGTGACTGCTTCCCCGAATTCCGTTTTCTCAGTACGTGGATGCATTTAAATTCTAATAGTAAATTAACAAAGCGCAACATTGTTTTGATTGTGTGCCTGAGCCAACATGTTAACGACAGCAACCACCATGTTTAAGCATTTCCCGGCATTTTATTCTAAGCAATATTGTGAAATCAAAAACCTGTTTTGCCACAATGATGCAATGATGTTCCAGCCAGTACACAAGTGACATAGATAACAAAGGAAATGCATAAAAATATTCCAATATCAGTGTTTCATTACCTCCCTTGCCTTCAGCAAATATAACACTACAGACCCCATAATGCAATGTTTTCAACACCATCTGTTAAAGCCACCTGGAGTTGCTGTTGAACCAAACATGATATAAGATGATCTGACATAAAAACAGATCAGACATGAATATGGAGGGAGACAAGGCAAGTGGCCATTCACGTAAAGCCTTTTTCCGTGAAAGCTCTTGTGACAACATCTTACATATTCATGTAAAGTCCCCTTTCAAATATCAAAACAACTTTAATGATGTTTAATTTTGTGTCAACAACATAAAACCAAATGCTCAACAAAACGAATATTAACTCTGGTCAAATGCTGGAACATCTCAAAGCTGATACACTCAGTGAGTTGCATGGATTGATTGTTGTAATGAGGGAAAACGGTGATATAGTGAAGCCACTCAAAACAGACTCCCACACGTTCTGGAATAGTGTGTTAAGTTGCACCCACATGTGATTATCAAATTAAATGCTGCAGAACTGGGCAAAAATATCAAAGCAATATATGTAAACCCCCAAATGACCAATTTCAAGTGGCACAATAGTGATAATAAAAGCAGTTAAGGGGTTCGAACCTACAACCTTTCAGTTACTAGCCCAAACACATCTTTAACCATTTTTAATTACAATGCATTTTAATTAGAGGATTATGAATTGATCAAACTTCAAAGTTAATAAGAAATTGGAAACCTATGCTTCTCCTCTGATTTTCTACACCATATATACAACGCAAAGTCCGAAATATATCCTCTAATTGATTCTTTTAAATGGTTCCTTTCAAAAAAATTTAAAATTTTTTTTTTTAAAAGTACAACAGGCTTATTCTTCTTTAGCGGCCTTAGTTCCAGTGGCATTTATTTCAATAGGGATTTTTTTTTTTTTTAAGTCTTCATGAAAGAGTTATAAGCCATGAACCATATACCACCTGCAAAGTGGTTACAAACTTTGACTTGGAGCAAAAATATATTTGAAAATCAGTAGTGTCGGAGGCCTTTCTGCATGGGTTTCCCCCAAATCCAAAAACACCCAGTTTAAGAAAACTGGAGAAGCTAAATTGTCCGTAGGAATGAATGCGTACGTGTGTGAGTCCAAAACCATGTAATGGAAAGTGTTGCGGAAAGACCTGGTGACCTACCCCGGAAAAAACATCGCCAAGAAAATTAATGGACAGTCTCTTGTGTATGGTGAGAGTTGGCCCATAGAATCACCAAGTCTCATATATGACTGAAATTATTAATGAATGAATGAAAGGCTTTTTCACACTAAAAGTCAACTGAATAAGGCCTTTATTCATTTCACTTTTAGTGTGAAAGAGCCTTTCATTCATTCATTAATAATTTCAGTTGTACATGACATTCACACCAAGAATGATAATTATAAAGATATATTATAGGTGTATTATATTATCTCCTATGCTGTTGGCATAGTAAACACAGTGCAGCACTTTCGGGTTGTACATCAGAACACCGACTCAGTATTGGCCGATGCTGATGACATGAGCAGCACGACGCATGCATGTGATGCTGACACAGGAGCCGGCCAATACAAAGTTGATGTTCTGACGTAGAACACGGAGGCGCTGCACTGTGTTTACTATGTCAACAGCATAGGAGACTGACAGGGAAGAGAAGAAATTAATGAATAAAGTCCTTATTTTTGTTTTGTTTTTACACACAAAAAGTATTCTCGTCGCTTCATAACATTAAGGTTAAAGCACTGTAGTCACATGGACCATTTTAATGATGTCTTTTCTACCTTTCTGGACCTTGAAATTTGGAATGACACTGCTGTGTATAGGGAGATCAGAAACCTCTCGGATTTCAACAAAAATATCTTAATTTGTGTTCCGAAGATGAAAGAAGGACATGAGGGTGAGTAATTAATGACAGAATTTTCATTTTTTGGTGAACAAACTCTTTAATTGTCCATATACTGCACGATACTGGAAGTTGCAATGTCGGTTTTAGTGGACATTTCATCCCAGACTCTTGAATTGTGCAACTTTTCACCAGGAATTCAACTGTTAAACATGACTATTTTAAAAAATAAGTAGAACTAAAGTAGGCTATTGACCAACAACCTTGTAGCTCACAGTAGGTCTGTCTCTAAAGGCAAGTTATCGTTAAAAATCAGTTCTCCTAGGGAGAAAATGCATTGGATTTTTACTTCTGTTGAACTCTATTCAGAAATTTACAAAATCATGTAGTCTCCAACATCCCGGTTTGGCAATAAATACTCCACTAAAAGCAAATGTAAGCACATATTACTGTTTATTATGGATTATCAACTATATTTTATTATTAAGGATGCTTACTTGTACCATTTCAAATATTAGTAGCCATTATATAAAAAACTAAGAGTCTAAATATAATGTGCATAGTTCTCATATAATAATGCATTTAACATTAAAAATATATATATTAAAATTGTTAATAAAATTGTCATACAAATATAACTTTTGCCCTATCAGTCAAATCCTTACATGCTCTATCAGCTTATTATGGATCGAACAAGATGATTCTCAGTTCAATTGATCCGTCTAGTGAGTTGAGTTAACTGCTCGGACCGATTCTTAAACCGGTTCAATCGATTCACTAACAGTTCCAACACAAAATAACTAACTTAGCCTATTCGTCCACGAATTTGACGTCGCTATTGACATCATGGACAAGGAAACACCCACATTACTCCGGACACAGAATGAAGGAAACCCTAAGAAAATGATCCTGCCTCTGATAGTCAGGTGCTAAGCAAAACCACAACATGAATCGTGTCTGTGTACACAAAAACATTAGACTAGACTATATTATGTAAGAATGTTTAGATCAGCGCGCGCAAAACGGGTAACTAAATTACAAACGGTGATTAAACAAATAGGAAATTAATTTAAAAAAAATGTCATCGAGGTTTTATGATTAAAAGATGGCAAGCGAGATGAAGTGACTTAAAAGTCATCGATCAGTTTTACCGTTATTTATAACTGCTGCCTGAGATCATCTGTTTGAACTCGGTGTGAAATATGTGCAGAATGTCTCACCTGAGGTAATCGCACTTCTGACTGTCCTCAGATTTGATCCAACTCTCTTGTCAAAGTCTTACGTATCTTTCTCCTCTTAAAAAAAGCTCCAGATCCAGAGTTAAGCTCTTCCTCCTGTAATGAGGAATGTCTGTAGTCGGTTTATGCAGACTAGTATAGGCGTGTGATTTTCTGAATGTTCCCAGTGCTCGGCATCCCGACCTAAACTCGAGCACTACCGCTGCTGCTGTGAGTTTCCCGGTGGAGGGAGGGGCAATATCTACGGGGCGTATTGCGTCACAGCAAAACCATCCTCATTGTTTCATTTTTGGCAAGGAAAAGAAAGTCTGCTACACTTTTGTGTACACACCTTCCTTGAGGAAATAACTGAATACCTCTTTGTTCAAATGAAATTCATGTTCACCAACTGCTCGTGCTTAATGTTAATTTCTTTATTTTAAACCGTGACATAAGTTGAAAAGTATCAGACTTCTACTAATAATGTGGTATTTTGTATTAATAATATACTCTATCGTTATTGTTTCAACAGAGACAGTCGAACAATGAATAATAACGAACGTCTCTTACTGTATGACCGTGTTTCACGAGCACTGTGGCAGTTTAGCGACATTACGTCATCCGCATGATCTCAACATGCTGTGGTCATCATCTAAAATGAGCGCGAGGAGGCTCTCGCGTGACGTGCTTCTCTCATATGCCAAACTGTGGCCAAATTGAATTTATTTCACATTGCTTGTTTTTCACTGTAGCACACATTTAAAATTTAATTCATATCTCACTAAAATATATTGACTCATTTTTAGACCAATCACTTATTATAATAGCCTTTCATAAATGGTGTAGCCCATATGCTAAATTATTTGGTTTTAATCAATTTATTATTTTGATTAATGTTTTTTGTTTATTTATTTTAGTAATTTTTCTTTATTATACATTATTATTCGTTTACATGTTATTGATTTCTTCAAACATTTATACATTTTATTTGATATGTTTATTTCCAAATAAGATGTTTGCTGTGGGTGTATTTTTCATCACAACTGATTACATCATGTACCTTCATAAAAATATGTTTGTTTCCATCTCTGCAGATGAGATGGTGTAAGATCTGCGATATTCTTCTAAAGGTCTTAAAGGTGTGAAAGCAGCACATCACATGGGCTATATGTTCATCTATCTTTGACATTTCACCACCAGTCACACAGACATAGCCTTTACACCAAATACAGTGGGGCAAAAAAGTATTTAGTTTATTTAGTAGTTTATGTAGTAGTTTACATTTCAACTATGAGAGACAGAATGAGAAAGAAAAATCTAGAAAATCACATTGTCTGATTTTTAAAGAATTTATTTGCAAATTATGGCAGAAAATAAGTATTTAGTCACCTACAAAAACGCAAGATTTCTGGCTCTCACAGACCTGTAACTTCTTCTTTTAGAGGCTCCTCTGTCCTCCACTCGTTACCTGTATTAATGGCACCTGTTTGAACTCATTATCAGTATAAAAGACACCTGTCCACAACCTCAAACAGTCAGACTCCAAACTGTCAAAGGACACCAGAAACAAAATTGTAGAAAGACTGAATCTACAATAGGTAAGCAGCTTAGTGTGAAGAAATCAACTGTGGGAGCAATTATTAGAAAGTGGAAGACATACAAGACCACTGATAATCTCCCTCGATCTGGGGCTCCACGCAAGATCTCACCCCGTGGGGTCAAAATGATCACAAGAACGGTGAGCAAAAATCCCAGAACCACACGGGGGGACCTAGTGAATGACCTGCAGGGAACTGGGACCAAAGGCTACCATCAGTAACACACGACACCGCCAGGGACTCAAATCCTGCAGTGCTAGACGTGTCCCCCTGCTTAAGCCAGTACATGTCCGGGCCCATCTGAAGTTTGCTAGAGAGCATTTGGGTGATCCACAAGAGGATTGGGAGAATGTCATATGGTCAGATGAAACCAAAATAGAACTTTTTGGTAAAAAAAAAAAAAAAAAAAAAGTGTTTGGAGGAGAAAGAATGCTGAGTTGCATCCAAAGAACACCATACCTACTGTGAAGCATGGGGGTGGAAACATCATGCTTTTGGGGCTGTTTTTCTGCAAAGGGACTGGGATGACTCATCCGTGTAAAGGAAAGAATGAATAGGGCCATGTATTGTGAGATTTTGAGTAAAAACCTCCTTCCATCAGCAAGGGCATTGAAGATGAAATTTGGCTGGGTCTTTTAGCATGACAATGATCCCAAACACACCGCCAAATTAATTAATTAAAAATCAGACAATGTGATTTTCTGGATTTTTTTTTCTCATTCTGTCTCTCATAGTTGAAGTGTACATATGATGAAAATTACAGGCCTCTCTCATCTTTTTAAGGGGGAGAACTTGCACAATTGGTGGCTGACTAAATACTTTTTTGAGTTTTGAGTTTTTTACTTAAACATGAGTTTAACAAGATGTAATTTTCATGCGTGTATATTCGTTGCTCTTATTTTGCTCTTGGCTTTTTCTGCTACTGCTCCTTCTACTTCTCCTCTCCTTTGATTCTGCAAGTATCTTACTACTTTTGGGTCCTTTTTCCTCTGTACTCTGATTGTGATCTCACAATCTTCATCTGTTAGATACTGTTTTATAGATACTCTGGATATTATTATAAAATATTTACTCGATTTATGTCTCTATAATTTTACATTTTAACTTAATAAATTTGTTATTCCTTATTCAGATTTGATCTCTGACATCTGACAAATTTGATCTGCCTGGATCCCATTGCATCAATAAGAAAATATATTTCATCGATATTCATCATTAAAAAAATATTCTAACAATATTAAAGCATTTATTCATCTCTGCTGTGACATCTAATAGACCTTGGATGGTGTTAAACCCACAAGCAATTTTCGGTAAGGCTACATAAGATATACGCAAACATTTGCGTCACATATGTGAATGCAGATACCAACACCAAAACAGCTCAGAAGTTAACAATGATGCTCAGAGGCTCGAATGTTTATTGACTTTTATCAGACTTACCCAGGCCCATATACACACAATGCTACTACAGCAAACCTGCAGTGCTCATAATAACCATTTAAATGCATGACATGCACAATGTGGCCCCTCTCACGCTGTGGTCTGTGCCAAGAACTCAAAGTATCTCTTTAGCAGTTTATGGCATGTTTATCAAAATTTTATAAAAACCAAAACCTTAAAATCCATTACCATACATATCCATAACAGACATATATGAGATGGATTTACAACTGTGGAAAATAAAGACATAGTGTGTACAACTGGCCAATGATTTTCAAACCTACCATTCAAAAGTTTGGGATCAGTAAGATTTTTGATGTTTTTAAAAGAAGTTTTGTCTGCTCACAAAGGCTGCATTTATTTAATTAAAAATACAGTAAAAACAGTAATATTGTGAAATTATTGTTACAAGAGCTTTGTATTTCAGATAAATGCTGTTCTTTTCAACTTTATATTCATCATGTAATCCTGGACTGTTTTCAACATTGATAACAATGAGGAATGTTTCCTGAGCAGCAAATCAGCATATTAGAATGATTTCTGAAGGATCATGTGACACTGAAGACTGGAGTAATGATGCTGGAAATTCATTGGAGTGGAGACTGGAGAATGGAGTAATGATGCTTTGCCATCATTTATTTAAAGAATAAAATACTTTGTAAAATATATTCAAACAGAAAACAGTTATTTTAAATTGTAATAATATTTCACAATATTACTGTTTTTACTATATTATTTTTAATTAAATAAATGCAGCCTTGGTGAGCAGATGAAACTTCTTTTTAAAATATTTAAAATCTTAACGATCCCAAACTTTTGAACGGTAGTGTATATATGAACATATATATATATATATATATATATATATTTATATGTGTGTGTGTGTGTGTCATACAATGGCACAATTTTATTTAATTACATTTATTTGTAACATTTCTATTGTTCCGTTTAGAACTTTTGCCCCATCAGTCAAATCCTCAGTTCACATGCTCTAACTATCAGCTTCAGCTCATTCAGCCTTTCAAGTCATTATGAATCAGACATGTCAAAAAGAGTTGGTTCTCAGTTCATTTAGTCAGTTCAGTGATTAGATCCAATTAGATGCTCCTTCATTTAAACATTTTGTTCTCCCCACAGGCTCTCCAAGGTTACAGGTGTTCCCGCAGTAAACAGTGACAGCAGAACAGATGCATTTGTGTGGGTAAATGTTCGCATGTGGGTTGCCAATGGTTTATATGAATCTCAGCATAGTGTAGGTGTTCTGTGACAGCAGGGGGGCTGACGTTCTCCTTCTGCCCGGGTCTGACCCTGAAGAATGAGACTAGTCATGCATAGCATGAGTTGTGATTAAATCACTAGCGCCTGGGAAGCCCTGCAGAGTCTGAATGGCGAGGGCAGAGGAGCATCACCAAGAGAGATATTTAAAATGAGTCACAACATGGTCTATAATACTGCATTATGACTGCACAGAAACGGTTGCACTGATATGCAATGAGTGTTATTAGGTGAAAGCATCAAAAAACACAAACCAATTAAAGAACCATAATATCCCCAAAGATAGATTTTTTTCTAGAAATTACAAACTTTTAAGTCTTTGAAATGCCAAAAGTCTTGGAAAGTATGTCATGTGTTTAGGTTCGTTGTAGCTCATATATATTGCATCTGTCAAATCAAAGCACTAAAAGTGTGACAGTGTTACAAACCAAAGGGTAACTGCAAAAATAAAATAAAAAATTTGTAAATACTTTTCTCTGAACTAATTTTCTGAACCATTTTCATGATTATTTTTAACCATCTCAGGTCTTGTGTCTGAATATGTATACTTCCCTACTGTGAAAAATATTATGTAAAATTTGTAGTATGTCCAAATTAGCAATATTTATGAAACAGAATAGGCAAAAGAATGAATGACCTTATGTGCATTTAATGGCCAATCTGCAAAATGTATATTTTATATATATTTTTTTATATTTTTGTAGTTTTTGAAATTCTGAGTCTGGGAAAGTATCATGTGATTATGTGTACTTAAAAATCCTGCAAGACATTTTGCAGAACCACTTTTCTGAGATATTTTTTGTGATTATTTTTAACCAACTCAACCCCAGTATCTGAAGATACATACTTCACTACTGTATGTGAAAAGTCGCATTTTTAATGCAGAGTTGGGGGTAACGCATTACAAGTAATGTGAGTTCAGTCTACTTTTGTCAAGTAACTAGTTGTAATGAAGAGTGCGTGACAACGCGGGTGCAGATCCAACTGCAGGCTTTTATTGAGAAACGTGGTCAAACAGCTAATGGTCAAATATCAGCAAACAGGAATGTCCAAGGCTAGGCAGAATCATAAACGTAAACAGGCAGATATGTCGAGGCAGGCAGCAAACAAGCAGAGTCCAAAAACACAGAGCACTAAGTCCAGAGGGCAGGCAGATAAACGTCGACAACAGGGGAAACAGGCAGGAACAAGGAAACAGGCAGACTAGACAGTAAAGTAACGCTCAGAAATGTAAACACTACGAATTACAAGACCTCGCACGGATGTGCGTGTGTGTTTAGCTTAAATACTGTGTGTATAATGAGCCTCAGCTGGTGCAGTGATCAATGAAAGGTACAGGGGATTCTGGGAAATGTAGTGAAGTCCAGGAGTGAATATGCATGTGTGTGTAGGGGTGTGTGTGTGTGTGTTAGAAAGTCCTAGATGGAGTGCCCTCTAGAGGCTGTCATGGGCACTCCAGCTGATAATCCTGACATAGCCCCCCTCCTAAGGAGTGGCTTCCAGACACTCCTAAACCCAAACAGCTTAAGTCCAGGAGAGAGATGAAGCGGAGACAGACTAAGGGGCGGAGTGGAGGGCCAGGTCCATGAAGTGGAAGAGATCTGAATGGACCAGTGTGACGAGCAGGGCGGGCGAGAGCCGTGAGGGAACGGCGCGAGGCCGGTGACGCGAGAGATAATGAGCTTCAGCTGCTCGGCGCACCGGTCTCGTATCTCTCACGGAGGAGCTCCGGAAGCATAAAAGAGGAGCGACAACAGTGAAGGACGAGAGAGGACCAGGCCTGGACTTTATGTTGTGTTTTATTTTGTTTGTGTGGGCGGCAGTCGCCGTGAGGAACTGCCGCCCTTCTACTTTCGTTGTATTGTTTGTTTATTTTATTATTAAAAAGTTGTGAATGTTCGCCGGTTCCTGCCTCCTTCTTCCCGTTCTTAAGAACTTTGTTACAACCAGGCTGTGCAGACGGCCAGGGCGGATCAGCCTGCGCAGACGGCCAGGGCGGAACAGCCTGCGCAGACAGCCTCCCTAGAGCAGCGGTCCCCAACCTTTTTTGCGCCACGGACCGGTTTAATATCAGACAATATTTTCACGGACCGGCCTTTAAGGTGTGGCGGATAAAAACAACAAAATAAAATGATACGACCAGCATAAAAACTGGGGTATTTTTTAAATATTATAATAAACGTGAATCCAATGTGTAGGCTTACTCGCAACTTTATTAGCAGTGTCCTCGTAACATCGCGCCAACAACATAACATGAGTAACATCCTCTCTGCCCCCTAACGCTCTCTGGCGGGCTTGATGTGTGTAAATCACCTGTTGCGATAAATCCATATTTCAAGTAGGACTCCTGGTATTGTCTGTTAAATGCAGCTTTCTTTTTCTTGGAAATCGTAGGCTCTTCTTCTGTCTCCTCACTGGGCCGTTTCCCCTTCGCAAAGAAGCTTTCCAGAGACGTTTGTTTTTTTACTCATTTTGCTAGCTTGTGTGTTTATTTTTAGCGGTAACGTATCACGTGACCTAAACAAGCGTTGCTATGCGCCAAGAGTGAGTCATAGACGGATGTAACGGAGAGAATTTGAATTTGAGATGCTGACTCGCGATCTTCGCAGTAGTGAACGCGCCAGAGAGAAATGCACATTTCATACACACATGCACATTTCATACTAATTACATAAGTCAGTTTTTTTGTTTTTTTTTTTCAAATAAGTTATTTATTCTTTCTGTGCGGCCCGGTACCAAATGACCCACGGACCGGTACCGGTCCGCGGCCCGGGGGTTGGGGACCTCTGCCCTAGAGGATATAACCCCTCTGGCCACCACCATGACAGGTCAGGACCAACAGACAGTTCGGGGTCGACAGCCTGTTCGGGAATGACAGACAGTTCGAGAATGACAGACAGTTCGGGGCAGACAGAGAGTTTGGGGATGATCTCAGTGATCGTTTCGTGACAGACAGACAAAGTTCAAGGCTGACAGAAAGTTCAGCTGCGACCTCCGTGGAGGTTGAGGAGCAATCTCCATGATCGCTTCAGGACAGACTGAGACTTCGGGTTCATTTGCGATCTCTGGGATCGCCTCAGAGTGGACAGAGGGTTCAGGGATGATCTTCATGGTCATCTCAGTGCAGAAGGGAAATCCACGGCTGGATGCCACTGAGACCTCTGGAGGATCTACCGTGGACATCTCAGCAAATACGGGGAACTCAGAGACTGACCTGGGAGCTTCCTCCTGGGCTATATTGGCATGCTCAGGGACTGACTCGGTAGCGCCCTCTTAGAGCAGGTCAGGGGCTATAGTCTCCTCTGGAGGCTCAGAGGTTGGAGGTTGTAGATCACACACACAAAATGGTGGTAGCCATCCTCTGACAGCTCGGGCCTAGCTGGCATGATGTGAGCCATCTGAGGCTGAGCAGGCGTGGCGTGAGCAGTCGCTGGTGGCTGGGCAGGCATGGCTTGAGCTGTCTGAGGCTGGGCGGGGCAGGCATGGCTTGGACCGGCTTGGACCTTTGGCTGCGGAGCAGGCGTGGCTTGAATTATGGGTTGCTGAGTAGGTGTGACTTGAACTGTTGGCTGACTGGCAGGCATTGTTTGAACCTTGGATTGCTGGGCTGACGTGGTTTGAGCCGTAGGTTGTTGGGCAGATGTGGCATGAGCCAATGGCTCAGGTGACGGAGGGCATGGAGATGTATGGGATTCAAACAGCGCAGGAATGGGCTCTTGGAGAGCTGGAGCGGGCTCATGGGACACTGGAGCGGGTTTGTGGAGCCCTGAAGCGGCCTTTTTACGGTGACTTGGCTTGACTCACAGTGATCTGCGGCGACTTGGCTTGATTCACAGTGATCAGCTGGCGCGCTGTGACTCTAGACGATCAGCTGCGGCGCGCTGTGACTCTGGACGATCAGTCATGGGCACTCCAGCTGATAATCCTGACACTAGTAAAGTAACGCATTACATTTAAATTTACAAAATATCTGAGTTACTTTTTCAAATAAGTAACACAAGTTTTTCCCATTTATTTATTGACAGCTGTCCTAATCGGGATTAAGTGCAGAGGCATTGTGTGCGCTGTGTAAACATGATGCTTATTCTTGACTAGTTCTAGACTAAATGTGAGCATACATTTACTCATTTACTTCTCATTTACAGAAGAATAGGACGCATGTGAGAGCAGTTGAAAGGCTTGTTTATTTGAGCTGTGCCCTCTACTGTACAGGTGTGAATTTCCTTCAGCCCAAGGCTTATTCATTTCACTTTTTGTGTGAAAGAAATAGTAAAAAATAGAACTTTTCATTGTTATAAACACAAACAAACAGCCCAGCCCAGATGAACAAGTAGTGCAAAAGTAATGCAAAAAGTAACTTAATGTAAAAAGTAACTTAACGCATTACTTTCCATAAAAAGTAACTATGTTACTGTTTTAGGGAGTAACTCAATATTGTAATGCATTACTTTTAAAAGTAACTTTCACTAACACTGGTTAAATTAGCAGCATATACGAATTTGCAATAATTATAAAGCAGTGTAGGCGAAAAGAATGAAGGACCTACTATCATACTTCCACTGAGTTTCTGAAGAGTGCATTCAACTGAGAATGTGCAAAATATTTTTTTCCTAAAACTATTAAGTTTTTGAAAAGCCAAGCGTCTGGGGAAATAAGATGCTATTATGTCTGGTATATAGCTCATATATATTAAATCTGTCTTATCAAAGCACTAAATGTGTGGCTGAAGAAACTGTTTAGATAAAAGACTGAGGATGTACTGCTCAAATTCCTTTAGTTAAGATCTGGATCTCTCATTATCAGGAGGGTTAACCTTATGGACTCGCTATGTCATGTTCTCAAGAGAACTTGCATATGCGTCACTAAAATATTCAGAGGTTTGCTCACACACTAGTTTTGGAAATAAAGGAGGTCAATTGCTCACTATTCCACAACACCACCTATATGTGCATGCATAGCTCTGATATATGGTTTGACGTTAAAACCAAACCATTTTAAACATAACAGGCTCTGACAGACATTTGTTCCTTCTGGGGAAGAAATGAGGCAATGGGTAAGGGCGAATTTTACGGCATGCTGAAGACAAAAGGAGATTTACAGTCAGAAAATCTTTCCTTTGGCACCCAATGACCAGGCACCATTCACACGTGTCCTTTTTTCGCAGGGTTGAGATATTTATTATCAGGAGGACTGTGAGATTTATGGGCTAACTAATGAGAAGCATAGCTACCGTAATGAGGTAGCAAATATCAACTACATGCTGCGGTGAACAAAATGTGTGCAATATTACGTTGGCTCAGTCTTCTGATGGATAGAGTAACAGTAAAATTTGTGATGTTGTTGAGTATTATAGTAGATAAAATATCAAGACTGTAAAGCAAAGAAGACAATTTGATAGCAGGAGGATAGTGGGAGGAAGATAATGATGATAATTAAGCCAATCTGAAAAATTTGACTTTTAATGTTATAAATGTTCTATTTTCAGTGTTGAATAGATGTCAACCTTCTCAAAAACGGGACATGTTATCTGAAAACCAATCTAAACCCTAACCTCTCTTTCTTATCGGTGCAGTGCGTGATCTGCAAGCCTTGAAAAGGTCAGTAACAGATTTAGATGTTTAATTCTGAGTATGAAGCTGTTGGTCTCAGACAAACCGACACATATTTGAGCCCTAAGTCACCATTTCAATTAACCTCGTCTAATGAGCTGACTCATAGCAGCATCTGCCTGATCACCGCAAATCAACACACACACACACACACACACACACACAGGTTTGTTTTGCTATCAAAGTGAGGACATTCCATAGGCGTAATGATTTTTATACTGTACAAACTGTACATACTATCCCCCTACTCTACCCCTACCCCTAAACCTACCCATCACAGAAAACATTCAGCATTTTTACATTTTTAATTAAACATTGTTTTAAAAGCTATTTTAAATATGAGGAAACATGAAATGTCATATTTCAAGTTTAAGTTGTAATACCAGTGTAATACCCATGTCATTATACAAATTTGTCTCCTCATAAATCACAAAAACACATGCACACACACACACACATATTTGGATATTGGTTGTTTTATTCATTAAAATGCCTTTTTATTTACCTTTAAAATAAATATTTCTCAGATTGATATTTTGTTACGTAATACAGTGATGCATTTTAAGTGTGGCTTCAGTGTGTAAATAAATACTAAGGGAAATTTTTGGAAAATGACTGATGAATTGGATATTTGGCATGAGCTGATAATCCAATACCGGAGGCAAACTCCTAATGGAATAAACACAGCAAAGGCACAAGATAAGGCTACATTCCAATTATGTAAATTACAGAGAAGTGGTGCTGCTAGCACAAGTTTTAATGATACAGGCTGCTAATGCAAAGCCTGTTTGTAGCTCTTTTACAATTTTATTATGTCCTTGAGCAAGGCATTTAACACTGGGTTGCTGTAGGGGGTCCTCCATTGCATTTGGTGTACCATAGGCCACGTTGGAAAAACAACTTCTGCCAAATGACGGGTAACTACGTAATAAGTGATAATTCCTGCCCTTCATGTCTGCTAAGGTGCTAATCATGGCCAATCATTTCTTTTCCCTGAAATCACAGAGACCCTTTTTCTGTCTGTGAAAGGCCTTCATGTTCCCACCTTATTGTTGTTGAGCCCATGCCATGTTGCTTGAAGGGTTCAGTATGAATGAAAATCTGTGTGAAGACTCTGACTAGTCACACTGAGATGCTAAAATACTGTGGAGAGATTTCATTAAACAGTTGTGCCACTTTATATTTCAGCACAAAACTCTGTCTACAACAACTCCGCAATCCCGTTTAATCATCAGAAAAATATACTGGAATAATCCTGTGACGTCATGACTTTCAGTGCAAACACACCTCATTTCTATAAAAAAGTTCAGGACAATTTTGGGCGCATTTACACCTTGTCTGATTTGCATAATCCTTTAGTGAAGCGAAAAAATGAAGCTATGCACGGCCTCGATTTTCTTTTGTGAACTCTTCTATGTTGGTTTAAGACCTCCATCATGGCTGTTCTGTAAAATTATGCAAACCAGATTTTCCTGCCTGCAGATATAGGAACACGAAATGCATGTCAACAGATCAATAACTGGATTTGGTTTAAGCACCCCGGTAGACAGAATAAATAATGCTGTCTTCTCAACACAAGGAAATTACCTCTAGCCAAAAAGGTTAATCACATGGTTTACGTCATTATAGGTTAAGACCTGTGCACTTTGTTAAAAAGTGCAGTTGTCAGTCTAGAGTTCCACTCTGCATATGGGTTTGATGAAAACATTTGAGCTCTGGATTTTTTCTCGACAGTTTGTATATGATTTTAGGCTGATCTGCAAGTTCAGTGACTTCCAATTAAACTTTCATATGTTTTTCATTTAATACATGTGAGCAGGAAAATCGGCACAGTACTACCAGGGTTAGCTCTAGTCTGCAAGAAAAAATGAAGTCCGACTCATAAAGTCATGTCACATGGTTGACCAGTGTGCGCCAGCTGGATAACTTCAGTCAAAGATGTTCATTTCCCAGAAGTGAGCACATTTAACAGTGTTTTACATGCCAAAAAGTAAGGAAAAAGAAAACAATTCAGAGAAAGTGAAAGTTAAAACTTAAAACTGCTGACGACGTGATTCAGATTGCTGTTTTATAACATGCCACACAGCAAATCACATTTCCATTCACTACCTTCTGCTTTCTTACAAAAACAAATGAAACCATCTCACACGGTATGAGCTGATATGCTAGTTTTTAGAGTGTGTTTGCATGTTTTAGTATGTGTTCACGGTTATATGATAGGTTCTGTATAAGCCTGGGGCTAGTTGTCACACTTGACTTAATTAAATATTTCTCAGGATAGATTTATTTTTAAAATTACATTTCTTCATAGGCACATGCATTGAAGATTTGGCAACAAAAAAGGTTATTACACAGGGGAAAAATATTCCCCTTTATGCATGGTTTCCATTATACCAGTTGTCCGTTTTCTGTGAAATAATAACATTTCATATAGAAAAATATTTAAATGAATAAATTATACATTACAATATTTAAAACAGAACATCTTCCCCTGTGTGTGAGCTTCAAACATGCCAAATCATCTGCTTCTCCAGGAAGAGCGATGTCCCCTTTTGACCTTAGCATGAACCCACTGGCCTTCCATATTTCTGTTCCCTGTTCCCTCTGTTCCCCCATCTATACTCATAACACCAAACTGCATCAGTCTGCCTTAGTATGTTGTCTCTGAGACATTCAGATGTACTGAAGTAATAAAGATAATAAGGACAAATACTCAGGAACTAGCCGGTTTGATTGACCAAAGCTTCTTTTGCCCACAGCCAAAGAGCGTCAGGACACAATGGTAAGAAAGTAATCAAAAATAGTGGCAAAAATGAACCTTTAACAGTGAGCGAATGGCAGCACACTAAGAGAGAACTTTTTAAAACAGGTATTCTATGGGGTGTGACTTAGGGTATGTTTAGGTTACACAACAATTATGTACTGAGAACGGAAACGTTTTTCCTTTGTGTTTTTCGCATACAGACGACAACTATGTCAAAACGCTCCCCTTTCACATGGATCATTGGCTATTTGAAATTTTAACATGGCTACAAAACATTCAGGTGACAATTTTGTAAATTCAGAAGTCAAATAATAATTAGAGATCAAATAAATTTAGAAGTTAAATAAAAACTATACATGTTATTATGTGAAGTATACTTGCATAAAAATTATATTCCATTTAACGTTTTTTTAAACCAAAATAAAAAGAGAGCCATAGGAAAATTATAGGAAATTCTGTATATTTAGAAGTAAAAACAAAAAACAAAAAAAAATATGTTAAATAAATTTAGACATTACAATAATTCTGTTAAAGTAATGTGAAGTTGCCTAGAAAGGAAAAAGAGTCAAGATAAATCATGATAAATCACATCTCTGTTGTTTCTCAATCAATTAAAAAAAATATCCTCTATGTTTCCGTTGAGATCTTAACAATGTCTGACACTGTTCATTTTTCCCTTATTAGTTTTCTTTTTTGTATTTTTGTGGTGTGAGACAAAGTTCAGTTCACATTTTAAGAAGCAAAGACAAACACTGACCTTCACACAGAGTTACATGATGCAAAGAACTAATGGTTTCCTGTCTTCTGAATTATCCGTTGCAACAGAGGAGTCTGGTGTCATCAGGGTGGCCTGATCATACAAAAAACAAGTTTTCATAACCGTCATCTTGCTGGCAGAAAACTGACCTGTAATGTATTACATCACGTCCTTCATACAAACTTTCCCAGATGTGTTTAACAAGAGCCTTTTTCTCAAAACAGAAAACAGAAGACCAACCCTCTTCATACTGACATCTAGTTTAGTTGGAGAATACATCAAAACATGGTGTAGGCAATTTGTCTTTATAATTTACTTAGAAGCTACAGCTTATAACTGTCAAAATGGCACTTTTGTCTTGCTCTGGTATAAATGAACTGAATTTAACACTCAGAGCTATATTTAGTTTTACTAAATAAACTTAATAAACACTAATTTACTACAAAAGTTTCTGCTTAGCTAAATAACATATAGTATACTCTTCTGAACTCAGTCTACATTTTGTTTACTATTTATGCAGCATCGCACCACATAGCTCCGCCCACATCAACATCTCACTGGTCCTTAGTACCACCCCTCATGTACAGTACTGTGCAAAAGTTTTAGGCAGGTGTGAAAAAATGCTGTAAAGTAAGAATGCTTTCAAAAATAAACTTGGTAATAGATTATATTTATCAATTAACAAAATGCAAAGTGAGTGAACAGAAGAAAAATCTAAATCAAATCCATATTTGGTGTGACCACCCTTTACCTTCAAAACAGCATCAATTCTTCAAGGTAAACTTGCACAAAGTCAGGGATTTTGTAGGCATATAGTTAGGTGTATGATTAAACAATTATACCAAACAGGTGCTAATGATCATCAATTCAATATGTAGGTTGAAACACAATCATTAACTGAAACAGAAACAGCTGTGTAGGAGGAATAAAACTGGGTGAGGAACAGCCAAACTCAGCTAACAAGGTGAGGTTGCTGAAGACAGTTTACTGTCAAAAGTCATACACCATGGCAAGACTGAGCACAGCAACAAGACACAAGGTAGTTATACTGCATCAGCAAGGTCTCTCCCAGGCAGAAATTTCAAGGCAGACAGGGGTTTCCAGATGTGCTGTCCAAGCTCTTTTGAAGAAGCACAAAGAAACAGGCAACGTTGAGGACCGTAGACGCAGTGGTCGGCCAAGGAAACTTACTGCAGCAGATGAAAGACACATCATGCTTACTTCCCTTCGCAATCGGAAGATGTCGAGCAGTGCCATTAGCTCAGAATTGGCAGAAAACAGTGGGACCCTGGTACACCCATCTACTGTCCGGAGAAGTCTGGTCAGAAGTGGCCTTCATGGAAGACTTGCGGCCAAAAAGCCATACCTCCGACGTGGAAACAAGGCCAAGCGACTCAACTATGCACGAAAACACAGGAACTGGGGTGCAGAAAAATGGCAGCAGGTGCTCTGGACTGATGAGTCAAAATTTGAAATATTTGGCTGTAGCAGAAGGCAGTTTGTTCGCCGAAGGGCTGGAGAGCGGTACACGAATGAGTGTCTGCACGCAACAGTGAAGCATGGTGGAGGTTCCTTGCAAGTTTGGGGCTGCATTTCTGCAAATGGAGTTGGGGATTTGGTCAGAATTAATGGTATCCTCAATGCTGAGAAGTACAGGCAGATACTTATCCATCATGCAATACCATCAGGGAGGCATCTGATTGGCCCCAAATTTATTCTGCAGCATGACAACGACCCCAAACATACAGCGAAAGTCATTAAGAACTATCTTCAGTGTAAAGAAGAACAAGGAGTCCTGGAAGTGATGGTATGGCCCCCACAGAGCCCTGATCTCAACATCATCGAGTCTGTCTGGGATTACATGAAGAGAGAGAAGCAACTGAGGCTGCCTAAATCCACAGAGGAACTGTGGTTAGTTCTCCAAGATGTTTGGGCCAACCTACCTGCCGAGTTCCTTCAAAAACTGTGTGCAAGTGTACCTAGAAGAATTGATGCTGTTTTGAAGGCAAAGGGTGGTCACACCAAATATTGATTTGATGTAGATTTTTCTTCTGTTCACTCACTTTGCATTTTGTTAATTGATAAATATAAACTATTAACATGTCTATTTTTGAAAGCATTCTTACTTTACAGCATTTTTTCACACCTGCCTAAAACTTTTGCACAGTACTGTATATTTAACATCCAACATGGACAATTAGAGACTGATTGTGGAAGTGGATAGTGTAAGCCGATTTTACTGTATGTGTCAAATCTATCAGTTTGCACAATAAAGACTGATTGATTGCGCCACATTTCATAATGTGTAAATATCTCAAACTTCTAGTGTCCTTACATAGCACATGAAAAAGAAAACATATTGCAAGTCACGAATACATAGATAGATACATGCATAGATCATAAAAGCTATATTACGCTGTGAGACTCACCCATATAATTGTACATTATGTGTGATGAGGGCCATTGTACAATGTCATCTACATTCAGTAGTCTTATATGAGCATCATTCATTCAGTAGGTTGGGGATTGCAGGTCCTAGACTCATTCATGCGCAGCAAAGCTCCATTTTTCTGAATCAAACCCGCTCAGGTTATAGAGCCAAACTGAATAACTGATGCCGTGTGTGCGATAACTCACAGAATGAGTTTATAGGATCTCCAATGCTTCCTTGCTATTGTGCGTATGCAAGGAGCCCCAGACTCTGTGGAAAACTTTATTTGAGCATATTTCCTTCAAGAGATGCACACCAGTACTAGTATTTATGTAATTGACAACAGAACAACAAAACTCTTTGAAAGTACTGTATCAGCATAACAATTATCAGAGTTCCAAAGGGGTCTTGGCACAAGCTCCTGCCACCCACCTGACCTGACAGCTTGGCCCTAATGGCACATAAATAACCACATACTGGATTATAATGTCACTAAAATGGAGCGACAGCACACCGCACTGATTCACTAATGCTAATTGATCATTAGAATAAGACAGCATGCATGTTCCTGGAACAGCTGAACAATCGTTGGATGACCCATCAACAAAACAACCCTGAATCCCGCACTAACGGCCGTTCACCCTGTCCGCAGCTTTTGTGCTGGAGTCATTAGTGTTAATGCAGTGAAGATAATCATATGAGCCACTCTCTAGCTACATACTGAAAAGGCTAATCTAAATTTGAATCCCAAAAACTCTGCCTGCTTAAGAATGAACCTTATGTTGTTCAAGCTGGTTCCCTATAGCATTAAACCTGATTTCATGCCAAAACGTGACTCTTTTATGACGTGGCATTTTCGTATTCATATGTGACCCTAAACCACAAAAAAAAAGTCATAAGCACGGGTATATTTCTAGCAATAGCCAACAATACTGTAACACTGTTCTTATGTACGGGAAGAAGGAGGCAGGAACCGGCGAACATTGAACGTAACTTTAATAAAATAAATAAACAAACAATAAAACGAAAGTAAAATGGCGCCCACACAAACAAAATAAAACACAACATAAAGTCCAGACCTGGTCCTCTCTCGTCCTTCACTGTCGTCGCTCTTTTAAGCTCCTCCGTGAGAGATACGAGACCGGTGCGCCGAGCAGCTGAAGCTCATTATCACTCGCGCCATTCCCTCACGGCTCTCGCCCGCCCTGCTCGTCACAAATACATTGTATGGGACAAAATCCTCGATTTTTCTTTTATGCCAAAAATCATTTGGATATTAAGTAAAGATCATGTTCCATCATATTTAGATTTTTTGCACTCTCAGATGTTCAAATAGTTGTATCTTGGCCAAATATTGTCCTATCCTAACAAACTATGCATCAGTGGAAAGCTTATTTATTCCACCAATAGATTCTAGGCAATGTCCATGTAGTGCATGTTTACAAGCAGTGAAGCTGAACACAAAAACATGTTCTGTGTGAACTTTTAAGTATGATTAGGTTTAGGATTAGATGTGGAATTGGGCTCAAAATTCAGCACAAATCCACCCCTTCACAAAGTGATACACCAGGCCATCAGCATAAAGAGCAGCACTTGTCCTCAATGACAACACAACGTGCTTTTATCAGCATCTAAATTGGCTGTAACTCTGAAAAAGTCTTCTCAGAACACTTCAAGGACTAGATCAGGAGCTGAGAAGGTGCACTCAGTGGCTCTCTTTCTGTCCTTATTGGACAACAAAACAATCCTCAGATCTCATTGTGCAAGAACTGAGTAAACATATGACATAACCTAGGCTTCACTTTAATTCAATTTGGCTTATTTTTTATTGGTGAACTGAGACCACCAGGGACCAAGGAAGAGATAGATGAAGGAGTCATGTCCACATGTTGCATCTGTTAGCCATAACTAATGTAAATGTAATCCTCAAATAAATGTTCCATCTGGTATCACATCTATATAATAATAACTCAAAGTATAATTCACCTTGTGTGACCATTGACATCATTTCTTTATGAATCCTACTTTTATAGGCTTCAACAATATAGCTTTACCAAATGCAGCAGTTATAAAGCTACCAATAGACACATTTGCCAACTCAAGAGCAAACAAGAATCAAGAACAAAATGCTACTGATTTACTAAAAGTTGAGAAACTCACCTGTGGAGTTTGTCTTCGCCCTGTACTCTTGAAAAGTGAGAAAACATCAGTGAATGTTTGGGACAAGTAAGAGAGCTTCGTTTTCTTCCAGTGAATTTGTAGATCCTATCTCTTTTTTCCCATGGGTCTCCAGGCAAACATGGAGCTATTTTGAGAGGGAGTACCAGAAATACACACCAATCAACTATTTGTGTGTGTGTGTGTGTGTGTGTGTGTTTGTTTGTGTGTGTGTGTGTGTGTGTGTGTGTGTGTGCACGCGATATAGCAAAAGACTCATCTGAATTTGCAGCAAATATTTGGTTTTAAAAAGTAATGGATTGAAAATATATGTGTATATGTTTGCATATTCATAATGTTTTTATGTTATTGAGGTCCAAATCGCTGTGAAATTGTTTTAAATGTAGTAAGTTGCATTGCATTACCTAAATAAAAAATTTCAACAATCTCTTTTGCAATACCTAACAACATTTCAGTTCACAGTTGTTCACAGCTATCTGGTCATCTTAAATTTAAAAGATTTCTATTCTTGACAGATGGAATAAACCGCCCCATCAAAGCTCCTGTGTGAAATCCCTACACCTGTTATTCTGGCTCAGATGAACCATTTCCCATAAACTTCCTCCAAACTATTTATTATTTTGACTATTATAGCTTTAGTTTCCACAGCAGCAGCTGCAATATGTATCCTTATTAACAGTAAAAAAGGATGGAGAACTGTCTATTTTTAGGTTTCCTGGAACACATTCAAAAGAGCGTTCTATAACAGCTTCAATCATACAAACTGTGTGAAAATAATGCGCAGACTTGGGTTGCTGAAATGACGTAGCGGGAAGTGGCAGCAGTATAGCATTGTGCACTGTAAAAAATCATCTTATTTTTAACAGTAAAAGACTGAAATGGTAAAAACCTGTTAAAGGTAGGGTAGGCAATTTGTCTTATAAACACTTTTTGTTATACTGGTTAAAACTCTCTAAACATCCTGATCCTGGTCTAAATATTTAAACGTGTAGTACATATATCTTCTGTGGATGTGTCAGGGCCAAAACATGTTTCTCCAATCATAGCATTCGGACCGAACAATGCCAACACCGTCAACACTATCTATGCCGAAATGAATCTGTAGCAGTCAGGTGGTACAAGTAAGTTAGTTGTTTACGTTCATTATTATTGTAATTCTATGTGCTTTGAGACATGAGGTATTTGAATGCTGTCTGGTCTCCTGACGCTTTGCAAACTCTGGCGTGGCGTGGCTTTTGAAAGTGCTCTGAAGGGTGCTAGCCGCTCCAAAATTTCTTACCCTAACTTTAATTGGTTAGCAGGAAGGTTTTCATTTAAATAATTTTTTCTCCTTAGTTTTTTGTTATCAGTTATGTTGAGTAGGGTTACATCTTGTTTTGTTAAATTAATGTTTATTGTATTATTTTAGTGTTACCGTGTTAGCAAGTTGTGGAAATGCTACTTTTATTAAACCTTTATTTTTACAGGCAAGTCATTAAGAACAAGTTCTTATTTACAATGGCAGCCTGACAAGTGGAATAACCACTTAGGGAAAGGGAAGGAGGGCTAAAATAAATACATTAAATACATATAAGATACAGTTTAAAACACAACACAGTAGACAACAGACACTTATAACCAGGTAAGTGTATAGGTACATAGAAGTGATAATGGATGACAAAAAAAAACAAAAAAAAAAAAAAAAAACAATAACTATGTAGAGAAGCAGCTGCATATATCCGTGAACAAGGATGATATAATAGTTTTGAATGATGCAATTGAAATGAATGTCTCTAGTTTGTGATGAACTTTGATTCATCATGTGACTTATTCATCACCACCTGTTTTGTTTTTTTACTGTAAATTTAAGAAAAATCTGTAAAACCTAAAATGCTGCTACCATATAGTATGAATGTAAAGTTCTGTAGGTTTTTTTTGTAAATTACAATTTTTTGCATTTTTTATGACCAATTAACTACAAAGACTTTTTTTTTCTTTTTTTTTTTACATTGTTTTAAATATTAATTTGTTACAGGTATATTTAAGCAAATTTGCAAAAAAGCTTAAAGGTGATTAAAAATGATGACTTCAAAACTACTGCTATTTATTATCTTCTTAGTTATAATGTGCATTTTTCAGACTGATATTGTTCTAGTGCTTGACTATATTCTTTGCCACATGTACAATAATCCTGAGATGATGTGTCCTTATAAGACTGTCCTTATGGTTTTCAGTAGAGAATTTAAGATTCTGTCCTCTAAGCTTGCAGGAAAATTTCCTCACTTTGAACATGTGAGATGAATAAAAAGTACCAATAAAATAAGTTACAGATACAACAAAGCTTTGGAAAATGCTACGCTAACTTTTAAAAGAGGTGCAGCGATCAACAACTGAAATCACACTTCAAGGCTCTGATAAATTCCATATGTCAAGCCTGCCCGACGTGTGTTTGGGTAAATGTCGTCATGTAATTTCACATAATGAACCAACAGTTCTGTGGGGATGGTAGTTATGATTCAGAACTAAAACTCTGGCTCAGAAATAATTCACTCACTGATTAATCATGTCTGTTCCCAAAAACTGAATATGGTTTGCTGTATGTATGCATTAAAGGTCCTGCCTTTATGATAACCCAGAGTGCATATCTAAGATCTTTTCATCTTTTAACTAATAAGCTCTACCATTTTGAGTAGTCATTATTTCAATTTAAAGTGAGTCACTCTTTCTGCCATTCAAAATATAGATTCCCAAATATTAGATTCAGCTGTATGACAGTCAGTAGATAATCACAGCCGTGTTGATATTTGTGAAAACAGCACAATTGTAGGTTACAAGAAATTAATGTATGATATTAACTTACATTTAGACCCTCTATTTACAGTTCCTTTATCTGTTTTGCACCATCAACGAGAATAGTTCCAAACAAAGCAACAAGACAATGTTGCAACAGGTGTTTTTTATAGAATGAATCTGTTTTTGAACAAATCGTTTGGTGAACAATTAAAGGCCTAAGCTCAGTTCGAAATCGCACCCTAGACCCTCATTCACTGTTCCCTACATTACGCCTCTAATATAGTCCACTTGAAGGGATGAATGAAAGCCAGTGAGCGAATTCAGACACTGAGTTCACCGGAAGGATTGCCGCTTTTGCATAGTTTTTGCTTTCCGTTTAATAATCAAAATAATCAATTAAAACTTTGCTCAGCTCCAGTGAAACTATTTTGAAATCTGCCATGGAAACTGGCGCATATAAAACTTAATTAAACAAAGCAATTACGAATTAAAAAGGAATTTATACCTGTATGATATTATGCTTTAGACACATTGGACACATTGGGTTTGGAAAATGGATGGATGGATTATTCAGCTGTGTGGGCCATCTTCTGGTCAGACACAGAAATTCATTAGCCTTTTCTAGCCTTTGAGCATAAACCGGTTCTACACATTGCGGTACAGTGTGAGATTGAATGAGTGCAATCGATAACGTCCACTATGGTTTCAAACACCACTACAAATGGCTGTCCCCTCAAATAGTGCCGTATTTAAGGTTATAGGGGATGATTGAGGACACAGCCCGATATTTGTTTGCGATCCCATGAATCTATAATGGTTTTGAGTGAATGATTCAAAGACTCGTTCCTAATCGTAAACTGTAAATTGTTTAATTCCTGAATGAATCAGAGTTTTTGAATGAATTGGTTGAATGATTCAATGATTCTCTTAAAGAAAGCATAGTCTTTTAATGTAGAGCTTTTTCATTTTCTTCCGTCGAGCAAATCTGTCAAGTTTCTTTCAGAAAGAGATAGTTCTGGACAGTATCAATATAATGATACACATACTAAACTATTATAGTAAGAAAAATACTATAAATACTATGTTCAAATCATGAATGTGCACATAGGCTCAAACTCTCAAGCAACTGAAATGTAACCTTAGTATAATTCATTAGACCAAATCATTGATGGGATTTACAGTCAAGCATGTAAAAGACTCTTGGCCTCCATATCATTTCCATCTGTCAGCTCTGCTTTAATGTGACTGTAACTCTGATATAATTGAACTTGGCTTGGCCCCGAATTAGGACATTATCTTTACTTATTCCTGGAGGGCAGCAGCAGGAGTGACAGAAAGAGAGCCACAGAGTGTGAATCCGCACAAGATGGCAAAACTTTTACAATATTTATTTAAGCTTCTGTCAAAACGAAGGTTCCTATTTCCCATCCTGACAGCTGACATCTTTTGTGCTGTATTTTTCTTGGACCACAAAATCATTTTCCATTTTGTGTTAATCACATTTTATTTTATTGTCTCTCATAAAGTTTTCTGGCCTGACACATCTCTGGCCTTGTTAAAACTTTATCTTTGCAGCCCACTGACGTTAATGGACCTGCAATGCCAACTGAACAAAAGCATGTGAAAGAGGACACAGACAACAGGTAAGTTACAGTACAGGTGCATGATTATGAAACTGCCGTTTTAATTTTGAACTGTACAAACTCCATCATGCTGTGCCCTTGAAACGTGTTCATGGTAATGACCAGTAGGGAATCAAATGCCCTGATGCACCCCACGACACATAGAGAACTGCACTGAACTGGAAAAGCGGAAAATAAAATGTCAGCAAATCATCTCTGCCATTATTTGCACCATTTATTTTAGTAGAAAAATAGAATTGGAGTTTGATGACTTTATAGTGATCGCAGAATTAATTAAATAGACTGTGGAGTCTAACAAAGCTGTCTGAAATGTTATAAGAAAGAAATGCATACAAGTTTGGAACGACATGAGGGTGAGAAATGGATTTTTAATTTTTTTGGTGAAGTATACTTTTAAGTGTAATGAAAATGCAATATGAAGCATGTTCAAGCAAAATTTTCCTTGGCATATCTGAAAAATTGTAAAAAAAAGTCTGAGAAGATATTTTACTTGGTGGATGAGGGGGTGTTGACAGGCTCCCCCACTCCAGCAGCTTGTCTGTGCCACCCCTCTGGTCTAGTGCCCTGGGCACGTACACGGTAGGCCCATATGTTAATCTGTCTCTTACCAAAAAATATATCGATTTCATCAATGTACCTCAAGTACTGAGAAGACCAGGGGACATTCAGTAAAGATTAACAGGTTAGAGCGAAGATGAAGTGTTCTTGAGCTGCAGATCATGACTAGAGCAAAATTTCACCCTATTACAGTCACTTACATGAGGATGACTAAGAGTTCCCTTATTTTAAGGACCAGTGTTCACATAAGAGCTTCTTTGTTATGGACTTTCAGTGGAGGAATGGGTCCAGTTCGGAACATAATGACCCGGTCCATTCACCGTTCACCAGATCTATGATATCTGTGTAATACAAAGACCCGAACATGACATGCAGGAAAAAATAGAAGACTATATATATATATATATATATATATATATATAAAATACAGTGGACTACCAGTAAAATTGATAAAAAAATAGGCGACCAAAAGTTTTTCAGACACTAAAATGTATCTTATTTAGTTTAATTTCTAAATGACAATGTTGTATAGAGAATTAAAAGATTCTGGGAAATTAGTGTTGTAAGTAGTGGAAAGAAGATGATCATAATATTGCTGCCATCTTGTGGGCACTATATCTAATCACAGCTGAGGAGATTCCCAGGGGTCGAAGGTCAGGCTGCCAAAGGTTAAGAAGACAAAGCGCTCTCATTAGAACAATCTGTGTTAAAGAACAAAGTCACAGGGTCAAGCCAATATTTAATCATGACTTCCTTTCTCTTTGTAAAATCCAGTGTGTTTTGCTTTACAGAAGATCCCTCAGCAATGCACATCAAACATCAGTTTCCTTTTTCTGTTTCATCCTAACGTCACTCCAACAAATTTAAGTAATTTAAGAACCCTCACATGCAAAAGATTTGGGCGGGAAAATCCTAAATGAATCAGCCAAGGAAAGCGGATCTGATGACTCAGCAGGATTAGTCAGTACTTTCATTTAATTCTTTACTGCTAATGTGTTGCACTATAAACTTTTAAGCGTTTAGTAATATGCATCATTCCTCACTGGCTTTTAAGTGTGATGACATTCCAGGTTTTATTTGTACTTTTCAAAGTCAGTCATTGGATTTGCATGAAAAGCATAAATTGAAGTTAAACGTTTTCCACAGGGATCCCATTAGTTTTATGATCTTTATGCAGGCTTGAAGGGATTGTTTACCAAAAATGAAAATTCTCACCCTCATGTTGTTCCAACCCTGTATTTTGAAACTGACATTTCTTAGATTTTATCTTTCATGTTCCACAGAAGAAAGAAATCCAAACAGTTTTGTAACCAAACGAGGGTGAGTAAATGATGACAGAATTTTCATAACTGGATAAACTATCCCTTTAATTCCCCTTTACTTTCAACACAAAGCTTTTACCTTTCAAAAAAACAAAACAAAATCACACTAACCTTTTTGTTTCCCATTTATTATCCCACATTATCATATGTACAACTCCATATGGAGAACAGAAACAGAAAAAAAGACAGAAAACAAATTCATGTCACAATAATACTGATACAGCAAACAAACACAGAGCTGTATCCAAACCATACCACTTCCTTACAGAGAACAGCATTATTGAACACCACACATTCACTACTGTATACAGAGGTTAGCTTCCAAACATTATATCCTAAGATTGAAGATAAACGGCTCAGTCCACGAGAGGGTGGTGGAAAAGTTCCATCTTTATTCAATTCCCGCTAATCTGTTGTCTTTGTCTGTTGTGTGCATTCAAGTCTTTCGTAAATGCCAGATTGTGTCACGGGGAGGGTAACTGATGGCAAGATGTAAGAGAAGACTGCTTTGATAACAGGTAAAGCTTCAGTATATCACCGCATGATCGCGAAAAGAGGAAGGCAAAGCATGAATGAGATGTACAGCAAGTACTGCAAGTCAGGACACGAGTGAGTTCTGGATTTACCTAATGCCATTCAAGTGCAAATATACTGAGAAGAGAAAGGGCAGATTAGTGGCTGTACACTCTAGAAACTTCCTCTGGACCACGTGCCACTTACAGTCAAACATGCAGTACAGTATGAGGATACTGAGATATGCTAAAAGATTTAAAGTTTTCTCCACTCATGTTACTTAATAGCCTTTATGATTTCATATGTCAAAATATTAATGGTCCACATGATATGTTCCGTTGGTTTGAAAGACACCTATGGTAATAAAACAATGTGATTTGATCAAGCATGAATTTTAGTAGTCCTGATAATTCTTTAGTACATTAGTAAAAAATGTACTAAGAAGCATGACTTGTTCTTTAGGGCACTATTAACTAGTTAAAGATATCAGGTTAACATAAATTGTGTATGTAAAGACAACCTTAACTTTCGATGTACTGGTATAGCTCGAAACAAGCCATGTACTAAGAGGTACCTCCAAAATGACTAGTTTCTTTTTTCTATGCAATAACTACATGAATAATCAGTTTCCTTGGACTTTTTTATGTTGTAAACAGTATGTTATTATAGTGCAACATATACAGACAGATCAATATTCAGTAGAAAACAACATAGGAATAAACTGCTAGTTAAATCTACTGCATTTCACAGATCGAGTTTGGAAAACCTCCCATTTTCTGTAACGTCTCTCATATTTATTGTGCTTTTGCCTCCCAGCACTGCGTCTCTTAACTTCTGAAAGAAGTTACATGTTACATCACACAAGATTTTTCAGTGGTTGCAGGTTTTTGTTGGAGTGTTCTTTTATTTGTGCATATCTTTCTAAATCTTTAGCCCCCGACTGTCTGGGCCGTCTCAGCTTGCTTTATCAAGACCCACTGTTATTTTCACACATTTCATAGTAGTCCTGCGAAGCCAACAAATAAATAAACACCCCTCGCACATATATGCAGCCGCGAGCAGGTGTGTACAGTAGGACACAGTCAATACAATGGAAGAAATAGAAATTGTCCTGCATACTGCTGTAGCATGCACAACTTTATTAAATAACTCTCTACGAAGGATTTGGACCAAACTTTGTGTTGTTTTAACAAAGTTTTGCAAGCTGCGACAGTGTGTGGCTTGTCTTGCAGAAGTGTCTAGACATATTTTTTTATTTGTTTCCTCAGCGCTAAACCTCTTTAATGAATCAAAAACGCATCCAAAGGCCCCTGAATAAATTTTACCCAACATTATAAGATGACCTGGTTGACTGATAAGGTTCATATTTCACAGCTGTGTAACGACAAAGTCTGAACTTTGCAATGTACGCGAGTCCTGGGAAAGACACAAATAAGAGTTTTTTAACAATGCTGAATGCTACTTTTTCCACCAGCAGTCTTCTCATACAGCAGATATGTTGGCCTAGTGCATGATCGATAGAGAGATACACACAACTATACTGTAGATGTAAGCTCTGACGTCTCTATGAAGCAGGGTCCTGAAGGTGGGAGAGATCACAAAGGAGCGTTTCAAGGACTTTTGGGTTGCAGGGCGTCTAATCTGGGCAGGAACTGCTGACTGGTTTTGATCATATACAGTAAGTCTTAGTACAGTGCTTTCTGTCCTTGGCTATCAAATTCTGACCAGGCATCATTTAGTTCCATAAAAATCATCTTGGCATATTGTTCGTAGGGTTGTCCAGTAGCCTGCAGATGGGAAGAGAGAGGAAACAGACACATTTTGTCTTTAAAATGCCTCATCTAGATATTTTAAGGGAATCACATCAAACATTTTTTCCTTGAGAATTCCACTTATAGATACACTTGATAATTAAATAGGCAGGTACACTACCGCTTAAAAGATCGGGGTCAGGAAGATTTTTTGTAAAGAAATTAATACATTTATTCAGCAAGGGTGCATTAAATTGATCAAAAGTGACAGTAAAGACGTTACAATGTTCTTTTGAACTCTGTTGTCAAAGGTTATGGTTTCCATAAAAATATTAAGCAGCACAAAGCATTTTTTTAAACTTGATAGCAATTCACGAGTTCACACTTACAAATAATCAGATAGGGAATTAGTATGCATATTTGGCGTGCTGTCCGAGGAGAGGGCTCCGAGCTCTGTATTGGCCCGAGCCCAGAGTACTCCCCCCGTATTCTGGTTTAGGAAGTAACAAGGCAAGTGTGAGGAGACGGGGTGGTGGAGAGTTGCTGAAAACTGTCCAAAAGCATAGGTGAGTCGACTGCATCGATATATATAGGTTTCTGCTCATGCTGATTGGGCAGGCATGTTGATTGCTGATTAATGACTGCTGGTTGGAGTGATGTGATGATTAGTTAGATCATTTGAACGTGTTCCTCCCGAATTTTGTTAATAAAACATCATTAAAATGTTTTTTGAGCAGCATATTAGAATGATTTCTTTCATATTAGAATGATTTCAGGCTGTTGAATTCTGAAAATCCAGCTTTGCCATCACAGGAATAAATTACATTTTAAAAAATATTAAAATAGACAACAGTTATTAAATTGTACTAATACTTTACAAATCTTTTGCTGCATTTTTGATCAATTAAATGCAGCCCTGTTGATCAAAACACTCTAAAACATTTATACTACAAAACCTTATAGACCCCAATCTTTTGAATGTTACTGTATTTTGCATCTGTGCTTTTAAGACTTCGTACTTTCTCTTTAAGTGCTTCAACGTAAACTGAACAGATGCGTCTCTTACCTTGTCAGGGTGTACTACCAGCACAGCTTTGCGGTAAACCTTCTTCACCTGCTCTGGTGTGACAAGGTCAGCCATGCCTACAGGTTTCCAGCGCGTCTCCCCTTCCCAAAGCACCGTGTGCATGGTGGACAGCAACGCTCTGATGTTCCTCTCCTTCCCCTCAATCCACTCTAGAATCTGCCAGAAATAGCACCATTATATTAAAACATAATAATCTGATTCAGTCTTGACCTAAAAAGAGGAATAGGTAAAGGACAATGTTCAGTCAGCAACGGTGAGCAAATTTGAAAATGACTGATGAATCAGAGTCAAGTATTCCAGTGTGCCATGTAAAAATATATTTAAATATCAGCTTGCATTTATGTGTGTGTGTGTGTGTGTTTTATTTTTCACCTTGAGTCTCTCTGGGTCCATTTCTTTTGCCATCTCCTCTTTTCTCATTTCTGCTATGGTTTTTGGCCCTTTCTTCTCCTTTGAGCCAGCAAAGCCCTGGCCTGAGAGTAGGTCATCAAAGTTAGCAGCCGAAACCTTTGGTCTGGTTCCTGAAAGAAACAGGTATGAGTTGCCATTAATAATATTCTTTGTTGTTGTAGTAAAGTACATATTTAGAGATACACAATATCTATACTATATCGGTCATTAACCAGTATTAGAGATTTTTTTAATTTATCGTTATAATTAGATATCTGAAGGGTTAGTTCACCTAAAAATGAAATTTCTGTCATTAATTACTCACCCTCGTGTTGTTCCACACCCGTAAGACCTTCGTTCATCTTCGGAACACAAATTCACATATTTTTGATGAAACCCAAGGTTTTTTTATCTCCCGTAGAAAGCAACGTAATTACCATCATTCAAGGTCCAGAAAAGAAAGGTATTAAAGACATGTGACTACAGTGGTTCAACCTTAAAGTTAAGAAGCGACCAACTTTATTAAATAATTTCTTGTCTTCCGTGTCAGTCTCTGACGCTTCTAGGTTCTACGCCGGCTCAGTATTGGCTGGCTCCTGCGTCAGCATCACAAGCATGCGTCGTGGTGCTCATGTGAACAGCGTCAGCCAATACTGGGCCGGCGTTTGGATATAAACACGGAAGCGCTGAACTGTGTTACTGCATCAATTCTGTATGAGACTGACAGGCAAGAGAAGAAATTGTTGAATAAAGTCCTTATTTTGTTTTGTCATTGTGCACAAAACGTATTCTCGTTGCTTCTAAGCCATTAAGGTTGTACCACTGTAGTCACATGGACTATTTTAACGATGTCTTTAATACCTTTCTGGACCTTGAATGATGGTAATTACAGAAATTTCATTTTTGGGTGAACAAACCATTTAATGTACATACTCATTTCCTCTATTTTATATTTAGAGTACCTTTGCCACCATCTAAAACTCACATAAAGTTTTTAATTTAATAAAAATAAAATTTCACTGTTAAATGTAACCTTTAGCCAATCTCAAAAACAATACAGATTTTTCTTAATTGTACATTATGAATGTACTGTATGTTGTGCCTTACAGTCCATTTAAAACAACTGATTGTAGTTTTTAGTGTTTTATTTTACTTTTTTAAAAATAGTGCAGAATTTCAATATCAGCCATCAATCAGTTATTGGCTATAATAACATAAATAAATTAATTGGCTTATAATAATGATACATGCCTAAAATATTAGAATGTTACGATGAACACATCCACATGAGCACAACTACTTCAGCCCCGACCAGATTCTATGAAGAATCACTAGACAGTTTGTGTCCAGTTACTCACCCATGTTAGGCTGTGCTTTTGCTCCAGTGGCTCCTGGCGATGCTCCACCCATGCTGGAGAAGCTGATGTTGTAGTTGGGTCTGTTCTGTGGTGAAGTGTGCGGCATAGAGGGTCCTGGTGCTTTAGGTGGGGTCTGATGTTGTGCTCCCTGGGCTGGCGGCTGCCATTGAGCCCCACCTCCGGGCTGCCATGAGGGGAAGCCTGTGCTGGGATGCCAGCCTCCAGAGGCAGTGTGCTGAGGAGAGGGAGCGGGACGCTGGGGGGAGCCCATGGGCGGAAATGCTCCTCCAGTACCAGTAGGTGTGGTGGGCTTGCTGGAGAATCCTGAACCACCTTGGAACGAATGAACACACAGATTTTAAAGGGTAATCCATGATGAATTTATTAACATAGGGCTCTAAAAAAGCTTCATTCCATTTACCTCCTCCCAGTCCAGCTCCTAGGTTACCTAGATCTGCAAAAGGGTCCAGAGTGTTGGGTTTGGCCTGGTGGGTGGGAGTCCCATGAACTGAACTGGTTGGACTAGTGCTGGCAGACTTACTTCCCATCCCAAAACCTCCTGATATGACAAATAAGAATTTATAATTTAGTGTCCTTCACTGAATATAGAATATTTAAATGATCTGGTTTCCTGTAACATATAGTTGTAAATTTTGCTTCTGTCAATATCTTACATGAAGTTATGTAAACAGGCTTGCATAAATTAGGTTTTGTCAAACTTGCAAGAATGATTTGTGATGATCTGATGTGTCTTAATAGCATCAGAAAAGATGTATGAATTTATGGATGTCCAATATGATTTCCAATTATTTTCAAACAAAACATTTGAATTGATTTTAAAACCAGTGAATTGATTTGCAGGTAAATAAATAAATAAATAAATAAATATATATATATATATATATATATATATATATATATATGAAAATATGGACAGTGCAAGTACAAATTTGAACAACTGGCCAGATCAGGCAAGGGGTATTCAGCTCTATTGATTAAAAGAAGAAGAAGAAGAAGAAAAGCAGTCATATGTTTTACAAGAGTTAACATTTATGAGCCATATGAGCTCATCACACCAGTCCAGATGGCAAGTGAGTCATTCTGTTTTTTTTTAGGTGTAATTTCAGAATTGGCCACCAGGTGTCCCTATGGCACATCTTGTGTTCCAAAAAGAACATGCCTGCAGGTGCTGGTTTGTTCCATTCCCATGCTCCTGTAGTGTTCGGCTGTTGGATGTTGACAGAGGGAGTAGTGGGTGGCACAGGTGAACTGCGACCTGTGAAGGGATCATTTTTAACTTCATAGCTCTCCATGTATCATATAATAATTTTAATAAAAAAAAATACTGAAAATCATATGGATAAAACTAAAGTTCCACATCAGCAGCACTTACATACACCAGACTATACAGTTTTATTCCTATTAATACCCATATCCTGAAGGTTTTTACAGAGAGGTTTGTTCATATATGGCCTGATTTTATTCAAATGTTATGGTATGCGTATCTAGGTAAGGAGCGCGTCATGACTGAAGTCTTTAACATATCTTTTAATAACTTGAGGAGAAATAAGGAGAACAAGCACAAACATCACAAATCAACATTAACACAGGACAAGGGACTGGCAGAAACACAGGGTTTAAATACAAAGGAACACAGGGAGATAACGAGACTAATTGATTACACATAGCTGGTTGGAATGAACTAATGATGACGCTGGCGGGAACATACAGACAAAAAGGAACACGTGACTCAAAATCCAAAAACCAACAGAGTCCAGAACACGAAGACATGTAACAACAATACTTCATTACTAAAATAATAATAATAATAATTAAGGTGAAAATTTATTTTCTTCTGGCTGTTGACAGTATTTCTGGATTTATGAGAAAAAAGAACTCTAATAAATTTAATAAAACTTTTGAACCTGGCTTTATCCAATGGTCAGATTTCTGTTATGGAAATTTAACCAAAATAATTAATATTTAATTAGATCATGCCTAATTTGCATATTTAAATATAACTTTTCATAAAACAAACAATATAATAATACAAAAATGTTTGCAATTCTTAATGCAATCAGTCTTCTGGAGAAATATGGTGATGTTTATTAGTTTTGTTTTTTTTACCCTATCACATGTGGTGTCTTGCCTTAAAAAAAAAAAAAAATTAAAATAATATATAGTATACACTAACATTCAAATGTTTGGGGTGGACAAGATTTTTAATGTTTTTGAAACATGTCTGACTGTAACTTGACATGAAATGCAGCAAAATTCTGTCCCTGGTAAAATGACTGATTAAATAAAATAATACTAAAAGAAGAAGACATTTCAATGGCTATCATTTTTATGAGTACTCTATTTGGTGTCCAATTAGAAAAGACAGAAAATCACCTTAGGTTTATTTATTCTAAACAATGAAAATATGTTAATTTATTATATTAATGTAGCTAAAAATGGTCAAATTAGTTTCTCTTTCTTTGTGTTTTCAAACAAGCAAATAGATTAGCCTTCTAGCTTAGCATAAGGCTAACTGGTTAAGAAAAGCTAGAACATGTTATGATAATGCTCCACGGGGGGGATGGGATTCTGGGACATATAGGATCTTACATAGGCGCTTTACTAGATAAACATTTGCAATGTATTATAATGTATCAATTTTATCTCATTTTCAGTAGATGTAAGACTCTGAGTAACAGAATGTAGCAATCTGCAGTATTATGCAGTGCTCCTTTCAAGTTCTCTTGCAAAAAAAAAAAAACACTATAGTTCAATAGTGCTATTTCAAGGCCTTTAGGGGTTTTAGTCAAAGAGGACATTTCAAAATCACACGGCACTGGTATGAAGTGATTACAAACAGTGTTAAATTTTGTTGCTGTATTCTGTATCAGAGTTAATCTGCCTCACTTATTCCCAGAAACATAATACAGGGTTCCAGTTGTCCTTCACAGGGCACATGCTGCTATCGACCACACATTGTACTTGAAACAAATAATCAAGCTCAAGGGCCAAATAATAATTCCACTCTTTCCAATTCATCAAACATCAGCACTTTTAAACAGAGTTGTTTTATAGAGATAAATCGCAAGGCTATTTTGCTGATCATATGCTGGAGGATTTAACACAAAAGAGCTTGGCTGGTTGTTATGGTGACATTGCCCACACACTAGCACTACTGAGAGGCAAAAGCGCATGCCTTACCCATGCCCATGTTCTGCATTGTAGGAGACGGAGATCGTGCAGCATGCAGGAAGGGGTCTGGCTGCCCCATATTACCTGGACCCAGGAACGCCCCCATGAAGTCCTGCGGCTTAGAGGCGGGAGCGGGTGCGGGCCCAGACCCGAATGGGTCGAAAGCTGAAGAATTAAAGAAAGGATTCAGTATCTTTTGTTGAAATGGACATTTAAAAGACTTCTCACATCTGAATGGATAACATAAGTTCAAAGCTGTTGTCAAAATATGCACACCTGTGACCACACATCAGTAAAATGGTATATTTTTGTTCCTTCAACATCTTACTGACTCCTGTATATATATATATATACAGGAGTCAGTAAGATGTTGAAGGAATATTTTTGCTTATGCTCAACATCATTTATCAATAAAAACAGTAATATTGTGAAATATGATAACAATTTAAATAACTGTTTCTGTTTTAATATATTTTAAAATGTAATTTATTCCTGTGAAGGCAAAGCTGAATTTTCAGAAGCCATTATTCCAGGCTTCTAATGCTCTCTTTGGTGAATAAAAAAAATTAGAAATCTCTTTGATGAATTTATTTAAAATAGAAATCTTTTCTAAAATTATAAATGTCTATACTGACACTTTTGATCAATTTCATGCATCCTTACTTAACACACAGCATTTATTAAAAAATAAATAAATAAATTCTTCCTAATCCCAAACGGTAGTGAATGGTAGTGTAAATATATTTGATGGGAAAACTATTATTAATGCAATAATTCATTATTATTATTATTGCCACTGTTATGAAATAATATTAATAAATAATCATTAATAAAATAAATTTGTATTTGAATTTGTAAATGTAACAGCCATTTTATAAAACAATATACCATGTTACAGCAATTTTAAATGAATGTTCTCTCAAACACTACGTGTTATTATGTTGTCATTCAAATTTCTCACTATTATCAACCAAGATGCTGCGTTGACTCCTGACAAACAACTCAGCTAAATCAGTTCTTTTTTAAAAAGCCATAAAACATATGTATTACCTCCAGATCGAGGTGATGGACAGGGTGACGAGGAAGTTGTGGATCTCCGCGGGGTGGACTGAGCAGAGGTGGGGCCGCTGGCCGACTGTGGTGTGGGCGGAGCTCCAAACAGATCTCCCAGCAGGTCCGTGGTGGTACTGGTGGTCGGAGGTTGTGGAGAGGATGGAGGAAGCTTAGCTGCATCACCGTCCAGCCCCAGTAGATCTACTTCCTCTGCTGCTGGAGGAGGGGCCGCTGCAGACTGGGGCTCCGGCTTCTTAGGCGCTTTTGATTTTTCATTGCTCGTGTTGCTCTGCTGGCTAGAAAGGGAGAGCATCTCATCATCTGAGGGTTCACTCTCCTCATTCGGACCCACTCTGCCTCCGCAAGTCCCATGGCCTTGGGCAGGATCTAAGGGACAGATGGAGAAATGGTTAGATCTAAAGAACAAAGTCAAGTTTGCCCGCATGATTTGTGTGTTATTTTTAAGTTTTATGTGAGAAGCATACCATTTCAGTGTACCTCTCAAATTCAAAGCCACTAAAATCAGTTATTTTGTCACTACCAATCAAACTGTCTAAATTTAATAGTCAACTACAAATCTATTAATGACCTATTTACTGTTGACTCTCACAAGCCTCCTACACTACATCTTACCTTCCAAGTCCAAGCCCTCCATTTCGTCTTTTCAGCAGAAAATAAAGTACATTAAACAGATGGTGTTTAGTTTAATGGTGCACAGACACTCCACAGAATGCCAGCGAGTGACTGATGAGTTGACTTGTTTAAAATGTTCACTGAGGGACAAACTACTGAGCTCTTAATGGTAATTAACTCCACAGGGCCACTTTTTCTCTTTCTATCATATGAGAAAACAGCAACTTTGCTTCAAGATAAAGAAAATAAGGCCTTCCAATTAGGGCTGTGTGATATAACTCATGAAATAAACTCCTGTTCAAAAGTTTGCGGTAAATGCTGAACAAAATTCTGTTCTTTTGAACTTTCTACTCATTAAATAATCCTGAAAAAATGTGGCAGAGTTTACACAAAAATATTAAGCAGCACAATGGTTTTCAACAGTTAATAATGTTTCTTGAGCACCAAATCAGCATATTACAATGATTTCTTGAGGATCATGTGAAACTGAAGACCGGAGTAATGAGTGCTGAAAATTCAGCTTTTAATTAAAATATATTAAAACAGAAAACAGTTATTTTAAATTGTCACAATATTTCATATTATTATTATTTTTACTGCATTTTAGATCAAATAAATGCAGTCGTGGTGAGCATAAGAAGAAAAATATACCTTAATATTTATGTATTGCTGACATAGGTTAAACGGGTGATTTTTTTTTCTCAATCAGACACTACACATTTTAACTTCTCATACTTCTGAGTCTCATGGTCTAATAATGGCCAATGCATTTAATATATGTTGTCAGCAAAATCAATATGAATGTATTGTGGATATAATATCTCCCAGACCTAGTTCTAATGTGCTCATTAAAAAAATAAGAACCAAACCCATTTGTTTAGCTTTTTTGTGTTGTGTAGTATTATACAAACTAGTAATATATATAGGATTTATGTGCGTTACCTGCAACAGCAAGTGCATCCTGGTGTTCCTGATGACAGGAGAATAGCACGTTGGGGCTCAGGTCTTTGGTGGGGAATTGCTCCCACGGTGGGGTGAGATCTTTCTGTTTCTCTGTGCTTTCAACCTCAATGTCTAACAGCACATGAAACAGCTGTGGGTATTTCTCTGGAGAATCACAGGCATCTAGCTCTGTCCTGGACAAACACACACAGACTTCACTGCAAAGCTGCAATTAGTTAAACAACATGTACTGTCCATAAACATTTTTTTTGTTTTTTGTTGTTTTTAAGATTTTAGGTTTAAATTTCTTTGACTGTATAAGGAAAAGTGTATATGCTGCGGTGCTGTAACTGGTTACCCCATATATTTTAAGTTGCGATAAAAAAGAAGAAGTGCGAGATCTTTTCTTCCATATTGTGACATACATCTAAGTGTAACGGATCATCGATAAAGATGGAATTTAGGGCGGGGACTTGGTTTTATGCATCAGTAGTTTACTGAATTTCATGATATTAATCATTTTTAATCACATTTTAGCTTTTTATTTTGTATTTTTTACAGTGCACTTAAATAGGTGTGAGAAATCATTAAAAGGCCAAATATACCATTTAGTCTATAAATTAATATAATGTCATAGAATTGTATTTATAATGACAAGAATTTAAAGAATGTTGAATGAAGTAGTTTTACACCCTAGTCAGGTGTCCTAACCAGGTGCTACATGATAAAGTAAAAAGCAATCTCCTCCATGTAAATCAGAGTTTTTGTCCTAACATGCTGTAGCAGTGACAAGCAAAAAGTGACTGGACATTTTGTCAATCCACTATGTGTACTTTTGAATTAATTTGAAATCTAGATTCTGCTTAAAATCTAGATGAACTGTTTCAGGTTTTTCATCGTTACAGCGTGATGATTATGAAAGAAGTGGAAAGAAACACTTACTTCATAAACTTTAAGACTGTTGTGCCGGGGGCGATGAAACCAGTATGGAACTGAATCTGGAGTATCTGGGTATTTGTTACCTGCAAACACCCCAGAATTTAAACACTGACAAATGCTGAAGATGTTGTAACCTTTCAAGCACTAACAGCTAGCAAGAACAGAAAGCTTACATCAGGATTCCTACACATTTTCCATTTCAAAACTCCATACTTTTCTATACTCAAATTTCCAAACCTCTCGATAGATTTTTCAGACTGTATTTAATATAAATGGGTCATACGGTATCATTTTCAGCATTATATTTGGTATATAGTACAGCAATTTGAAAATATTTTGTTTTCTCTGTTTTACATTGGTTTTTCTTGAAGTGACATCATGTGCTTACATGATCAGAAGAAACCTAAAATGCTTTATAACCAATACAATTTCACCTCTGACAAATCAATTTGATACTGTAAATGTGGTTTGAATAGCATGTTTACCAAGCAGCAAAGTATAGTCTGATTTAGATGATTGTTTGCTCCTTTATCTGTTTCTGGTTTGAGTGACACACGCATATCCGTTTATTGAAATTCAAAAGAGATTCACTTATGGCAAAGACAAACAGTTTTGTGTAATGAAAATGTGCCTGGAATTTATTCATTCGTGTTTGACAATCACCAAACAATCTTGCAATGAAAACAATCTGCTTGTATTATATATTTAAAAAAAATCTTAATTTTATATTTTAGAAAACTGAATAGGGGAAAATTTGTATATTATATTCATTCATTACACACAGACTGATATATTTCAAATGTTTATTTCTTTTAATTTTGATGATTATAACTGACAATTAAGGAAAATCCCAAATTCAGTATCTCAGAAAATTAGAATATTGTGAAAAGGTTCAATATTGAAGACACCTGGTGGCACACTCTCATCAGCTAATTAACTCAAAACACCTGCAAAGGCCTTTAAATGGTCTTTCAGTCTAGTTCTGTAGGCTACACAATCATGGGGAAGACTGCTGACTTGACAGTTGTCCAAAAGACGACCATTGACACTTTGCACAAGGAGGGCAAGACACAAAAGGTCATTGCAAAAGAGGCTGGCTGTTCACAGAGCTCTGTATCCAAGCACATTAATAGAGAGGTGAAGGGAAGGAAAAGATGTGGTAGAAAAAAGTGTAAAAGTAATAACCGCACCCTGGAGAGGATTGTGAAACAAAACCCATTCAAAAATGTGGGGGAGATTCACAAAAGGTGGACTGCAGCCAGAGTCAGTGCTTCAAGAACCACTACGCACAGACGTATGCAAGATACAGGTTTCATGTCTTGTGTCAAGCCACTCTTGAACAACAGACAGCGTGAGAAGCGTCTCGCCTGGGCTAAAGACAAAAAGGACTGGACTGCTGCTGAGTTGTCCAAAGTTATGTTCTCTGATGAAAGTAAATTTTGCATTTCCTTTGGAAATCAGGGTCCCAGAGTCTGGAGGAAGAGAGGAGAGGCACACAATCCATGTTGCTTGAGGTCCAGTATAAAGTTTCCACAGTCAGTGATGGTTTGGGGTGCCATGTCATCTGCTGGTGTTGGTCCACTGTGTTTTCTGAAATTCAACGCAGCCATATACCAGGAAGTTTCAGAGCACTTCATGCTTCCTGCTGCTGAACAACTTTATGGAGATGCAGATTTAATTTTCCAACAGGACTTGTCACCTGCACACAGTGCCAAAGCAACCAGATCCTGGTTTAAGGACCATGGTATCCCTGTTCTTAATTGGCTGAAAAACTCACCTGCCCTTAAACCCATAGAAAATCTATGGGGTATTGTGAAGAGGAAGATGTGATATGCCAGACCCAACAATGCAGAAGAGCTGAAGGCCACTATCAGAGCAACCTGGGCTCTCATAACACCTGAGCACCACACCACAGACTGATCAACTCCATGCCACGCCACGTTGCTGCAGTAATTCAGGCAAAAGGAGCCCCAACTAAGTATTGAGTGCTGTACATGCTCATATTTTTCAGTTGGCCAAGATTTCTAAAAATCCTTTCTTTGTATTGGTCTTAAGTAATATTCTAATTTTCTGAAATACTGAATTTGGGATTTTCCTTAGTTGTCAGTTATAATCATCAAAATTAAAAGAAATAAACATTTGAAATATATCAGTCTGTGTGTAATGAATGAATATAATATACAAGTTTCACTTTTTGAATGGAATTAGTGAAATAAATCAACTTTTTGATGATATTATAATTACATGACCAGCACCTGTATATATATATATACTCACTCTATAGTTTTCTTCTCTGCTGCAGCTTTAAATTTAAAAGTGCTAACAGTTAGTTATTGGTCTCATACCTTGGCCTGAAGTGCATGGGAACGCATGTGATAGACTGAAATCACCACGTCTCCTTGGGCACTCACTCCCACAGGAAAGACCACTTTGCCCTCTTGAATCCTGTGTTCCCTGTGAGAAGCATACAAGAAGATATACTTTAGCTTTACACAAAATATATAATCATTTTTTAAGTGCTACATAAATGATCTTGTACACAATTCAGAAATGCCCTTTAAAATTGAGGTTGCAAACAGCATGCAGAAGTAATTCAAATTTGATTTTCAGGACATAGAATTTAAATGGGATTAAACGCTTTCATTAGAACTAGTTTTAGTGTATATTTAATAATAAATTTTATTTTTCAGAATGAATTATTCATACTGTATATATGTTCATCATACAAATAACATGGGGATTTCTTTAAAATTTCAATTCAGGTAAATTCTTCTTCCTGTCATTCTAATTCAATCTCCAATTCGACTTCCTGTGGGGTGTGGCCAATTTAAATTGTGGAAAATTTGCTTAAATTGTGGATTTTGTTCAATTCTGTTCTCTTGATATTTTGCACACTACATCTGAAATGAACAATTTTGTGATAACTGACAATAAGACACAAATTTCCATATTTGATAGGACAATATATTACTATTCATTACATATAACTTCAGCTATATTAAATGAACCATTAGGAGAGTATCTGTATGGACATGCTTACCTCATTTTCTCATACTCCTGAGCTGTAGAAAATATCTTGGTCTCACCAATAAGTACGTCACAAAATGGACGACAGCCACTGCGCTGTTTGTTGAAGCAAGGAACAGGACTCATTGTGACGGCTTTAATGACTAGCGGTTTAGAGTGGGGTACGGTGGGCTTCTCTGAGACTAAACTGCATACATAACCTATGTACCTGAATAAATACACACACACACATACAAGACTGTCATATCTTGTTTAATCTGGGACATGTCTGTTTAATATGTTTATGACTAACATGCAGAGCAAATGACATTTCAAGACAAAAAAGGTAATGTATGCCATACTTAGCAATTTTATTAGTTCATTAGTTCTACTGTAAGATTATTGTTGAGTATTTATGCCATTCAGTAATTTCTATCAAAGCTACACTTTGCGAGAGCTGCAATCTGATTGGTCGTACCTCCTATGGGAGGGCCACAGGCCAGATCCAGGCCTCTTGGCGCTGAGAAGATGCATGGCTGGCACCGGGTTGGCAAAAAGGTGGCAGAAACAGAACATGGCACAGACCAGCACGCCCGAAGGAGATCTGCCATCCTGAAAGAGCAAACATGGGTTAGGACAGGCTTGGATAATACAGATGTTTCTTGATAAGTTCCTCGTTTTCTCTTGTACTTATAGCCCAGTGTTTTAGTCTTCATTGTCAGTTTTTGTGTAGTGTTTTCTTATTTTTTTATGACCTGTCTTGGATTTTCTTTTGTGTGAATAAAGCTGGAATTAGATCCTTAACTCTCTCCCTGTCTAAACTATATTACATTATATATTAATATTTGTGTTAAATGATTCATCAATATTTTACAAAGCAATTAATCACACTGCGAAACATCTTTCAGGCTTTCTGTTTGTGGCATATTTTTTTATTATTATTCAAATCATGAATATTTTGTACCACACAGTTCCATTAAAAAAGGCTAATTTGACATAGTGTACTACTTTTAATTTTATGTAGCTGATAATGATGAATGGTGTGTAACAAAACTTCCAGGAATGTTTTATTTCTTTGCCAGCTAATCTCAGAAATGTATATTTTTTCTAGGTTTTTTATGGCTTAAGAAACTCAGGGCCTTTTTGGCCATCGTGAAAAGAACATGGCTCAAATGTAAACAATGAATCTGGTTTTATGGTCATGGCTGTTAGTGGTTAATAAACATCAAAAGACCTCCTTACCGAACAGGTGATCACACACACATTCTTAGGGTTTTGCTTGAGCCAGTTGTACATATTCTTACACACGGCAAATAGGTTGTGAAGACTCGGGGCCTGCCTAGAAGGCCAGTTGCATTCAGAAACCTACAGATGAACGAGAAGGGAAATTATGAGAGGAAGAAGTGAGAGAGAAGAACAGATGAGTACAGGGAAATACAAATGAATAAAGATTTGGATAATCATGGATAAAATAAATATTTTTTAAAAGACATACAAGAAAACAATTCCTACAACAGCAAGGGATTGGTGTAAGGAGAAAACTTCAGAATCATCACATATCACATATATTATTTATATATGAGCCAAACCTTCAACATAAATAATACATCAATGTTGCTGCACTTTTGTCATTAAAAAAGAACAACAAGTCATCCCAAAATGATATCTTTTATGACTATAACAGCAAATAAGTCATGAGCTAGAAATAGTTGAGTCACGCAGTTAATCATAGGAGTTATTTAATTACGTCACAAAAGCACCGTTTAATAATTAATGAAAAAAGGCCATAAGAGTCAAGACAGCCACTAGTATCATTTCTAGACAGAATTAAGTCTTCAAGAATAAGTAACTCGCACTCACACCAGTGTTTCCCAAATCTTTTAAGTAAACTGTCTGGGCATGTCTTGGCCCATGCTTCTGTTAAGATGGCATTTTGTCTTGTTTACTATGTTCATCTACAAAACAGTTAATTTTCTGTTTAATTTAAAAGTTTGTGCAGTGTTAATGATGACTGTCTTTTGCCATACTAGTATTTTCTTAATGGTTTCTTCTCAGACCTGGGCATGTTGACCAGTTTCATCTGACTTCTTGCTAGATCCTTTCAAAGTTGGTGTGATGTATGGGCCTTTTTTAAAGGTTTATTCACACACTAGTTCCTCTCATTAGACTGTGCAATATACACTTTTCTCTTTGACTTTGTTTTTTCCTCCTAAAACTCATCATACTGCTTAAATATAGTGCAGGAGAGTTTCAAAAACAAGCATTCTCATTATTCATTTTCATGGTATGCATCTACAGATCTCGAATTTCTTTTTAAAAACATTTGTGTTCTGCTGAAGAAAGGAAGTTGTACACATCTGGGATAGCATCAGGGTAAATGCATATTGAGAATTTAGTTTTTGAACAAATTCTTAAAGGTATTTGTGTTGGTTAAAGCAAGGGCTATTTTCTTAACTTACTGTTAAGAAATGTGAGGGGGGCAGGAGATGGGTGTGAAATACTAGAGACTCTCAGGAAAAACAGGTATGAAGTGTTGACAGGTACGAACTGAAGATACGTCAGTTAGGCTTTTTTGTAAGTTGAACAGGTAAGTTGAGTCTGGTGGAAGCTAGATATTTTACTTCATAACTTGTTAAATATGAATAGTTTTCTTACACAAACACATTACTTCGCTTCAGAAGGCCTTTATTAGCCCCTGGAGCTGTGTGGAGTACATTTATGATGGATGGATGCACTTTATTGAGCTTCAAACTCGTTGGCCCCGTACTCTGCCATTATAAAGCTTGGACACGTCTGGATATTTATTAATATAACTCTGATTGTGTTCATCAGAAAGAAGAAAGTCATATAAACCTGATGCCTTGAGGGTGAGTAAATCTTGGGGTTATTTTCATTTTAAAGTGAACTAATTCTTTAAAATGGACATTTTTATGATGATTTACTTTTGACAACAATATGGATGAAAAACAAACTTGTCATGTAGCTTCCTCTCATTTTAATGAGACATTTGGGACATAATGTATAAACATTTTACATGACTGATTTAATATGGATTGTGATTTAAGCTACAAAGTGAAAATATTAGTAATGGTTGTCCATTTTTTGACATTTCCCATGACATTTTACAGAGGGACCATCCTCTTTAATGTCAAAAATTTCGTTGGCCCACTCCCCACTATTGAATTTTGCTGTAAATCCTATTCTGAGCTCTAACACAAATACTTGCAGTCAAATAAAAATGAAAAAATATTGATGAAATACATGAAAAATATTCACAGACAACTAGACTTTTCAAGCACTGCTATGATGCTTTAAGTTTGACGTTGACTAGTCGCTGATCATGTGATTTTGACACAAACAACATGACCGCCTTGCAGAAGACAACAGGTGAGGAGCCCGGTGAGTCATTGCAGTAAAGCAGCATTGGTACATCAGGTGTGTGGAAATACTTCACTAAAGATGATGCCTGTACTGTCACTTGCAAAACATGCAAGACTGTCCTGAAATATAACAAAAGTACAAGCACAATGCACACTCATCGGAAAAGGCATCTGCTAATGCTAGGTCAGGAATGATGCAAATCATCTCGACAGCAGTCAATTAGCAACTTCACCAAACGTCCTGCTGTGACAGAGAAAAGACGGCAGCAAATCAGCAATTTGCTGGTGAATTTCATTGTCAAAGACATTCGACCTTTAGCTTAAGTGCATGAAGAAGATTTTAGAGAAATACTGCACTTTTTTTTTTTTAACTTGGCTAAAAAAAAAAAAAAAAAAAAATGGGACACCACTCCACAACAGCTGAAGAACTCAGTGAATATTTATTAACGCCACATATTCCCACCATAGAGGAAACCCTGGCCCACGACCAGGACAAATTTCCCAGTTTGGCCAAGCTCTGCAAAATCTACTTTGTCCCAGCTACATTTTTTTCACTGGTTTGGAATACCATCACCCAACAGCAGGCGAGCCTCCATCCAACCCACATTGATGCCCTCATCTTCTCATATGCCAACCAGGATCGAAAAGCAAAAACTGTGACTGTTACAGTTACAACATGTTGTGTCGGTATCTGTAAAATATTTGCGAATAAATCTGCAAATCGTGGCATGTTGCAAAGCATTCCCATCTCTTGTGTTTTTATTAATGACGTTATCAGCCATTAGTCAACTTAGACTCGATTTTAATCACATAACTATCAATTTCAATAAATCCGATGTTGTTCAAGCCCTGCTTAATAACATCTTATATAGTTTTGTAGGAAAATATTTTTTCAGTGTTCACTTTTATTGGCACAGACAACATTTGCATTTAACCTATTTTCCTAGTTTCTTGTACTATTAAATGTGGTGCAATATCACATATTTTGGTGGAAACTGCATATGGAAATTATAAGCAGATGAGGCTACGAAAGTTAAAAAAGGTATATAGCCTACTTTCAGGGTGAAAGCCCCAGATGTTTGAGAGCAGATTGTTTTGACAGCTCAGCGAGCAATGATAGAGAAACTTTCTCTGACAAAGACCTAAAGGCAAATTTATTTATAAATGAAATCCAGATGGGACGTTTAACAAAGGTAAAGTGATTTTCAGTCTTTGTATGTTGCAATTTAATTATGTATGAAATTTCCCCCATGAGCATTTGCACCATCATTATGTACAAATTTTAATAAGAAGTTATGACTTACAGGCAACAAAGACAAGATGAAAATCTTTCTGAGTACTTTAACGTGAACACAAGCTACTTAGCCCACTGGCACTTTGATTTGTAAAGTGATCTGGAATGTGAAATGAAAGTATGTACGTCAGGAAATGCGACTTATTGCACTCACTCTGTTGGAGAACTTGGCCCCTCGGTAGTTCCTCTGTGACAGGTTGAAAACAGTGTAGTGGTCGGCATGCCGTGAGTCCAGGAACGAACGGATATCCTCTGTGTGGTTCCTGTAGCCCATCTCCACCGTCTCAGCAGGATATGACATCACTGACAGAGTAAACAGACAATTAGCAAAGGATTAACATGTGATATACTACACTTCATTTGTCAAAGATTTTGTAAGAACATTTCTTTGTTGAACTTGGAGTCGATTGTTTTATTTGTGATAATGCAATGAAATATGACAAATTGTGTAGACATAATATTTGTCCAGGGTATCGTAAAAAGAAACTATGAACACATGCAAAAACAAGAGAGAACCAATGAAATGTATATAACTGATTCTGTTGTATGATGAATGCTTTTTCCTGTGGGCTATTTTTTTTTCTATGCATTTTTTTTGCATAGTAAAATAAAACCTGTAGCTGTAGTTTGCATGATTTTTACCAAATAATTTTGTCATATAAATACCAAGTTTAGTGTTTTGTTCTTCCTTTATATTTAAAATATTTTAAAAATATAAAATATTTTCCTCATATTTTTATGGTTTAATTGAACTTGTAGAGTCATTAAATATATATCCCCTCTGAACATCACTTTTGGCCATACAGACCAAAGTCATGAGAGTGAGAAATAAGTAAATACATTAAACTAACAGACTGATGATATAATAACAGTTAAAAACAGAGGATACACAAAGTCCACACATTTGTAATACTTGTAAATCCATCCATGTGTGAAACAGTGAATGCAATAACAAAAATAAATTGGTACACGAACATGGTCAACATTCACTATCACAGAATTATTCATTACTCACCGATAATGCGTGTGGTGATGTAGGCAATGTCCAACTCTCCTTTTGTATATCTAAATTGTACACAAGAGCACATATAAACTCAGTATAGACAGCATAAGATATTCATTTTCATTTTGAAGGTATAACTTTTTTTTATTTCATTAAATTATTCTGATGTCCTTAATAAAAATGGTAAAATTCTTATTAATCAATACATTAAGGTAAAATTGTAACATATTTTACTTAAAAAGTAATTAAAACGTATAATTGCGGTAATGATAAATGCATCTAGTACTTATATACTGTACATATAACAATACTGTTCAAAAGTTTAGGGTCACTATAAAAAAAAAAAAACTCAATTTCCAATAAATGCAGTTCTTTTGAACTCTTACTTTTCATCAAAAAGCCGAAATATCACAACTGTTTTCAGCATTAATACTAATAAGAAATATTTCTTGAGCACTAAATCCGCATTTTAGAATGATTTCTGAAGGATCATGTGACACTGAAAACTAAAGCAATGGAATAAAGGAATACATTTAAAAAATATATTATATTAATATATAACAGAAGTATAAAAATCAGTTAGATTATTCTAAAACAGAAAGAATAACTATAATATTTCACAACATATCTGTAAAACAATCAAATAAATGCAGCCTTGTTGAGCATAAGTGACTTCATTCAAAAACAAAACAAAAAATCTTACTGACCCCAAACTTTTGTACATTGTGTATATTCATGCCTTCAGTCATCTAACTGTATTCTAGACATAGAGGACCACATTACACAACACCCAAATCACCTGGTAATCTGCTGAAGCGTGAAATCCCTCTAATGAGATCATATGTAAACAAGCTACTATTCTAAGCCTCTGTGCAAGAGGTGAATGAAATATACTAGTTTACATTGTGTGTCTGTGTGTTTGTGCAGTGGTCTGTATGTGTGTGTGGGTGTCATTCACCCTTTACACAGTGGTGGAAAATTGCAGCTTGTTTAATCATTATCAATGTATTTGTGTGTGTATGTGTGAGAGAACGGCACAGAGTTGGAAAGATTTTTTTTTTATTATTATTATTATGCTTCATGTTGATAATTTACGTTTTAATTTAGCAAGGTCCGTATGCAGTACATTTTCATGTCCCAATCAAGTTTCAATATATTGGACAAAATATTTTTGGTTACCTAATAGAAAATTTAATTTTCACTGAGTTTAATAACGCTCTCTGACTTAAGAGCACCCTAAGTAACCCATGGTGGATCTGATCTGCTTCTGGGTCAGTCAGAGGTGAAATGCTACATTACATAAGAGCTTCGTGCTGTGTCTACCCATTAGTGTTGAATGCTTTCCTTTCAGCTGAGTGATAAACGCACAATAGTTCAAAAGTTCTGGAAGCTCAGCTATCCCATGCATCACCAGAGTATGCTCTGGATAACTGCACACCAGCTGGGTCACAAAACCGTGACAAAGAGTAAACAGGAGTTCCATGCTGAACCAGCAGCTTTCTGTCTCAGGTCAGTTATGCAGTTGATGATAGTGATGATGTTTATGAAGGTATTGTGCCGTTAACATGAAGATATAATGTCAGTAAGAGCAGACACATCATTGGTTATTTTGCATATTGCCTGAGATACGTATGTGAAGTATAACCGTACATAAATATACATATAGAATATTTAAAATAACAATAACAACAACAAAAAAAAAACACACTGACCCTCTCTTCAAAACTTGTGTCAATCTCAGAGAGACCAGAAGCCATGCTGTAACGAACCAACACCATCACTGTGCGAGTGCCCATATCTATTCTCATGCCAATACTAACACACACGTACCTAAACAGAGTCATTACATTGTGAAATCTTGATTTATTAATAGTAACATTCGTTACACAAAACTAGGTCACCAGGAACTCATTTGAAAGACCTTGACTCTGTTTTCTCTGAATTCTTACACATGAACACAAGTGCAAACATGCACAGATTTGTTTTTCTATCATGGTGGGGAATATTAATGGACTTCTATTGTTTTTATACTCAGCAACATTATTTGGTATATTTAATAAGCTGTTTTCTAATTTAGGACAATGTAGGTGATTCCTTGTGCACACAAATCCTAACCTACACACAAATAAACCATGAGGACTTACGTGGCCACTTGGTTCATAACCTTGGTAGAGGTGTCTTTGATGGTGTCTTTGAGGTTGTCCTTAATGTTGCTGAAGAACTTTCCAGCACCTCCTTTCACCATATCCAGAAGTCCCCCTCCATAGTTTCCGTCCATATCTGGAGATGGAGGGCCTTCAAATGAGCAGAATTTCATATCTTACAACACACATGCAGACGGGACACCACAAACACGCATTTTACATGTCATGACTAGTGATGGACTTGTATATCGATATATACACTATCTAAAAGTTACATTTTTTTTATTATTATCAATTTTGAAAACAGATGTGTTGATTCATATTTTTGTGGATGGATTTTTTTTTTGATGAATATAAAGTTCAAAAGAACATGCTTTATTTGAAATAGAAATCTTGTAATAACATAAAATTCTTCATTGTCACTTTTAAACAATTTAATGCATCCTTACAGAATAAAAATATTAATTTCTTTAAGAAAAATCTTCATAAATACAACATTTTTAATGGTAGTGTATAAACTCGGCTAAACACTAGTCATCACTACACATATTTTCATGCTTGTACAATGACTAGCATGCAGTCTACCATGAAAACAAATGTACATCTTTAATCAAACATGCAGCATCATTAAGGCAGTTGTCTAATGCTGCAGTGGCACTGATCACCAAGGAAACTCAATGTCAAAGCATGTGTTAAACGTTTCCCTTGTAAATATAGTTACTATATGCTCAAAACCAAAGCTGGTCCACCACCTTCTCTTCTAAACCAGGAACTTTCACAAAGGCATTATATGAAATATAGGAAGTCCTCATAAATAGGCTAATCAATTATAAATGCTACTGTATGTACTGATGCCTCGCGAGCCAAATGTGCATTAGATGATGATGGTACAAAGTTGTATGTAAGTGAACGGAAAAGAGACAATGAAATAGACTTGAGGAAATGGAGAAAACATCGAGCATCTGGCATGTTTGTGAGAGTGAGTCAGTGTTATATGTCCTTGACGGTAGACCACACCCAAAATCAAAAATCTGACTCAGCCAACTCCCACTCAGCTACAGATTTCACCTCTTCATGCACACACACACGGCTGAATTAAAAACAAGTCTGGCAATTCTCATCCGTAAGTAGACAGGCTACAATATTGGGTGGTCAAACAATGTCATGCATCAGCATTCTAATACATACAGAACCTACCACTGTCAGTGAGAGTCACGCAACCCACAGTGGTCCTCCCTTTGTTGCTATATGGCCTTCACTCTACGGACTTTCTAAATGTTTGCTATGGCCTGCCTTCAAGTATAATATGTACAACAAATATAGAATTTTTTTGTTATTTTTAATTAGTCAATGAAAATAGTTCCAAATAAAGCAAAAGTAGAATCAAAATTTAAATGATTTGTTTGAATTAATGATTCACACTTGTTTTATTTATGAATGAATCATTGACCCTTGAGCAAATGATTCAATGACTCACTCATAAAGTTTCTTGTTGCCGCCTACTGGCATAACGATAAAACCTGCAGAAATAGTCTGTGCATAGTAGAGCTGCCAAGTTTAACTCTTTAAAAGAAGCAATTTCGATTTCAAACCACCATCTACTGACACATTCTCCCTGTTTGTTTCCTAGGTGACTGATTAATCCCATCTGTATCTTTTTGAGTTCTCTATGTATATAAGCACTCCCTGTTTTGTTAAATCCTCTGTCGGTTCTCATGATTTAGAGTGGTGAATGTGATTATTATTTGTGTATTCTCATGGTTAAACTCTCTGTATTTATTAAAGTATCTTTGTAAGAAATTCTACATCACGCATCTTGTGTCTACCACCATACACGTGACATGACAGATCATGTGCTTTCAAAATTTAAATCTTTGCGCTGTTGCTGTTTGGATCTAAACACTGATATCTATAGTAGTGATAGATAGGAAATAAATAGAAACGTAGATAGATTGATTCACTGATCCATTCATTCAGCCAATTCATTAAAAAAAGAATTCCATTTTGAATGGGAACTCACACTACGTTCTGTAGAGGGCACTTTGGGGATTTTTTTGTGCCTTCTGATGTCTGAAGCATGTGTAAAAATATGACAATATCATTGGCCAACAACAGTCCGTGACATCACTACTGGTATGACAATGAGGACAAATGGGCACCTGTAATAGATGTCATCAGCTTTTTTGCCTTCAGTAGACTGTTTGTTTTGAATGTGTTTTCAAGGCGGTGTTTGAGGCTGTGGAAGCTCAGATTGTGGGGATCACATGTTGAGCTGGTGGAGGAAAACTCTCTGCTAGCCCCGCATACAAGGAACTGCTGGAAGTTATGGCCCGTGCTACAGAAAGATTAGATCTCTCAGATTGCTCACGGACCTTTAGACAAGCATTTTTTGCCTGGCCATAAATATGCAGCTCCTGTGAGTCTTCCATTTCTCACAGGGGATGCGCGAGCATGGATATGTTTCGATGCCTCCTATGGAAGATCCGCTCCAAAGCGATCTTACTATGGAAGAAACATTAATGTTGATAGCGTGGCTTTTAAGAAATTTATACCGTGCAATCCCAGCTCTGTGCATTAAACATCAGGGGACCCTGGGCCTTCTCAGTCTGAGGACTACAGATGGGCCCAGAGGTAGAGTGTCACCAATTGTGCCCTCCCCCCTCCTGCACAGGGGGGCAGGGCCCAGAGAAGGTGTAATCAGAGAAAGGCGAAGATGGATTTGACGGAGGCTATCGAGAGTAAATGTGCTGGCAACCTGCTAAGCTTTAGAGGGAATTATTATATACCCTCCTTTCCTGTCCCTCACAATGACCCTTCATGAGTCATTTCTTATAGTAAGGTGAGATGTCTACCCCTGATAATCCCTAAGTATCCCTAAGCAGGCAGCTACCTTAGGCACTGAAGTGGTAAATGCCTCCCCTGAAAATTGGAGCTTTTATGTAGGTGGCTCCTTCATGACCCTTGTAAATATGTTTAGGGTTGAAGCTGCCTCCCACTAATGGCAGGGTCTTTAAGTAAGCAGCTCTCTGCCTCGTGAAGCAGATGCTGCCTTCCCCTAAGTTTGGTCCTTAAAACAGGTGGTCCACTCATGAGCCACTGCAGTGCTTTTAGGTGGAAGGTGCCTCACCATTTGATGGGTTTCTTACGAAGACAGCTCCCTTACATCTCATGAAGTTGAGGCTGCCTCCCCAAAGGTTGGGTCTCTAAGCAGGCGGTCACTTCATTAAGTCATTGCAATATGTTCTATGGCTCATAAGGAGTAACTTCTTTTATTTATTATTAGGAAGTTCCTTCACTGATATTTATTGGAGTATCCTCACCCCTGAGTGGGTTCCTTTTAAGTAGGAAGCTCCTCAAACCCACTGGTGGGAGCCTTTTCCCCCAAGTTTCGGGTTTAATTAGTAGGAAGATTCCTTGAGTACTGGCAAGGAGTGGGCTTCCCCCAAATTTGCATAAGCTTCAAGAAGCCCACCTTGAGGCTGGTAGAACAAATGTATCTTCCCCATTATGAGTTTTAAGCAAGGTCCTTGTCACAGCCTCCGAACACTCGCAATCTCCCCTTTTTTCTAGCATGCTAAAGTTCAGGTTGTAGCTGCCTATCACTATTGTGCTATAAGTAGGCAGCTCCCTTGAAGCAATGGAGTCATAGCTTCCTCCCCCTAAAGCAGAAAGCTCCTTCATTTATCCAGAGGGATCTGCCACTCTTTTAAGGGTTTTTATGGGCAGTTTCCCTAGGATACAAGCTTTAGCATACTGACGGGGTCATAGCTCCCTCCCCATATGGATTACTAAGCAGGTGGCTCCCTATGCAGCAAAGTAGAAACAGCCTCCCTCATCTGGGGTCTACTTAAGCAGGTAGTTTCCTTGTGTGCACCGGAGATTGTTAACATGGTTGAGCCTGGGTCTCCCCCTTTGGGTATGTAAGTAGGTCCTCTGCTCCTATAAGATAGCTCGAGATGATCCCCAGATGACAGGGGCTATAGTAGAGGGTATTCTCCCCGTTATTGGGTTACCTCTTTTCTTGGACCTCAACATTCTGTTCTGGCTACCTAGTTACTAGTTACTCTCCCTCTTATGGTCTATTGTCCCTTGTTTTAGACTAGCCAAATCTAGGGATCCACTGTCTTGGGTGAGCATTGGGCTCCACTCAATCAGAAGATCTCTCTGCTGAGTCCTCACATAAAACCCATCTCTGGCCCTGGTGAGAAGTGGCTTTTTGCCTGAGCTTACATCCCTTCTCACTGGTTGAGTGCTGGCTATGCAAGATGCTGACCTTAGGTCAGGCAGGTTGGAGCATTTTGGATGCAGTGTCTCGTTCCCCTTCTCAGGGAAACATGGTTACATGTGTAACCTGAGACGTTTTCTTCAAATTCATATGTATTTTTATTTTTCCCATAGTAACAGTGTCATCACATATTTTTTGTAAAAGTTTAAAAGGCGCAATATGTATGATTTTTGGATTAAAATATCAAAAAACCACTAGAACAATGTTATATATTTTGTTGACTTGTGAACTTACATTATCCCAAATATTTACAACAATGTTTAAATACAGAGAAATACAGAGCAATTCTACACTGTTTAAAGGCCTGTGTCATTGTGTCAACTGTCAAGGATATCATACTTTCGTAAAAACCATGGAAACACCAAAGATGCTTTAATATATTATGCATTTTATTAGACAGGTGAGGTGAGCAACTGTTCGGATACTTCTGTCGACAGAAAACTAATTACCGTGAGTAACATGTTTGTACCATGTAGCCTAGCATGGATAGGAGCAGGGAGAGCAGCGATTTACCCCTTAGGGTAATCAGAATAGAACCAACATAAAGGTATTGCGATATCATTAATGTTCTTAACAATAATAATTTAATATAACAACATAATTCAAGAAAATGAGTCTGGAAGAGGAATATCAGAAGGTCAAGTCCTGACTGGAGAGGAGGGATGCAGAAGGGTAATTTTTAGCTCCTGTTCAACATGATAAGCTGATGATAATACTGATTGGACCTGTGATAGGCATCGTATTCCTATAGTTAGACTTGGATCAGCTGAGAGTCAGCTGATGCGAGCTTGACGAACATGACCTGCCAGTACCAACGCTACGCTTGATTTGTAGTAAAAGTAATACAGCATTTTCTCGACCATACAAAATATTTTAAAATTAATTGCATGACATTTAGCAACACAAGTGATGTCATGTGATCCTTCTTCTTCTTCAGTTTAATGGTGGGTAGCACCAACATTAAGGTGCATTATCGCAACCTACTGTATTGGAGTTTGGACCAGAGTTTACCCATTTCATTAAAAAAAACAAAAACTTCTAAATTCTCTTAATCAGCTCTGTTCTCTTGAGATAAAAAACAACTCTCTAATCCATTAGTAAATACATTCTTAAGCTTTAGATCATCCACTCTCACCTTTCTAAGTTCATTCTTTATTGTTTCTTGTTCATTATTATACTTTTGACAGACACAAATCACATGTTATTCTGATTCCTCTATTCCACAGTACTCAAATAATCCTGTTGGATGTTTATTTATTAATTTTAAGGTTTTATTCAGCATGGTATGTCCAACCCCTAATCTTGTTAGAATAGTTTCCTCTTTGGTGCTTCTTTTAGTTGTCCTCACTACTCCTACTTCTTGTTGTAATTCATAAAGTTGACGTCCTGTATCCCATTTTTTCCCCAGTTTCCTGTATCCCATTTTTATGCTTAAAGCTATATACTTTAATTACCGCTTTTGCTTCACATTTATTAAGTGAGATATTCATGATCTCCTCATTTTCCAAAGCCTGTTTAGCTAATCCATCAACCCGTTCATTGCCCTTTATCCCCCTGTGAGCTGGTGTCCACATAAATTTTATCATGATGTTCATATTCTTAAATCTATACAGATTTTCATAAATCTCATTTACTATATCCTGTCTACTGTGAGATGTGAATGATTGCAATGACTTTAATGCTGAACATGAATCTGTACAAAGTATAACCTTTTTTATTTGAGTCTCTTCTATCCACTGTAGCGCTGTTACTATTGCCATCATCTCAGTGTATACTGATAAATGATCTGATGTTCTCCCATTAATAGAAAAGTTTAAGGATGGAATACTAACAAAACCAATTTCCCTGTATTAGGATCTTTAGATCCATCAGTATATACTCAAGTAAATGCTTGACAAACAGTCTATCTTCAACAATAGCTGCAATGTTTCCATATTCTTTAAATCCTTATTTAATTAATTTTAACGTATATAAAAATCCATGAACACTGCAGGAAACATCCAAGGTCGAGTTCTCATGTGATCCTGTCATGTACTTCCCCCGTTTATGTGTCATGTTCTGATCGGTTTCCTTGTCAATGTGCCATGTTCTTATTGGTTGTTTTTGTGTCCTATGTTCTCATTGGTTCATTGTTTGATTGTGCACAGGTGTCTCTTGTTTTCTCATACGGCTTGTGTATATATAGCCCTCATGTTTTGTTGTTCCTTGGTCTAGCTTTATTTGTTATCAGTGTTTGGTGAGTTTTATTGAATATAAGCCAGAGTGAACTCGACAAAGACTTGATAGAAATACATGTACTTACAGCAGGTTACACTGAACAATACTAAACCAAGGAACAGTGAAACATGAGGGCTGTAAACCATTGTCACATTTGGTTTTGGTTTCAGTTTCTCTTTCTATTCTTTTTAATTTGTATGTTCTGGCTTTCCTGTATTTACTTGCATTCTCCTGCTCCTGTATTTCATTTCTAGTTGTATTCTTTGTTGTTTCGTTAAAAAAAAAAGTTAAAGCTGCAATCTCCTCTTCTTGCCTTACCCTTCTGTGACACCCATACAGTAATTTACAGACATTTCTATGTTCATTTAAGGTCACTTCTTTGCAAATGTGCACTTGCTCTCAGAATAAATGTCTTTCAAGAGCTGCAGACTTTAGAGAAGGCTGTAAGTGAGTCGTGTTCAGTGTGTTCAAATGTGTCGAGATGAAATATTCTGTAGGGGAAATAGTTCTCACAGGAATCAGAAACATATTATTAGTATTAACATGTCTTCTGTATGTGCCAGTGTTTTTTACATTTTCCCTCATTCTTAGATGTGACATTATAGGCAGCAGGAAAAATCTTGTTCACGCAAGAGCCTGCAAAAAAAAAAAAAAAAAAGTGGGCACAGGTTAAAAAAAAAATCTTCTGTAATTAAGTGAAATGTTGCTTGCAAAATGTATATAAATTATTTGATATAATTTAGTCAAATATATATGTAATTTTTATGGAGCTCCGCACATGACATGCAAGAAAAATGCACTATTTACTCTTTCGTTGCTGTCAATGGAAAAAGATGCATTTAGAACAAACTCTATATAATGTAAAAATATTTTTGATGAATAAACTGTGAAAAACATTGTCAGCACCTTTCTGCCTCCAACTTGTTTTTGTAGCTAGAAGAGCAGGGTGGCCTGGCAATGTTTTAGCAGTGGGCCCGGCCAGAGAGTGGGCTTCCTGTCAGACTTGCCATTAAGGTACAGAGGATCTCTATTCTGAGTGAGCAAATACACAGGAGTATAGTTGACTTCAAAGTCCAAGGCTGCCCTTCTCACAGAGCACAGAGTCTCTGAACTCCTACTAATGTCCCTTTAATCGCACAAAGAGCCCAAGAGCGCTTGTATGTGTGTGTCAGAGAGAGAGGGGGCTGTCCTGACCACAAAGATCAGATCAGTGGATTTGTAAAATAAAAGAATGGGTTCCTAACACATTTGCTCTTTTATTCTCTATCACCATCACAATTCAGTAGAATTGAGTCACAGAGGCTCTGTGATGTGCAGCCTCCTGTGTTGTTTGTGTGTACACTTGTGTGCTTGTGTGTCTTGTTACAAGACCCGGCTGGCTTTTCAATTATAGATCACCTACAGCCTCATACAAAGCTACTGTCGTTTAAAGCAGCAATTTAAAACATTCAAAATTCAAAGTGAATAATTATGAAACTAAATGAACAGAGGTTTGATCAAGGTGAGTATTTTCTCTTAAATTAGCTTATATTAGAATCTCACTCAGTATTTGACTAGGCTTCATGCTGTAAACATGGCCACTGCAATGAAACAGCCACCGAATCTACATCCCAGCAATGCCTTACAACACTAATGTAAGCTGGTCCTACCTTTTGATGAAAACTATATTGTTATAGTTCATTGTAAGTGACCTGTCAGAACAGTCTTTTCAATAAAGATATAAGCAAGCAATTGGTTAACCATGCCACATAGGAAAAGAAAATATTGTATTTTACAAGAGGTTTTACTTTAAAATATTATAAAATACAAATATATGTTAAACAAAGCAATGTGCATATTTTTAAGGTAAAACATGTTGAAATAGGTTTAATATAAAGAAAAAAGTATTGCCTTATAATCATTGGGGAACGGTGCTTTCCTTGCACAATCCATCACATTTGTTTAGATATTTTTTTCCGTTATGTTATCAGAGAGTAGAACTTATGTAATTTTTTCATTTTCATTTTTTGTAAGTCCTTGATGGTGTTTTTGTTCATGAAACTGTAATTATGGTAAATTGAAAGGCACATGTAACATCTAAATTAAGTGATTTTAACCTAAATACATTACTTCACAATAATACAACATTATCATAAACACAAAATAATTTTTGTTGGTTAAATCAAGTAAATAGCTTTTTAAGATGACATATGCAGATTACCATCTTTTTGCAGTTGATTTGTTAACATTATGGAATTTGATGACATATACAGTTATGTAGGAACCATAAAATATAGTGACCAAAACTGCCACCCTGTAAGGCTTGTAGCCTCTTCACTGTGTTTTAATGGTTAGGTTCTGGCAAGCACAGCTCTCATTGTTTTTCTTTACTATAAATTTAAACGAGTGTAGACTATAAAAATTCTCTTTTTCTCACTCACATGCAAAAACACCAGACCGAAGTAGACCAGCTGGGACTAAAAGCACCTGACACAAGCTCTTCCTCATGTCTCAGTCCTGAAGGCCACCTTTCATCCCAGATCACTGCAGTAAAACAGGAGCAATCCCAGTATTGTAATACACATCCAAACTCTGTTTAAGGTATTGCTATCCAAGTCCATATAAAACTGCATGAAAGAAGCCCAACTACATACACGTCCAAAGAAAATGGCATAACTGCATATAGTAAACCACTACATGAGGCAACAACACACGTCATGTATGCACATATATGTAGTTCGCAAAACTCGAATTTCAATAGCTGATCTGTCAACTAACAATCAAAGTAGTTACTGTAGCTTCCAAAACCCCAGCTCTGTGACTTTGATCAATTGTCATGACACAGCACACGAACACACGATACGAACCACATGCTTCCGGCGGATATCGACAACTAATATTTAATCTATCACCGAGGATTCTTACAGGAAATCAGCATGACTTAAAAACAAACACAAAACAGCTCGTTTGATGCGAATCAAACGAAGGAGCGGCTGGCCTGCAAGGGCCATCCGGTCGACGCGGTTTTCATACCTGAGCTGTCCATGGTGCTGTAGTCGTCCTGTCGCGCGGGGCCTGTCTTAACGCTGCCGAGGGTCACTGCCGTCAAACCGCTGCCGCCGCCGCCGCCGCCGCTTCGTCCCCCGGTGCAGAAGTCTCCGCTGCTATCGACCAGCTGCAAAGATTCGTAGCCATCATAACTGCTCTTTTTCTTGTAGCCACCTAGCAGGCTCATGAGCACAACTGGGAATCACATAGACGTACGACAACGGCGATTTCAAGAGACTAGAGGAATGCACATGTTCTGTATGGCAGCTCGGAGGGAGGAATAATGTGCTTTCCAGCAGGCTGCCCGGCTACATACGGCCGCTAGCTGCAGGAGAGAGGAGGGCGGTGTGTCATCAAGCGCCGCATTTACTACGCTGCACACACACAGAGCCAGCAGCCAATCAATGCAGCCAGTTAGCAGCCCACTCTGCACCCTCAATCCACATCCAGTGCCTGTTTTAGCCTCATTATTCCAGTGAGAGAAATTTATAATAAATCTATAGTTGATAGATAATATTATCAAACATAGATTCATTCAAATAGTTAAAATGACATGAAAAGAAATTATATTATGCATTTCTACATTATTTTCTTAATGATTAAGCACATTTAAATTTGCGCCGATTTTATTTTTTAATCATTGTATTATAGTAATTTTTATAACATTATTATAAATTTGTTAAATTTCACTGTATTGCAATTGAGATTAAAATAATTAAAAATCCATTTAAAATGACCAGACACATTATAGAATATTTAGAAGGGGAAATGTGCTGTCATGAAAACAATAAAATAAAATAAAATAAAAAGTTCAATGAAAATATCACATTACAAAATTGCACAGTGTAATAAAAAATAACACAAAATTTAATTTAATACTGTAGTATTTCTAAACAATAAATCCCTCCTTGCTTGTTTGTTTATTAACTATTATTGTATCCATTGTTATTGTTGGTTAGTTAACTAATAACTAAGCTCTGTTTAACAAAATGTGTTTTTTTGCCTGAAAAGCGTCACACACCAGCGTGTTCTTGTTCAAATAAGCTTGTTCTTGCTTTGCATGTGCAAGTAAACATTTCAGAACAGTTCATTTCTAAACATTGAAGGCTGCGAGACGTGATGATACAGGAAAGCATATTTAATTTGTAAAAGGTTTCCAGTAAAAACCAACTGTATTTGTAGGCCTGTTTAGTTCAAACATAAATTTGTCCCGGCTGTATCTGTGGACTGCAAATAAATGCTTTTGTTATTGAGTGGGCTTTGCATTGTTTTCTGAGCACAAAAATACGTTTTTATGGCTTTGTAGTGTATGGGTAACCCTGATATAGCGTTGAGTGCTTTGCCAGTGAAAGTCAGGCAATCCAAGACTTCCTCTCAGGAAGGATGATTTATCTCTAATTGAGCTACTTGATGCTTCCCTTCATGCAGCCCCCTTGCTTGGCAGCCACTGGGGCTACATGCTTTCTCATAAGAGAGCTGGAGCCTGGGCAACCCTTTGAGAGGAGTGAGACTGAGAACACAGCATGTAGGAAGTGTCACTGAGAGAAAGGCTCTAGTTGCTGTCTGCCATTAATTACCAATTTAACGCCAACTCCAATTCATTTATTTACCTTACCATTGCAAAAGCAATCAATAAAAGCGACCCTGGGTCAGCTGGAGGACATCATTTGACACTTGAAATACACATTTTTAGAAATACAGATATATATGATGGTTTTGCTTTAATCCCATAGTACTATTTGAAGGGCAAGAGCATGTCAATGTCATCATTTCAGTATATACATTGAGAATCAGCAGCTGAGAAAATGGTAAGCAAGCATATGCACATTACATTTTCTGGAAGAAAACACCTCCAACAACAGCAATCATTGTAACTTGTAACTGTCAATTTAAACACATTAGTAAAACAGTTATTTTGTTCAACTAAAAGGCTTATAGGGCTTGTCTATGAGTTAATGTTACACTCACAGGTTGTTTTTTAACACATCATGTGATCGTTTTCAAGACCTGTAACTTGTAAATGTCTGATAATCAGTCACCGACAATATTGCAAGTCCATCCAAAAAAAAAAAAAAAAAAAAATCTCACGATACTTTATAACCAGATCTAGTAGTTCAGCTCAAAACTTCTGTATAAAGCAAGACTAGGCTGAAGGCAATACACAAAAAAAACTTTCTTTTTGTAAGATCTTTTCTCTTCTTAATTTAATATGGTTGAGAGACAGTCGTCATATTTACAAACTGCTGAGTGTTAACAAAGCTAAATGCCTCACATTCTGTATGTTTGAATGAAGTGGACTTGGGATTGGATTAATTTTTAACACAATATAAACTTAAATTGTAGTGGCTTGCTTAAAAGAAGTTGCATTAACCCTTTCAGACACCTTATAGTGTTAAAGGATTAGTTCACTTTAAAATGAAAATTACCCCATGATTTACTCACCCTCAAGCCATCCTAGGTGTATATGACTTTCTTCTTTCTAATGAAAGAGAAAGGCACGGTGTGTCGAGACAGGCAGACTGAGACAAACAGGTCAATATCAATATACTCCAAGTTTAATGAATACAATCCAAAAGGGCAGACAGGCAGGAACAACAACCAAACATAACAGTGATCGGACAATGACTGAGTGAATGGGAGGGACTTAAGTAGTAAACATAGATGAGGATAATATTAGAACACAGCTGATACTAATGAACTAATAATGAGGAACAGGAAAACAGAACAAAGGAACACATGATGAGAATGACTACAAACTAAAAGTCCATGATAATGAAACTAAACAGAACATAACTGTGACAAATCACCCCCTCCGGCAAGGCTTTGGAGGAGGACGATGTGAAGAGGTGAGAGGCTGAGGTTATGTGAAGGTGGTGCTAGGATGACAATCCCCTGGTGGTGATGGAAGAAATGAGCCGCTGGCATAAAACCAAGAGCTCCCCAGTGCCGACAGCCCGTGGCGGAGACCAGGGAGGAAGGAGTCCAAGTGGTGACGTGGCTGATGACAGCTGAGGGACGACCGATGGAGGCATGGCCGATGGATCCATATAGGCGCAGACAGAGAGCCGACGAGAGCGAGTGACATTGCTGGTACTGGAGACTCAGGCAGAGTCAAGGCCTGAGGTGGAGCGGGTGTGAGCGAGGACAGAGGCGATGCCGAGGGGAAGGAGGAACCCGCTGCAGTCATAGGGGTGGAGGGATGGAGAGCAAGTCCGTGATGGAAATGGTGTGACGACTGACCAAGGGGGAGCCGGCAGGATGAGGGAACCTGGAGAAGCTGCAAGTCCGAGCTTCTCCAGTGGAGCCAAAGGTGGGAGGAGCCAAGACAGAGCCGACAGGTCGACAGGCCAAGATGGAGTGAAAAGTTTCATGGCCGAAGGCGGAGCCGCAGGATCTTCTCACGCTGACGCTGCTGGTGGTAACACGACCTGCAGCTCGACATCAGAGCAGGGCTGCCACGGAGACGGCGCAGGGCTGTGGACATCCGGCAGTGGCTGGGCTGGAGGACTGGCTGAACTCTGGGATGATGGAGGTGGTAAGGATCTCAACGGAGTGAAGATGAGTAACACACAGTCCATACAGTCATTAGTAAATGTCTGATAATCACAAACAGTGATGATGAGGAAGATACTGGTTGTGATAGGGTGGGAGTTGTTATTTTCTCACTGAAGTCAATCAGCCAGTCATCATTCTCTGTCATCATGACTCCCTTGTCTGCTGATGTCACTGGCTCACACACCTGGTCAGACTTGCAATGGAGCTACACTTCCGGGGCAATGGTCAGCTCTGTCATCTTCTCCTCGGGCTCTGGTTGACGTGTCGTGGCAGGTGGTAGCTCTACGTCTGCGGGGGCCACACACGGGTACGGTGCGGTGGTTACGGGCTCTGGGTCTGGCTGCGTTCCAGATTGGGACGCGACACTCTCCAGACACCGAACGACAGTTTCGCTCTAGTTCAGGCCAGTGGTGTCTGGGAGGTCGATATGGTGGTGGAACGTTGCACCGATCCGGAACAGGGTCTTTAGAGTCTCGTCGTCCAGGGAGCTGGTGACAGCTAAACAAATAAAAGTCCTTAAAAAAAGAAAAAAGGTTATGGCTCTCCTCCTGAGCCAGGATGATCATTCTGGCCCTATTGTCCATTTCGGGCGGTCCGATCATCTGTCACGATGTGTCGAGGCAGGCAGGCGAAGACAAACAGGTCAATATCAATATACTCCAAGTTTGATGAATATAATCGAAATGGGCAGACAGGCAGGAACAACAACCAAACATAACAGTGATCGGACAATGACTGAGTGGACAGGAGGGATTTAAGTATCAAACATAGATGAGGATAATAATAGAACACAGCTGATACTAATGAACTAATAATGAGGAGCAGGAAAACAGAACATTTGATGAGAATGACCATAAACTAAAAGTCCATGATAATGAAACTAAAAAGAACATAACTGTGAAAATTACAATCGGACTTATATTAATAATCACCCTAATTCTCCCAAGCTTTACAATAGCAGTGCATGGAAACCATCTGTTTAAAGCTCAAACAAGTGCATTCATCCATCAAATGAAGACAAAACAATGCATTTGTGTAAGAAAAATATCCATATCTCACACGTTATTGAGTTACATAACTAGCTTACATCAGACCGCTTTCCGTATTCAACTTACGGAAAAGTTGGATACGAAAGGCGTAGGACGTAGCGTAAGCATTTTGAACTGCGATAGGCTTACACTTTCTTCAAAAATTGAATACGGTAGGCGGTCTGGCAGATGCTAGTTATTTTACTTTATAACGTGTTACATATGGATATTTTTCTAACACAAACACATCGCTTCGCTTCAGAAGGCCTTTATTAACCCTCGAGATCCGTGTGGAGTATGTTTATGATGGATGAATGCACTTTTTTGTGGTTCAAACAGGTGGTTTCCTTGCTCTGCCATTATAAAGCTTTGGAGCATCAGGGGGATTATTAATATAAATCTGATTGTATTGGTCTAAAAGAAGAAAGTCATATACTCCTAGGATGACTTGGAAGGGGGGGGGTAAATAATGGGGTAATTTTAATTTTAAAGTGAACTAATCCTTTAAACTTTGCAGTTGATAATATATAATAGACTTTTAACTGACAATAGATAAATTCAGCTGTATGACATGTGACTTGATCTGTCAGGAGAAATATTCTAAGGCGAGACTGTGAGGACAACATTGAGGACAGTGTAAAACATTGCCTCCAGGCAACAGGGAGCTCACCCTTCATGATGATGCAAGGGATTTCCCTTAACCTTTCATACCATCATAAAACTGACCTCGTGCGTATCATAGATGACACACTAAAAACAATAAAACTAAAACACGAAACTTTTTCTTTGCCATCAAACTGATTTCTGTGATTCCTTCCCCTTCATCAAACACATACAGCTCTATAGGGAAAAATAGATTAGATGAGGAAAATAATTTTGTGCCATTTACTTCCATTTTCCAGAGGGAATGAAGAGCTTCTCAATGCTTATCAATGCATCAAAACAACAAAATATTGTGCAGATTAAAAAATGAAAGGAAACACCAGGTAAATTAACAGACAGTCTTTTTTTTCTCAATTGTCATGAACATGTTTCCCATGATATACTGTAAAATATTGTATTATTATTTACATGTCATGACTAATGATAGACTGATATATATATACATATATATGATAATCAGCTGGACTTCTTATAAAAGCAAAATAATAAACAATTTAAAAAAATCATAATAGACAATAAATCATAAACAATCACAGCATCTTAGGATGGTTAAGCCGTTTTTGGACCATAGCTGGCCAAACAGCTAAATACCGGCTAGCACCTGCTAATATGACAATCTTAGCCCAGCTAAAACCATCAACGAGTGAATATTTTAAGATTGGATTTTTCAGCATGGTCGACGTGCATCTTTTGTGGAAATCTCGGTTTATCAGAAGAAATAATAATAGTAAGCAATGAGGATTACTAAACCAGCACCACCTCCTATGCATCAGTTTTGAAAATCAGCTGATCTGCTTTGCTCGTCGTGACTCATGTAGCTCAGTCTTTCTGAAAACAGGCCTGTCGGCATATAAAAATGCCGAACCGCGATATTATGCTGCAAAGATGTTAACATGACGAAGAGCACATCAAAACAAAACACCTATAGCACTATATATAACGTAACACTTGGTTATCAATGCAGATACGGATAGAAACACATCCTCTCGGTCCGTTATGACATCACGACAGCCACAGCGGTTTATATGGGCTATTAATAACATCTCACCACGTAAGATAGAAGAGTCTCATTCAATGCTGTATGACTACCGCTACTAATAATAAATGCAGTCAGTTATAGCTAAACAGCATTTTCTTCCTACCTTTCGATGCACTGTCTCTCATTCTCCGATGCCCCAGCTGCTGTCAGAAACGCTGACCTTTCATTTGTCATTCGCTCGCTGTCAAAGGTCAGATTGGCGCGTGTCCCAGCGAATCGTGCTGCGTTTCGAATACGCGCACGAACTGAGACTGTAGTTGCAGCAACGACGAGCTACTTCAGCATCATCGAATCAAAACCCACAAGCCACAGTCACAAGGACCTCAATTTGATTAATAGATTGGATTGGATATATTATATTTATGGAAATATATTGTGTGTGTGTGCGTGTGTGTTTTTTTTAATGTTCAATAACTGTACAAAACATGCAGCCGTTTATATTAAGGAAATCACGGAATGGATTTTTGAAATGGAGTCAAATCTATCACTGATTTCTTTCTCGTTTTTTTATTTGTAGTTTCTTTTAGTGAAATTAAGGCGTCTGATTTATCTGTTTGTTACGCGAGGCGAGATTATGATCATTTTAGATGTGTGTTTCACTGAGACTCCGTTCAGAAATAATACCTTTTTATACGTTTCGGGATTTCCTTGATGCCGCGCAGAGACTTCAGCCGCAGATGGTACGCGCTACTATGGTTGAGGATTATATAGTGAATATTTATTAGATTATGGTGACGTTGCTCCATGAACTTCCTCTGAGAGGGTCCTGTCATTTTACCTAATTAATATTCATAAGATTGCCCTTCGCCGTAGTAGGATTCGAACGTAAACGTCATCACGCAGCCCCCAGAATGAGGACAACCCTGCCAGCAACTGGTCAGATGTGACGTCGCTTTTACGTAAGACGTTTTTAACGTCCATAAAGATAATAATAATAATAATAATAATCCTTATAGTATATTATACAGAAGCTTCCTTCAAAAAAAGTCCTTGTTATAAAGAACTGAAATAAATGAATATTCATGATCTTTCACACCCTTTTTAATGAATTGCCATCAGGACTATACGGCACGAAGAAAAAATAAAAATATTTTTTAGTATATTGTCACTGTCAATTAGTTTATTGAATATTATGTTGTGAACAAGTTTTATGTGTATTGTGGGTGGCCAAAGACAAATTTCCATGAGAGTGAAAGTTTCAATTCAAAAGAATACACTTCAAATTTCTGAGAAAATAAGTTTATTTTTTTTTTTTGGAAAAAAAAAGAAAGTTCAAGCATGTAAATTCTTGTATATGGTATTGCACAACAAGAGGACATGGTGTTTTCTCCAACCCTTATTGGCTGCTATATAGGACTGAAACAGAAGAGTGAGAATGAGAAACAAATATAGATAGGTTGATAAGCATCACAAGGACATGTATGCCTAAAACTCCGAGATCCTTTTTCTTATCTCTGTTTTGATGACAAATTTTAATCTAATTGTACTTTAATCTGTGGTTTCTGGTAAATCTGTGCTTTAATCTTCCGGATAAAAAAAGATATCACCATTGTTATGCCTGAAAACAATCACAGTTATTAATTTACAAATAGTTACAATATATAATCATGTAACCTCACTAGATTCTTTCTTATCAAAAGTTCTCCCAGATATGGCTCCTAAAAATGCAATACTGAGCACTATTTACCAAAAAGGAGGCAGTGTTTAACGGACATTTGATATGAAATAGGATTATTTCGTCACATTTTACTTATATACAGCCATTTGCTATAGTGTTACCAATATATTGGTTTGATTTTATAACACAGTTAAACATGCTGTCAATACATTTCAAAGAATGGTGGCCTGGTGTCCGCAATAGCAATTTCAACAGTTTAAGAAACTGTACTTTTCCAAGGCATAAGTGGCATTTTTGGATTATAGAGCCTGTGAAACACATAAACATAATTATAGCATTCCTTATGGTGTGTAGTTGCATGATAACACTACAATGAAATATGTGAGAAAGGCAAACACAACAGACAGAGATGATATAATGTAAAGCCCCCTCAGAAATAATTGAATCTGGCTAGAATCTCACTGGAATGCTTGAGCAGTTCAATGTCTCATTCACTTAGACAAAGTCACATGCGTCTACCCTTCACTTATTATTCATATGTGATTTAATTACATCTAAATGTAATCTGTGCACTTTGAATCGAAATCTAGGAGTCAATACCACTCTATAAAAGTGGAGAGCAAGCTCTAGAGATTTATGGAATCTTTTCAACAATTGAAATAATCAAAGATAGCACTATGAAGAATAATACTATACTAACAAACAAGCTGCAATCATAAAAATAACATGGAATCTTTGGAAATCGATGTGGTCGATCAGTTATTCGTCTGAGATGAGGCCACGTTGTTCTCTTGGATATAAGATCGTCAGAGGATTTCCTCAGTGAGTTGAAGCACACCGTGCATCTGATTGGATGGTGGGGATCTTTGTGCTGAGAAGTGTGTTGATATTTGGCCAGATCTGATCAGTCTCTGTGTCCGAGTATGTGTACAGGATGCCTTTAGCCCTTCAAAGGTACGCAGAATTACATTGCAGTTAGTAAACAAGGTAAACAAGTCATTTGTTTATTTGATTTAGAGTCATTTCATTCCAAAATGTGAGGTAATTCCTAATTCCATGTGTTATGAGCTTACTTATAGAAGTCTATGACAGGTTTGGCAACATCTTTGTAGTGTCTCAGTCTGGCCACCAGGGCTTCTGGTCTGTCATCCTCCTGTTGAATCAATGGCTCTCCTGTGATGTCATCTATCCCCTGCAAACACAGAAATTAGCAAGGCTAACAATTACCTAACATTTAAAAAAAAAAATAATAATAATTATATATATATATATATATAAGCACATCAAAAACAGGTGTGACCAAAGATCGTATAACACAGCTAGAAAAAAAAAATTAAAAAATTGTTATCTTCATTTTACTCAAAAGAGTACACAAAAGTAAAATAAATGTTTATGATTTATTTAAACATTTTAGAATCATTACAAACAAAAAAGGCTTAAGAAAAACCCAAACAAAAAAAAAACATTAAAACAAAATAATATAAATAATAATAACAGTAGTGAAATTTAAAAAGCATACATACATCTCCTATTTATACACATGCATATATAGTCTAGATCAAGTTGGAGAGTTTTAACATTTGCAAGAAAAGGCTTCCAAATTTTAATAAAAATATTGTAGTCCACTGAAAAGAATATCTAATTTTCTCTCGCAAGCAATCTTGTAAAACCAACAAAATTTGTAAAGTGAGTGGGCAGCGAAGGACCGATGGTCAACACCTCAAAAAGTCCAACAATAGGTAGAAAATCAAATACTGCCAAAACACATGAGTTAGTGGGGCTGGTTCCAAGTGCCATCTACAGTGGTGCTCAGAATTATTGGCACCCTTGGTAAATATGAACAAAGAAGCATGTAAAAATAAATCTGCATTGTTAATTCTTTTAATCTTTTATATAAAAAACACATAAATCTAACCTTTCACTGAAGTAAAAGAATTGAAAATGTAGGGAAAATCTCTTTATGAAATAAATGTTTTTCTCCGAAACACGTTGGCCAAAATTATTGGCACCCCTAGAATTTTTTTAATAAATAAATAAAATAAATAAATAAAAATATCTCGGAAATATATTCCCATTTATATTTACATTTTTTAACACAGGTCGAGGAAACACAAAGGCCAAATTCCTGTAATCATTCATCACAATGGGTTAAACCAAAGAATATAGCACTGATGTGCAGCAAAAGATTGTTGAGCTTCACAAAAAAGAAAGTGGTTGTAAGAAAATAGCTAAAGCATTGAAAATCCCCATTTCCTCTATCAGGGCAATAATTAAGAAGTTCCAATCAACTAAAGATGTTACAAATCTGCCTGGAAGAGGACGTGTGTCTATATCGTCCTAATGCACAGTGAAGAGGAGAGTTTGAGTGGCCAAAGACTCTCCAAGGATCACAGCTGGAGAATTGCAAAGATTAGTTGAGTCTTGAGTGTCAGGAAGTCTAAAAAAAAAAATCAAACAGCACCTACATCCCCACAAGTTGCTCGGGATGGTTTCAAGAAAAATCCTCTGATCTCATCTAGAAACAATCTCCAGCATATTCAGTTGTCAGTCAAGACCGGAACTTTAAACAGGACCGGCTTCTATGGTCAGATAAAACTAAAAAAAAAAATTTTTTTGGCCGCAAACCCACCAGATCAGTTTGGTGCACACAGGGATAAAAAGTACACCATGCCCAGAGTTAAATATACTGCGCTGGATCTTTAATTTTGTGGACCTATTTTTCTGCTGGAGGTCCAGGACATCTTGTTCAGATACATGGTATCATGGATTCTATCAAATATCAACAGATGAAAAAATCAAAACCTGACCGCTTCTGCTAGAAATCCTATAATGGGCTGTAGTTGGATCGTCCATCAGCACAATGATCCAAAACAAACATCAAAACCAACACAAAAATGTGTTACTGAACACAAAATGAAGCTTCTGCCATGGTCGTCCCAGTCCCCTGACCTGAACCCTAGAGAAAACGAGTGGAGTGAACTGAAGAGAAGAAGCACCAACATGGAGCTGGGAATCTGAAGGATCTGTAGAGATTCTGAATGAATGAATGGTCTCTGATCTCATGTCAGGTGATCTCCAAACTCATCAGGCATTATAGGTGAAGACTCAGAGCGGATATCTTGGCAAAAGGAGGTTACAAAAAGTATTGAATAAAAGGGTGGCAATACTTGTGGCCAACGTGTTTTGGAGAAAAACATTTATTTCATAAAGAGATTTTCCCTACATTTTCAATTCTTTTACTTTAGATTTATGTGTTTTTTTTATATAAAAGATTAAAAGAATTAACAATGCAGATTTATTCTTACATGCTTCTTTGTTCATATTTACCAAGGGTGCCAATAATTCTGAGCACCACTGTATCACATTCTGGACCAATGGTTGGATTAATCCAGACCCGCGGGCTCTAAGAACCACCTTGCATTGTATAAGAGAATGACGTGCACAAACAGACGAGGAGCGAACCCTGTCCAGAACGGCCTCATGTTTCTTGGTCAATTTTAATATTAAGGTCTAAAGCCCAGCTTGTAATTTTCAAAGGGTAAAGCTAATTCTTGTGGAGAGAGTTGACAGAAGAATAAACCATGAAACATTAAAGGTTCTTCCACAAGATTTTTGCAAAACAAAACCCTGTACACCAGGGGTGTACCGAGTTCTACTCTTAGAGGTCCAGAGTTTAGATCCAACCCTGCTCCAAAACACCTGGTTGTAATTTTGAAGTAATTTGAAGACCTTTATTATCTGGTTCAGGGGTCTTTAATCCTGGAACTAAACTTTGCAAGAAGGTGGATGAGATTTATAAGAGTAGCGTCATTTAAAATGGAAAATATTACTTTCGACTAAACAGTAGCATATGACGTTTTCCATTTGAAGAAAATTAGGTTTCAGCTTCAGTGTGAACAAGGACACATGGTTTGTCTCAATCTACTCCCTAGTTCAATAGTAAGTAGACAGCCACACCTAAAAAATGTAACTTTTTTTTTCCAATTAAAAAATATTATTAACGTCAGAGAATAAACCTAAACACATTAATTCATACCAATAAAACTGTTTGTATGGGCCAAATCAGGTAGAAAGTGCACAGAAATGCTTGCTCCCTAGAAATTCCCAAAATGCACCTGTACTTGTTTTGCTTAAAAATGCAGAGCATATTTTATGGCACAATACTACATTTATTCCATATAACAGGAGGATAACGTGCCATATATAGACGTTGCTGCTCAACCTGCTATTGGAGCCCAGGAGTCGGACTGAGTAGTATGAGTTTAAAAAATAAAACTTCTTTCTAAATTAAGGTTTCAGTGCAGAAACAATAATAAAGGGCAGTGGAGATTTGCTTTCATGTCCTAACCAACTAACTGTGATATCCTATCTCAATCTGAAATTGAGGAAGATAAAGGCTAGATTTTTCACCTGGACACGGGGAGGATTGAAGCACATATTGTACACTCTCCCACTGGGTGGATGTATCCAGCGATGTCGCAGTCTTTCCTTCAGTGTTTCCAGAGGGATGTTGAGGTTGATGGCTACATCCAGATCACATGCACTGTTTAGTGCTTCAGCCTGAGCAAGTGTACGAGGGAAACCTGGAAGATAAGTTCACAAAAATTACTCCTAACACTTAATACAGGCCTAAAAGTTAATGCACACAGCTGAATTATTCACATGTATCAGTGATTGCATTTTCTTCATTTCATTATAACATTTTATGATGCCATTTGAAGGTTATAAGTAAATACTATTTTGAAATGTCACACTTTTGTTGCAATGTGTAGTTTCGTAACTATGCATAAATGTCAAGTGTTGCAATACTACATCCTTATTGGGTCCCCCACTGGCAATGCTATAATGATAAAAACAAAAAAAACAAACACATAATACTCTGTGTATTATGCTATTTTTTCATTATAGCATTACCAGTGGGGGAGCTGCTTTCATTACTTATGACTGAGTGTGCACTTTAATCTGTGCAGTTCTGCATTAAAGGAACATAGTGTTTATTATTTTACTTTATTGGAGTTATTGTTTTACTTTATTGGAGTTTTTAATCCATGTAGCAAGAATTTTTGTAGGGCACACTGCACACGTTTTCAGTCAGTATCTGATAACACATCCTATATTTGAAGCTAGTGACTTTGACTTTCTAAGCTAGCAGCTGTTGAATCTTGAGTTTCTGATGTCACAAATGAGCAATCAATTGATAAAACGAAAATAGAGAATATAAGGTAACATATTTCCAATGCTCCTAGATTACTTCCTAAAATTACTAACACTACAGATTGTTTTGAGTTTCTGTTCAGTGAAGAAATGAAAGTTTTACTTCCTCGAAAGAGATTTAGCTGTCCTAAACTAAAGAAAAAATAATAATATAGCAAGAGGATTAAACATTAAAGTCGGCATGAAACGGAAGTTGCTATCATTTTTTCATCCTAGTGATGTATTTATCCAAGTGAAATGACTTCTCGAACAAGAAAAAAGTATGGTGGGACTTGATTTTATCCATCAGGAATGGATTGGATCATTGTGGATCATTTGGGATTACTGTGATGTCATGTGAGAGCCAGGTTGTCCCGCCCTTGCGCCAGTAAACACTTCATCAGAGAACAGATGTCATTGAAAGAGGCAGGAGAAATTATTTTTTAATTATTATTATTATTATTACTACAAGGAAACATGGATTTAAAAAAAAAATAATGATGTGAAAGGATAAATCATTTAAAATTTATGCTGCAATATTCCATTAAAAAAAAAAAAAAGAATTGTCCATTCCATTTTGATTTTACGGTGACTTTAATTGGGATTTACCACCATACCATCCAACAGCCAGCTGTATTTGGTCATCTCCTCCAATCTTGGCAGCAGAAGACGTGTCATGACATGGTCTGGCACCAGCAATCCTTTTTTTATATACGTCTTAGCTAGAACACCAGCTTCTGCAAAGAAAAAAAAAACAAAAAACCCCAGAATGAATGGAACTCATATTTTTCATAATAATCATCAAACCTATATGGCTTTATATATTTCTTTAATAAGCTGTTTTTTAAAACATTTTTTCTCCAAGAATGGATGCAGCTGAGAATTTTCAAAGACATACTTACAACAAAATTCTGCTTACGTTCAAACTTGAAACATAATCTTTAACAGAGACGATTCAATTATTAATCATATAATTTTAACCACCAACTAGATTGTTAATCATATAATAGATCGAGCGTCTTGAGACTGATGCCAAAGGATTTCATATAGAATTTAGAAGTATGATAAAAATCCTTAAACTTTTCACAATTAAAAACTATGCCACGCAACCACAAACAAAAGTTACAGTATATTTTTCTGGTAGCTAAATCAACTCTTAGCCATCAAAGACTAATGCACAAAATGTGTAATCAGTAAAAATGTTACTTACACTATATTTACCTGAAAAAGATTAGATTATTTTTAACCTAGGCTTTATGCTAAAAAGAGAAAAGAAAAAAATACCAGCCATGACAACTTTACCAAGCATAAAAAGTCCATTCTAGCTCATTTATAATGAGTTAACTGAATGTGTTATCATGTGTTGATTAGTATGAAAATTCCTCTGTCTTAATCTACTTGCATGAATGCCAGCTGAAGTCTTAATAAGGGAGTTTTGCATGGCAACAGCGAAATAACACAGAAATGCTGAGTGGCATCCATTTACCTCATCATGACTAACCACAGATTCCAAACTGCCAGGACCAAAATGTTGAAGAACACACAATCTGAATATACAAACCGCATAAATTGGTTACACCCCTTCATGTGATCAAGACATCCCTTTCCACTGCGCATCCTAACATTTGTTGGTATTCTAGAGATAAGGAGCTTCCAGGAAAACAACCGAAAGTTTGTAATTATTTGCAAAGCACGCACCGGTTCTCGCACAGATGTTTTCTCGAACAAAATCTCCACTGGATAAATGTTTGAGGCCGAAACTGTGCGCGATCCTCTCCGAGATGGTCCCTTTCCCCGAGCCTGGGGGACCCATGATAACAGCCCGGAATAACTTGGACATATCCTCTCTGTTGACAATAAAAACGAGTCCAGCATTACTACTGAAACCATGCAAATCACGCACTCGTTTGACATGGTTTGCAATACAGTGTGCGTTTGCATACAATTCAGATTGCAGTTGTGTTAAAGCAGCTCTTCAGTGCAGAATGAGGGGTGGAGACCTGTAACATCGAATAAACCCACAAAATCACACAAGGAGCGCCTTAAAAAGTTATAGGTCAAAAATAACAAAGAAACTTACCCACCCAACAGAGTACTGTACTGTTAAACTGTTATTTCCACGGTGGAAGCAGAGCCCCTTGTCACTTTTACATTAAAATCGTGTAGCCCTGCGCTGACGCACCGCCTACTGCTCTTATGTAGACGTGCGCGTCTCCTCTCTGCAAATGAATGGAGGAGAAACATAAACGCCCTATTTTAAAACGCCTCTAGTGCAGCTTCGCACTAAACATTTTGCACAAGCTGCACCACACAGGAGTCGCTGGTCGTTGAAGTATTTAGTTATAACGGTTGCACTTGACCCCGATACATAAAAAGATCTCTTAAATTATATACAGGGAATAATAAACAAAACATTTTTTGTGACATTTGTATGATATGTAAATCTACAAGTGATAATGTACGACCGCTTTAACGGTCGGTTTAATGGCGATCAAAGCGTTGCTATGGTTACCCAGAGCAAACGAGATTTTTGTTTGCAAGCGTCTGTTTACTCACCACTACGTTAGTTGAAAACTGGTTCGTTGAAATTATCCTTTTAGCTTCCTCTTATGGTTATTTGCAGATATTTAAGTCAGAAGCGCACGTGATATCTTGAAAGAGGATCTTTACAAAAGAAAAAAAGTCCAAATTTGCACACTTACGCAACATTTTTTTTATGCCATTTTATCTATAATATAAATAGTGTGCACATTGAAAATTCCTATATCCAAATGTCGGATTATGCATTTGTTAACTGAAAAGGCAAAGTGTGGAACACTGGACAATTTATGCACCAAACCTTAAAGGGATAGTTCACCCAAAAATGAAGCATTTGTCATCATGTACCCACCCTCGTGTTGTTGCAAAACGGGATGCGTTTCTTTCTTCTGTTGAACACAAAAGAAATGAATGTTGGTAACCGCACGGTTGATGCTGGCACCCATTAGTATTTGTTTTCCTATTATGGAAGTCAGTGTCGGTTACCAACATTCTTTAAAATATCTTCTTTTGATATCAACAGAAAAAAAGAAACTCGTACAGGTTTGGAACAACTTGAAGGTGAGTAAGGAATGACAACATCTTCATTTGAGGGTGAACTGTCCCTTTAAGTGTGTGGGGCTATAAAAATGGCTTATAAAATCTAGACAGTAGAGTACATAGTGCATATTATAAGTGCATAATGTAGCCTACGTCATTTGGGACACAACGTATGTTATTCTCTCCACATGCAACTGACTGTGGTCAACATATGGGTATAACTGGTGTGATATTGCCCCCTGTCTGATGTAGGACACACTTGTTGACTGGGACGTTGGTGCAAACATTCCTCAGATGCCACAGCACTATTTACTTTAAAGTTTTTAAAGATGTGCCACAGACACAGCACACACATCTATCACACTGATATTGAATCAAAGGGACAGGACCCACAGGGCCTGCAAATTTCTAAATGGGGCCACAAGATGACAAATTGTATTAAAATAATCTATTTTTCCTAAATCCTAAAAAAACACACACACAAGGCTTTATGTACAATATGTAAACGGACATATTTAATATTTTAAAGTTCTAATTTAATCCTATAAAAATGAATCCGTTAATTGTTTTTTATCTAGTTTCTGTCAATAAAAAAGTTTAAACACATGTAACGTCGTTACATAAAAAATGCCACAGGTAATATCATGGAGTCAGAAAGATTGAAAAGCACTGAAATAGAGTGCGCTATATAATGACCGTGCCAAACATTTATTTCCGAGGTGCCTTACGGTGGCGTCAGAACATAAGAGATATTAAACGCAGTTCACTTCGGGTATGCATTAGCTCATGTCAAAATCGGTCGACTTTTCAAACCTTCTATAAGGCATTTTGCACTAAAGAAAGTGGTGAACTTTGAGCGTCAGGACCCGGAAGCGTGTTATTTTATTGTCACATGGCTTGAAGATTTCAATAACAACAAAAAATGGCGACAATCACGTTGTTCGCTGTAAGGCGCTTGCTGCGTCATTAAAAATATTCACGTAAACACGGGAGTTCAGCGTTGAAAATGCAAGTAAGTACTTTTGCTATCGGTAGAATAGTACATCTGTCTAACTGTGATGGTGATATTACATTAATGTTTTTACCTTAGAAGTACGTGGTGTTTGTTTTTGCCATGAGAGGGGTGTGCGCGCGCGCTGTTGGGCGTTAGCGCGCATCAATACAGTACAATAAGAAGACTCACGAGATATAAGACTATAATACGAATAGACACAGCGAGTAGAACAGTTGCTGTACACGCAGAATATTTACGTTGCTTGTTGTGATATTATATGACATGATCATAAAATGCCATTTCGTGTAATAACTTATGTATAATTTATTGTAGACTACTGACTTCATGACGTTCTCACGGGCTTTTTTCTCAAACGCACTGTATTCATTTATAGTTTATAAATCATATTGCTCGGATGTTCCTCACATGAATTACTTTTATTTAAAAGTGTAGTTTCATCAAACATAAACATGTTTCCATGAGAAGTCGGAACACACTGTAACTGCTAGAATATCCCTGTTTTAAGCCATTTAAATGTTTTTCTTTCCTTTTTTCCCGAGACAGCCGCTATAGGAATGTTAGGCAGATGTTTTGTCAGATTATTTGGCAGGCGTTTCCACTGTCCTGAGATGGCAAACACGACGCGCTGATGGAGTTGTTTACAAGAAGAGATTCGCACGGAGGGCGGGGATGCTGTGGGCGGAGTCTGTGGGAGGAACCACTCGCTTGCCAAATACGAGGGCAAAGGAGGTGGAGTCAGAGTTACCATAACAAGTCTGACATCACAGGGGTGGTGTGTATGAATAATTAAAGAGTTCTCGCTTAATGCAGTGTATCCAATGAAAATGTGGCATGATATTACATTTTTGCTAGCTACACTGTAAAAGTTATGTTAAAGGATAAAATGCTTCATCTACTCATTGCTATAACATATACAGTTGGAAATGTCAGGTTAAATTAGCCTATATTATATTTGGTTATATTTTGAGTAGAGTTAAACCTGTGGAATTCACATTTAATCTCTGATATTTAAAGTCAAAGTTGTTACCCCCGAATGAATGTGGAAGAGAAGATGCGTGAAACACTGCCGCCTTGGATCTGCTTGATGTGACAGGCTGCCCTGGTTCAGTTATCACAGTGCTGATGCTGTCCATCTTAAAGGTACAGTACTGTGATAACTGAAGGATGGCTGCCATCTTGACACCTAGCCTCATAAAAGCTTTTTTTTTTTAACAGGTGAGCAAGAGGTAAAAGACAAGAAAATGAACAAAACGATACAATTTAATAAAAAGAGATGCAATTCAGTTTTAATAAAAAAATGTGAAAAAATGTATTGCCATCTAATTTTAGCTGCCATAATTGTGCACATTATGGCAGCTTGTCATCAGTATAATGTTTATTTATATCCTCCTGCTATCTAGCAAGTTCTTGACATTCATTTTTAATATTATAGATGTTTTGAGAAATAAGACAAGCATCTTTTAATCTTATATATAAGATTAATCTCTTTTAATCCTATATATAATATATATATATATTCATATTTCATTGTATTTCCTGTAGACATCATGACCATAAAGAAAAGGAAGAACACTGCTTTTCAATGTTTGCATTTTATAAATAATGTTCTACAGTTTCTTTAATGTATCCCCTGTAACATATGATAGAGTAATGAAATGTTGACAAAAGTTTATGAAGGATTCTTTTTATATTTTTGTATTTTTATGCACACTGGTATATATATGAATTATTTAATAGCCATTTAATCTAAATATCCTCTTCCAATAAACACTTGCAGTCAAACTTTGCACATACTTTAGTTATAAAGATATTACCAAATGGGTAACACTTTACAATAAGGTTTCGGTAGTTAACATTAGTTAACTATTTTAGTTAACATGAACTAAGAATTAACAATAATTCTACAGCATTTATTTATCTTAGTTCATGTTTATTTTAACATTTACTAGTACATTGTTAAAATCAAAAGTTGTATTTGTTAACAGTTAATGCACTGTGAACATGAAAAAAATGAACAGCTGGATTTCTATTAACTAATATTTACAAAGATGAATAAATACTGTAACAAATGTATTGCTCATGATTAGTTAATGTTAGTTAATCCATTAATCTTAACAAATGAACCTTATTGTGAAGTGTTACCACAAAATGTATATAAGTTGCAAAATTAGTTGTATGTACATCCTTATGTCTTATGCAAATTTGTGTAAACATTGTCAGAAATGGGAATTCCCATCCTTATACATATATTTACACTTGTTTTAGGGCAAACTGTAATACATGAAGAGATTTTTACTTACTTGACACATTTTGAAAGTCAATCAAATAGAAGTTTAAAAATGAATATCTGCTTTTTCTCTTTTCATAAAATTGTTGGCTGAAATAGAATATTTGTGTAACATTATTAATGTCTTCAGTCACTTTTGATCAATTTAACGCACCTGGCTACTATGTTATAAAAGCTTTCTTCAAATAAATGCTGTTCTTTGAATTTTCTATTCATCAAAGAATCCTTAAAAATTGTACACAACTGTTTTCAACATTGACAATAATCAGAAATGTTTCTTGAGCAGCAAAATAGCATATTAGAATGATTTCTGGATCAGCATTATGTGACACTGAAGACTGATGCTAAATTCTACTTTACCATCACATGAATAAATTATATCTTAAGATATTAAATAGAAAACAGTTGTTTTAAATTGTATAATATTTCACATTATTACTGTTTTTTGTATCAAATAACTGCAGCCTTTGAGAGCATAAGAGATTTCTTTTAAAAAGATTTTAAATGTTTTTACAGATAGCAAACTTTTGAACGGTGGTGCATATGTATATAAAGTATATCATGTATCAATTACTTCTATATATTTATGGTAACACTTTAAAATAAGTTTCATTAGTTAACATGAACTAATAATGAACTGCACTTATACAGCATTTATTAATCTTTGTTAATGTTAATTTCAACATTTACTAATACATTATTAAAATCTTGTTAACATTAGCTAATGCACTGTGAACTAACATGAACAAACAATGAACAGCTGTATTTTCATTAACTAAAGTTAACGAAGATTAGTAAATACAGTAACAAATGTATTGCTCATGATTAGTTCATGTTAGTTAATACATTAACTAATGTTTAATTAATGAACCTTATTGTAAAGTATTACCTCATTTATTTACAACGTTTATTAAAACTTTATAGCATTTGGATGGACACTATAAAAAATGCAAAATATATAGTATGATTAATGTGTGCTGCCCTCTTTGTATAATCACCGACATTTCAACATTCTGTCAGTAATTTAGCACCAGCAGGTATTATTCTCTGACACTTGTTCCATGTTACACACTCTCTTCTAAACTGAGTCATCTTCGTATTTTTGAATGATAGTGTAAAGGTGAGTAATCAGTTTATATTACAATGTGAGAAATAAAAATGCAATAATACAACTATATGTTGAAAAAATAATTTCTGGGTGGTTTTCATATTATCCGAATTTTATCTCTTAACATTTGTTTGCTCCTGTTCTCTGTTGAGTTTTTCTTCAGATCTATGAAATATGCATTGCATTATAGATTTCCTATGGCAGTATTGCACTCATCACCTACTAATTATAGCGAGTGACTCATTCAACGACAGGAGTTTCCAACTGGACCTTCCCCCCTCTCAGTGTTTGCGTATTATTATCAACACATATTATCTGAGATAATTATCTAATTCACTGTTTTAACATATATGTAAATGTTGAGACAATTAATAGATTTAGGCTATTTAGTAGGTACATATGTGTCACTTTACTTTTATAAGAGTTAAATCTCAGATGTACACAGTGATATTGTGTACCCGAACGGTCTTCAGTTGAACTTATTGATCTGCCACATTCTCTCAGTGTGCTCTGCAGCCCTCTTGTGAAACTGCAGCCCACGGTTTCTGGCAACTCATCTGACGGCGAGGACGGGAAGTCCCTCCCTTCCATGGCAGGCTTAAACCTCTTGGTCTTAAAAACCTTAGTGTAGGCTAATCAGAGAGGGCTTTGTGTGTTGCTGAGCTCTGCTTTAAAAACGTAGAGACTTTATAAAGCGGAAGCAGTGGAACATGCTTGTTGAAATATTAGGACTTACTGTACAAATATATAAGTAATACAAGAAAATGAGAATTGTGCTTACAAATGTTTAATGAACATTAAATGTAAACACTTATTAATAATAGCCCAGCTGTATTTCTGCAGTCTAAACTATTTATAAATATATTGATTATTTCTGAATCTGTACAACATCTTTCAGTGCTGTGCAGTAATATGTTATGTATAGATATGATACAGAACCAATGTCTAACCATTACTTTTAATTGAGAAGCATAATGAATCAATTATGATGATCACATCTGACTCAGTAGACATCATTAAATTCAAATGTTTTTAATGCTAGTGCACTATTTAGGCTAACTAAATTGAATTTTTATGATTACAGGCTACAAGTGTAATAATTGTCAAAACATTTGAAAACTATGCTATGTATAAATCTGATGTTTTGTGTAAATTTATAGTGTAAATTATTTTTACATCACCTCAGCACACACAGGATTAACACTCAAACTGTGAGTTTAATCCCATATATCATAGTAAATAGTCTTAACGGAGGCTGTAGCCATAACAAAAATCCACTCGCTTAATCTCCACCTAGGGGTTAATGTCATTGGTACAGCTTTTGATTGACAGCAGGCTGAGCCAATAGGCAACGCGTGACAGAGCTCGTCGTTACACTATTTTCGGGAATGTGGTCGACGCTTGACAGGAAAGGTTAGTTGATCATGAAGACTGAACTACGGGTTGTTCCACTGTAAACTGAAGTTTGTTTTGAAAATTTATCTCGTGAGATAAACCTTATATTATCGGAGAGCGTTTTGGAGTTAAATAACGAGTGTTTTACATCAACAAAATATCAAGAGGAAGTGTTTAAACGTCTGTAATGATCGAAATTAAACGGAAGTAGCTTTGCCTGACGAGGTAAGGACGAGGGCCGTAACTCTTCACATCCTGATTGTATGTCTGATCTCCGGGGGATCGTTTCTATGTGTGTTTTTTCTTTTCATGTGCTATTTTAATAAGCATCAAGTTATGATACGCTCTTATTTGTGTATGCTATTGCTAAATATGTCGATCAAAGTGTTCAAGAAGTAACTCCTTTGAGTCTATAGAACAAAATTTGACTTAAATTGTAGATAATTGTGCCATCAACTTTAATCTCTTTGTGTCCTATAATTAATGATTTCGAGACTGCTGGATGGCGAACGGCTGTGAAATAATGGAGAGTTAACGTTACTTTTATTTTTTTATAGCACACTAGCTCCTAGCCAGACCATTTGAAGTTATAATAAAAATGCTTAGTTTTTTTTTGTACTAACTTCGCTAACTTGTTAAGCGTTGACATTATTTTTTGTTATGCTCTGACTCCACAGTAAATGGTTAAACTGGTTGCTGCTGTGACTGCAGTTTTTGTCGATATAAATCGTAACACTACGTTAGTTCACACCGTTATCACAAACTGTATGTTTGCTGAACAAGACTGTGGGGTTGAAGTATATTTGATGTGCTTTGTAGAGATCGACCGAGGCTGATTATTTTTCATATATAAATGTCCCATAACTGATATGCAAACGATTTTCTTAAAAACAATAATAAATAACCCATAGACTAGTATTATGAACACATAATGCACGCTATAAATATTTTATTAATAATATTAGTTTCGTTATTTTTATACAAAGTTATTTTCATATTTGTTTTTTGGGCTTTGTGTTGAAAAACATTATATTAAAAACTGATAACTAATTGACATGGTAAAAAAAATATTGTTCTTCAAACCGGTTAGTCTCTACTCATAAATTCATGTACTCTATCAAGTTTGGTTGGCCATCAGCACAAAATTACACGCATTACAATTACGCATTCTGTCCAATTAAATAGAAACTATCATGGAACTGAAGCATGGCTACTTTTGAAAATGGAAGTTTCTAAGGAAATCCATCAGATTGCACAAAGCTGTTGAATTGTGGTTGTCTTGAACTAGACGTTTTTAATGAATTCTAAGAAAAGAAAAACTTAAAATTTCCCTCTGTCTCTAAAAAATACATCAACTAACCAATTCCAAGTAAAAGAGGGACCACAACAATATGCTATACTACTGCAGTTCTGTTTTATTATGTCATCTGTACAAATTTATAATGGTAATCTGATACAGTATGAACAAAAGTGACTCTGTGGGATATATTCACTTCCTATTGATGTTTTAGTGGGGAATCCCTTTTAAATAACAGTACTAACCCCTCTCTCACACAAAGAAAAAAAAGTTACAGTATGTTTAATTTCATTTCTGTTTCTTAGATTCAGTTACTTTTTATAATTTGGCAAAAATTGAGACATTTAATTTACATAGAGCCTGTATTGCTGATAAATGCCATTCAAATAGCTGCGCTAGCCTCTTAAAAATATGAATTAAAGTTATGGTTGTGCGATATGGACAAAAATACTACCAAGATTTTATTTTTTTTATCAATATTGATTTATTCACTATTTTGAAACAATATTTCCTAACACGTACTTGTCTGTAGGATTTTTTTTGTCAAAACACAGGCTTTGACAATACTTGCAGGCACTTTATTATTGCATAAATGATACGTGACTGCTTCGGTTATTTCTTTATGCCCTTTTAAACTATTTTGTATGTTGTGCAGTTCCCAAATACCTGTATTATTGATTTTTGGTCACTATTATATTTCTATCTACGGTAATAAACGCTCTAGACAGATGTCTTTAACTGTTTCTCTCGCGTCTTTTGCGGCATCTCGCGCATGACGCAGCATTCTACGCAGTGCTCAAGGTGAAAGAAGTAGAAAATAAAAAAACGATTCGCTAGACTGCAGCTCGTGTTTTTAATTGCAAAAATGTCTGAATGGCCGCTACTCCGTTGACAGGTCTTGCAAATGACTTTTATTTATTTATAAATAGTAAAACAGTATGCCAAAAGAGTAGTATATACGAATACATGGTATTCGAAAAACAGTAGCCGAAAAGTCTCTGGATGGCCTACTATTTCCACCGAGAATTTACTATTTCATGAGGCCACTGGAGAGGATTTATGAATGGAAGTGAAGTGACGCAACTGACGCTGGTTGGTCACGTGACCGTAACTACATGGCGGAAGTATTACATGAATTTAATTCATACTACCTATATTAATACTATCTAGAGTACCTTTTTAACGGTCGTGAAGTAAATTCAAATTCAAATGTAGAACGTCCCAAACCATGGATGGCGGGTTTTTTTGGGGGGGTGGGGGTCAAGGCCTTATCGTGCCCTGAATTTTACATCCTTTTTCCATGCTTTCTTCCATGTCGTTACAGTAAAGCCGCTCTGCTGTGTTCTTATGCTAGATTTAGGCCACCTCATGCAGATTGCACACTGAGGGGGCTGGCGGAAAAGTCGTGCTTTCTTCAGTTTAGAAATTGTGCATTCTCTTTTATTATGATTTCGATTAATCACACTGCCCTAAGTAGTTTTTAAATTTCTTTCCCATAACTTAAGATTTTATGTTTCATACAAATAAATTGATGATAATTAATGTCAAAGGTAAGACATTCATTTTAAGTAGAGTATTGACCGCTCTGGTCTATCTGAAGCTCTCAACCTGAGGTTAGTTACATAGTCTTGAGAAGAACCTTTTTTTTAGGGTATAACTGGTCTCTATACAGAACTGCCTAAAGAAAAGAAAAACAAAAAGGTTGTGTGGTGGATTTAGTCATAAACTGAGGGGAATTAGAAATGGCGAGATCTTTGTGTGGCCATCACTAAACATTGCGAGTGGAGTTTCCCTTAGAATAGAACATGTTGTACTGCATGGTGTTCGATAACTCATCTTAATGTGGAGTAATGAGGCCTTAATGACAAGAATAACTTCCTAAACCTTTGAAAATATGTCATGCACATATTTAAGTTGCCAAAGACAGTTTTCAGTGACAAAGACATTCCAGTCATATGCCTCCATACATGTCAAAACATAACCGTAAGAGATATTGCTCATTTAGCAAGCACCATGATAAAATGCCAGTAAAGTTTTATTTAAAAATACAATACTGGAAAATCGAAAACCGTTGTGTGAAGAGAAATCATATATATTATGAAGTAATATAGGCCTTGATGTATTATCATAAGTTAATGATGAAATAATGTTCTGGTTGATTACTGGTAACAATTACTTTGTAAGGATATCAGAATTTAATTGTCTACAGTTTTGTAAATTGTAGATGTGTTTTCTGTAATCTTACTCAGTTTTTGGATGACATATTTGGAAACTGTTTGTAACTCTGTTGAAGAGAAATGCTCATGTTTCTGCTCAATTGGCAAGGTTAATTATACATAAAATAGCCATAAAGAAACATAAATTTGATTACATAATTGATAGGATATTACAGGATAAGGTAGAATAACATAATTAAAGGCTAAAATATATTTAATCCACACAATAACCTTTATATTTAAATACTATTGAGATAGGAGATAAAGGAGGCTGTCCATGAAAACTAAAGTTACATTTATTGTAGGTTAATTTGAAAAAGGTTTTCATTGTGGTGTTAAGAGTCTGCAAACAGAAGGTTCACAGCAGGTTCCCGCACCTACACGCGTTTGACGCACTCGAGCGGTCTACCAGCAGAACAGTCACAGGGTCTAAAGCGTGGAGGAACAGTGTTAACCATGACTTTATCAGCAAGCAGCACGTCAACACCTCAGGAAGTGAGGCTGTGTCAATTAAACAGAAGAATGGCATCGTGAATCATACCGAAGCAGATGGAGAATCGTTTCACTAGTTGGCTGAAGAATGGCAAACTTGAACTTATGCCTTCTAATAGTTCCCTAGATGACTTTGGACTGTCTTGAACATGAGAAAGAAAAAGGACATGATTCATTGGATTCTGAAAAGGAGAACTTCTCATAAAATGCAAGTTAAAACATTATAAAGGAAGGAACTAAAAGGAAAGCTAGTCACTAAACATCTGAATTGCTTGCGATGTTTGGCCATTTAACAGACTGGTTGGGGGTGTGTGTAGTGGTTCTGTTATGCAAGTTGGCTGAAACAAGCTTCTGCATAAGGACGTGACTGCAGAGAGAAAAGCATGCCTAAAGGAGAAGCTCTTTTATTTTCTATTCATCTTAAATTTAAGTTTTCTTTTTTGCAACGCTATTACCAAAATTTGGAACGTATTGAAATAGTTTTAAACTCTGATTTATGAGGTTTTATGATTGTCAAATAAACATTAAATAAATAAACATCAAATCACTCAATTGGGGCTACCTGATTTGGGACCAAATGATTGTTGATAAATTTATATTTCCCATTTATTAAAGGCTTGGTTCACCCGAAAATCAAAATTATCCCATAATTTACTCGCCCTCAATCCCTTTAAAAACTCCCATTTTAGACTAATTTGTGACCGGGTTTTGTTTTGCTCTATCCTCTACGCTTCCGCGCTTGTCAATATGTCATGTGTCAGGTCAAAGTTCACTCTTCCGCCAGAATCCTCCTGTATGAAAGCCAATGATTCTAGATTATAAAGTTATAAATATGGATATTTTTCTTACAAAAACTCATCGCTATCGCTTTCACTTCAGAAGGCCTTTAATAACCCCCCAGAGCCGTATGGTTTGCTTTTATGATAGATGGATGTGCTTTTTTGGGCTTCAAAATCGCGGTTACTTGTCACTCCCATTATAAAGCTTGGAGATAGAATATTCTAGGATAGAATATTGAAGCTAGAATATTGTGTAGCTCCAATTGTGTTTGACTGAAAGAAGAAAGTCATGTACACCTAGGACGGCTTGAGGGTGAGTAAATGATGGGATAATTTTAATTTTTGAGTGAAATAACCCTTTAAATTTTCGTATATTAAAAAAGGATTGTTGTTTTTTGTTTTTTTAAATCAAACATCAGTATAACACATTAAGCCAATACTATGACAATGTTGAATGCTTTTAGTTGTTATCATGTACACATACATATCTAAAAGTTCTAATAACAGAAAATATGGGATTTATTCTTCGAGTTATAAGTAATGGAACACACATCGTACCATATTATTGAAGGTGCCTTTTCTACCCAGGCTGTGAGGTGATGAATGTGGAGTAGATTTGTGATCTCATTATGCTAATATTTCATAAAGTCAAACCAATCGTCTCAGTTTGTTCAGCTTCTTGAATTCGCTACAGCCACTTTAAAGACAAATGTGGTCATTAACTGGTTGCAATCAGCAATCAGTTTTTCAGCACAGTTTGTTTTAGCATTCATTCATCTCAGGAAAGTCCTTTTACATGCCAGCGGGGATCTTGGCATCTAAACACATCTTGACCTGCAGGGTCTGAAGGGAGATCCACTGAGTTAAAACCATCTGATTCAGATGCGAACAACGTTCATCCTACCCTCCCTCATGTTCGGCGTAGGCTGAGTGGTTGAATTAAATTGCTTCATGTGAGGGCGCCTGTAGTGAGGATGTTAAGTATGTTGTATTTCCATTGATTAAGAGTAATATGGTTAAAGTAATAGTCTCCTGCTAGACTCAATACTTGACTTTGTCATGGTGCACAATATATTCAAAGAATTAAAATTGTGACATAATGTTATTATGGTACATATTATTAAAAAAATATTATTGTGGCATTAATAATGTAGCCTAGACTCCATTAGTGCTGGGATCAGAAAAAAAATGCTTTATTTAACAGCTCAGAATCACTTAAGGGCATTAATGAAAAAAATATGTCTAATATGCAATGAAACGTCATATATTGAGCTCAAGACGAGTAATTTTTTTCTTTTTCCCTATTTTGTCTCCTTTTTGTCATGCTTGCCTGTGTTGATATACTGCTGTTACTCACCTGTGTGTCTGTCGTCATCCATTGTTGTTTGCTGCTATTGCTGCCAAATGATCTCATTCATATTCATGCTCATACTAGGTGAAGTGTGAACGGTCAATTGGGCATCTTGGTCAAAATCCTTGTCTTTTGAACTGTTAATGTAAATACAGTCAGTATGGTTCAATTGAATGTGAACGCTTGGACATAACGTTGTATTTGGGTCAATTTCAGAACTGTGTATTTGTACTTGCTGTGTAAATGCAATCTTATAGACCTTTCGCTGTCTATTATGTCATTAATATTAATCAAATGATCATTGACAAGAGAAAGAGTAACATTTTCTGTTTGTTTTGTAATTTTATATGCAGTACCTTTCAAAAGTTTGTCACTTTTTTAAAAAAATCAATTTAATGTATCCTGATCCTTAAAAATGTTTTTCTAAATGTTTAAAAAAAATCCTGAAAAAATGTATCACGATTTCCACAAAATATTAAGAATTTTCAATTGTGGTTGTGTAATAAATATTACACAATATAAATATTATAAACGCACCAATTTAGCATATTACAACGATTTCTGAAGGATCATGTGACTAAACATTGTAACGGCTGCTGAAAATTCATCTTCACCATCACAAGCATAAATTACATTTTAAAATAAATAAAAATAGAAGAGATATTTTAAATTGTTACTACATTTCATAATATGCTGTTTCTACTGTATTTTTGTTCAAATAAATACAGCCTTAGTGAGCACAAGAGGCTTCTTTAAAAACATTTAAAAAACATAACGACCCCAAACTTGGTGCAACTGACTGAAATTTCATGGTTCATTCAGCTTTGTCGGTGTTGTAAAATGTTACCGTTTTGTATACCATATGCTATTTCATTTTAAATAATTTAATTTAAATGATTTCTCATCAAAGCAGGGACCCACAGTTCATCAGTAAAACTCTGTTACCTCCGTTTATCCTGCAGTGTCTGGATGCTAAAACTAACATTCATGGAGCTGGGCAGGCAACTATGTGGGAAGATGAAAAAACAGAGGAAGGCAGAGATGACCGTTCCGACTGTCATGAAAGGACTGGAGATCCACTTCTACCTGCCTGACATACACCAGCTCGAGTACTTCAAAGATTGCCACACTGTAGAGGACCTGTGTGTGGAGGCTGCCAAAAAATGCCGTAAGTGTTCGGACTGCCGCCTGTTTAGAGCACCCTCTCAGGACATAGAGTATGGTCATGATGGTCTGTTTTCTTAGCAGTGATATATCATTTCATCTTAATTGTTTGGACAGGAATAGTTTTTAAAGCAAAGTTACAATTATTAACACAGAGCACCTGTGAGTTCATGTGCACTTTTTGTATTTGTACTCTTTTTGTTCCTTTTCCATCATTAGCAAGTGTTTTGAATGGGAAATGGACTACTGAAAAAAGAGTTTTTATGGGTCAATTGTGATGGAAATTCACCCATGTGATTAAAGTCAGGCCACTCTATAGTAAAATTATCAAACCAACTTTACTGAAAATCAATTCAGGGTTGTCTCTCTTCAGAGATCTACAAAGTGAACTCCACACAAAACAGAGTATTTGTCCAGTCAAATCATACATATTCATTTTTCAGCAAACAAAGACTTTCAAACTTGATTGGATAAACAAATGAGCAAATTATCATGAAGCCATCCTACTTCCTTTTACCATATAAGTACATCAACATCCCATAATAGTTATCCACTCAACATGGTTTATAATTTAGTTAGAAAACTAATAACTCCCCTAACTTCTTCCCAGCTAACTGACCTTGAGGGCAGAAAAGTCATTATTCTCCAACCGTTGCTCAGAGACACTATAGCGTGAAAGATAAATGGTAAAACATACAAACGTAACCCATTTTACTTAGCCATAAAACACACGTACTCTTCATGCTCAAGATCTGACCCTTACATATGTGGCTTAACCTCCATTAGGCAACAGTCTGTTTTCTATCTTCAGTTCGTCGCCTCACATTTTTAGACCGTTAACACTCTTTTGAAAACATCATATCTTAAAAACAATTAGAGACAAAAAGTCTAATACATGCAAATGGTAACATACATATACCTATGTTAACAATCAAATTTCATTTTCCTCTTGATTTAAAGATTATGAAAAGATCATATAAGGAAATCTATGTAACTCATGTAAGAGTAACAAAATCATGCATAGGCAACAACATTGATTGAATACACATAAGAAAATTTTTCCCTTGCACAGTATGCTTATAAAAAAAGGCATTCTTTATGCATTCGGTTTCATATTTTGATCGATTGAGGAATGGGGTTTTTGTTCCATCAGCATTTCACAGAATACAAAAGAGGAACTTAAAGGGTTTTTACTGTTGGTATCATCATGTGACATGTATGATGAGACATTGACCTTAGGATGAGAAGCACCGTGACTGACGGTCTCTGTCCATTCCCTAATGGAAGAGCATATCTGTCTATTTGGCCCTTGATCAGTATTAAACCACAAAATGGCTGCTGGGTTTAAATGTCACGTCCAGAATTTCCTCAGAGTTCCTCAAAAACAAAAGCTGGCTTGGACAGTAAGAGAGGAAAGGGAAGTTTATATTAGACAAGAAGCCAGCTGCTGGAGAGGAACTTCATTGGTGTTTGTTTCACAGTTTCACACCCAGTAGTTAGCCACTGGTTTAGTTTTATGCTGTTCTACCCTTTTCAAATAACATTTTTACTAGTTCAGCTGATAGAGCATAGAACCTGCATTTTCAAGGTTGTGGGTTCATCTCCTAGGGAGCAAATGTATACATTGAATTCACTGTAAGTTGTTTTGGAAAATTTTTGTCTGTCAAATTCATAAATATAAATGACAAATGAAAAAAGAGCACATGTAAAAGAACCTGTTTTAAAGCAAAATTAGAGTAATCGTTTTGTTCTTCTTGTTCTACTTAAATTTATTTTATTTCAACTAGTTGCCAAGGCAACATTTGTCATTTTCATTTAGTTTAACTGGATGTACTAATTAACTAAAACTAAAACTGATATAATATTGAAATAAATTAAATAAAAAAAAAACTCTGTTGACATAAAATAAATAATAAATGAAAGTGACAAAAAACACATCAATTTCTAAAACTTTAAAATGAAAAATATAAAAATAGAAATGAATTCAAATCAGTTATACTAAAATTTGGATTTTACAGTTCCTTAAGCTTTGCGATCTGACTCTTGCTTTTGTCTAGGAATTTTTATCTAGACTAATATCAAATTTGTGTCTTTTTCCTTTTGCACAGGAGATGTTCAACCATTGACATATTTTGTGTTATGTTCCAGTAAAATCTTAATAAATACCTTTGTTAGGACTTTTCTTATAATCATTTACTACTATTTACAGCTACTATTTCCTTTTAGGGGTTGTCTAAGGAGGTTATATTATATACTGGTGACAACTAACTAATTTTTAAAAAAAAAAAAATTAGAATTTTTTTTTCATCAGCCTCTCAACTGTGCTGATGCATCGTGCTGTCTAGCAAGGAAAGATAATAGTTTGAATCTTTAATTTTGAAAATGTTTTCCCCCAGACATCTCACCTTTGTGCCACAATCTCTTTGCGCTGTATGAAGAGAGCCAGGATCTCTGGTATGCTCCGAATCATGTGTTCAAGATCACAGAGGACACCAGCATCAAACTTCACTACCGTATGAGGTGAGACCACAAGTGAATGCTTTACACAAAATTTGAAGACTGCTGTTCAAAAACCCCATTAGAAATTCCTGAGAGAACCCATGGCTCAAATTCTAATTCACTTGCGAGTTTTAGGACTACAGACTGAACAGCCATTGTAATTATACTGTTGGTTCAATAAGAAGATTTAAAAATAAAATAAATACAATTTATTTTTTACTCTGATTTTGAAGAGGGAAAATATTTTGGCCATTTCTTGGTAGTTTTAGTGAAATGTGTACTTTGATGACACTGGTCTGTTAATATCAGCTGTTTAGTTTCATTCAAATGTAAGAAATGGATATGGTCTCTTTACAGAGCCCTGTGGCACACCTTTATAAAATCTTTTACAATCCCTATTTAGGACAAAACAAAAACTGCTTGGGTTTCCACTATAAAAAATAAACAAAGAATCAAATCCTCTGAAAGTGTTTTAGTTCTTTCCTCTTCTGAAAGGTTTGCAAAGCAAAACATAGGATCCCCTGAACTTCCCCTTTTCACCAGTGAAACTAAGATAAGAGCCAATTACTGTATTCAAAGGGAGCAGTGGGTACAGAATCGCCGTCTCCTCGTATGACGCTTACCTGTTGTGCGCACAAACAGGTTATGGTCAACCTTTGCGCACCCTCTCTTCCTCTGTGGCATAGAGCACTCTTTTCTCACTCATGCTGTTTCCTGTTTACAATCAGCTTTCGCTCGCGTGGCAGCAGGGTTGTGTAGTTTTTCTTTTTTCTGTTGATTGTTGACAAGATTTGATATTGCGTGTAGCATATGTTAGTATATTTACATAATGTAAGCCTTTGTCTTGATGTTTGTTTGGTATGTTTCTGTCTGTTATCAGCTCCTGTCATCATAATTATATGACCGCATTCATCTCACACACACACACACACACACTCACACTCACACACAAAAACATGTTTGTCCACTACTTTTATTTAATTTCCTTTTCACAGATACAAGGGCATTTCTTAAACTACTGTATATGTGTATATATGTGTATGTGTATATATATATATATATATATATATAAAATAATCATTTTATTTAGTTATTTGGTTTATTTTATTATTATTTTTACTTTTTTTGCATAAGTTGCATAAGAATTATTCAGTTCACTAATATTCACCTTTGTTTGTTATTGTTTTCTTCACGTAACACATCTCATATTTCATTTTGCATATTGCATGATCTTGCTTTGATGCTGTTGCCTCCCTGGTAAACAAGTACACTAACTTTTGTTAATACTTTGGTTTTATTTTTGAAAACATTAAAACATTTTCACACAATAAAATGATTAATGTAAAATGCAAACATAAAAGGCATTTGAACACTAGCAGAAAGTAAATGAATAGATATTGAAAATGTTTCATTGTGACCTTCATAACAAGAAGAAAACGTTTAAATGCGTTAGCTTTTATACAAATCAACACCTGGGACATGAAAGTACCCGTAGTTCAAGAAACACTTGTCAATTCATTTTACTTGTTTGCACAGGTTTTATTTCACAAACTGGCATGGCACCAATGAGGCGGAGTCTCCTGTTTGGAGACACTCACTCAGTAAACAGAAAGCTGTTTTGAACTCTCAGAAGGGGCCTGAGGGGACGCCTCTATTGGATGCTGCATCTCTTGACTACCTATTTGCACAGGTGAGTTGAGGAAACACCTGATACCTATCTTGCATGGTTGTCCATGTCACTCATGAACACTTAACCCCTTCATAGGGGAAAAAAAAAAATCTATCCTTTCCTTTTCCCCTTCCTACTCTAGTTTATGTTACTGAGCAATGTATGAAACTTGTATTGTGAGCACTTCCTGTGTCTATTTGCCTATTCATGAAGAATCTCTTGTTTGTTTTCCTCACTTGTATGTTGCTTTGGATAAAAGCGATGAATGATTAAATGTAAATGTAAATGTATGACAGCTTTGAGGTAAACATAATTAATATTTCCTGTTTTGTGCTAGAGGGGCATTGTGGCCCAATGCCTATTCAAATACTCTCTCATGTAGTATCTGTTGTTATCATTTTGGCTGCTTTCTTTGAATTGATAGTTTTTAAATGTCTTATTTTGGAGCACCACCACTTATTCAAACATCTATGGGGCAATGTGAACACTAGTGTCTATTGGCTTGTGTGTGTGATCATATTAACATTTTGTCATACATGCCACACTGTGCTCTTACTGTTTTGGTGTGTTTTAGGGTCAGCACGACTTCCTTAGGGGACTGGCTCCTGTGCGCACTCCCCAGACTGAGGCGGAGGTTCATGAGATAGAGAATGAATGTTTGGGAATGGCAGTTTTGGCTATTACCCATCACGCCAAGGGAAATGATCTGCCCTTATCAGGAGCTGGAGCTGAGATCAGGTGACCCACACATCTTCTTTATACATCACATCTGCAAAATGATCGACAGCGATAATATTAGAATGGCACTTCCAACTATTAGTCTTTTATTACATGGTTCTCTGGAATACTTGATTCTGATTGGTCATACTTAATACTTGACGTGCAGTCACATTAGTGAAATTTTGCATACGAAACAGGTCCTTTGTCAATAGCATAGACATGTATGAAGATGAATGATTGGATTATATATGTAAAACAGCAATATATGTAAAACAGTAAATACCTTTAAAGCAAGTGGTTTTATCCAGCCTTCTTCTCTCTATCTGTAGCTACAAGCGCTTCATTCCGGACAGTCTCAACCGCACCATTAAGCAGCGTAATTTCCTCACACGGATGCGCATCAACAATGTCTTCAAGAATTTTCTCAATGAGTTCAACAGCAAGACCATCCAGGACAGCAACATAACCCTCTATGACCTGAAGGTCAAGTATCTGTCCACTCTGGAAACGCTGACCCAAGGCTTGGGTCGAGAGACTGTTGAGCCCAAGATCCTGAAAGTATCAGGCGAGAGTGAGGGATCTCCGGCCCACACACTTCCCTTAGGGGATGATGGACTGGGCTATGAAGTGCAAGTTTCCGGAACCACTGGGATCTCCTGGAGGAGAAAGTCTGTACCGGTGAGTTAATGGCTTCATATTATGTGAGCTTACAGATTTGTAATAGCTTACAAGTTTACGCTGGATATAGTTACTGTTGGATTTTGTGTCATAAATTGTTTCAAGGGTTGTCTTGAATGCTTTTTTTTTGTCTTAATAGAATCTTCTGATAGTGAAGGACAAACCCAAATCTAAAAAGAACAAGCCTGACAACAAGCAGAAGAATGACATAAAGAAAGAAACCGGATGGACCGTTTTCTCAGACTTTTACGAAATCACCCACATTGTCATTAAGGAGTCGTGTGTAACCATTTACAGACAAGACAATAAAACCATGGTACTTTTGCCATTTCAATTAGATTTTAATGAGACAAACGTCTGTATCACTGTGTCCTAACCAGGTACAATTCAATTCCAGCCCAAGCAGTTTATCTATTCATGCTGAATATTATACAGACAAAGCCAATCTGAACATATTTGATATTTAACGTAATGTTATGTGGAGTCTGATTTTAGACTAGTAAGATTTAATAATGCTTCACAGCATTATAATTTTTAGTAGAAAGTTATCATCAGAATGTCTTGTCACTTGCTGCGGTTGTGGCAAGTTAGGACAAGAACTCTGCACCTGGTCAGGAAATGGTATAATACTTCCATAGACCTCATGAAAAACTGACGATGTATTCCTCTTCTTTCCTCTGCAGGAGTTGGATCTGACTTATCGTGAAGAAGCCCTATCCTTTGCTGCACTGGTGGATGGTTACTTCAGATTGACTGTAGATGCCCATCATTACCTGTGCACTGAAGTCGCACCCTCATCAGTTGTCCAGAATTTAGAAAATGGCTGTCATGGGCCAATCTGGTATGACCTTTGAAGTATACAGGGTGGGCGATATGACCAAATATTGTATCACGATATGACATCTTGACAACCATAAACAGCTGAAAGTTAGGTTGCGTGGGGCTTAGTGGAAATTAAAATTGATAGTACTTTGCATCATGTCTGAACAACCTTGTAATAGTAGTAAAATAACTGTAGTGCACGGCCTCTCATGCTAAAGTGTTTTAATTAGTAATAGTTTTTATTACAGCTGTCTTCAGGAGAGACATTTTGAGACTTAGTTTTGTCTGTTCTCTTTGTACAGCACAGAGTATGCCATTCATAAACTCCGTCTAGAGGGAAATGAAGAAGGAACCTATGTCCTGCGCTGGAGCTGCACAGATTATAACTACATCATCATGACTGTTGTCTGCATTGAGGTACACAAACATACATATACACACACACACACACACACACACACACAAATGCATCCATTTTCAGTTCATTTTCTTTGCCAATTATTTTTCAATGAGAGAGCTGTATGACACTGTATAAGTAGCTGGAACAGAACCACAAGCCATATTAGGGCTGTTAAACATACTGGATCAGAGAGTGATGCACTGTTTCCTTGCATTGCATTTCTTTGGCTCCCTTGTTCAGCATAGTATCCAAAAAAAAGTGTTGAAAAAAGAGTTGAACTGAAGCTGAACTGAATTAATTAACAGAAAGTGTGTGAGCTTGTGAAATGCATATATGCAGCTGTTGAGCTCAGTTTTTTCCTGTACATTTTAAATGTTATCAGCATTATGTACATTCTAGCTAGTCATTTTCAGAAACCCAACACCTCTTACAGTGGATCAGTTTATGGCCATCCAACATTTGTTTAACAAATCCTGTTCCCTCAACCATTCTTCTCATGCACTATTTTTTTTGTCTTTATTTCTTTTATGCTTAAAGGATTAGTTCACTTTAAAATGAAAATTACTCCATGATTTATTCACCCTCAAGCCATCCTAGTTTTATATGACTTTCTTCTTTCAGAAGAATACAATCAGAGTTATATTAATAATCACCCTGATGTTCCTTTATATATTTATATTAAGCTTATATTATTATATTTAGCTTTATAATGACACTGCACAGAAACCACCTGTTAGAAGAAAGCGTGACTGAATTCACTGTTTCACAAGTTGAATACGGAAGGCGTAGGACATAGCACAACTATTTTGAACTGTGAGAACTTATTCTTAAATTGAATACGGTAGGCGGTCTGGTGGAAGCTAGTTATTTTACTTTATAATGTGTTAAATATGGATATTTTTCTTACCCAAATGCATCGCTTTGCTTCAGAAGGCCTTTATTAACCCTCGAGATCCGATGTAGAGTACGTTTATGACAGATGAATGCACTTTTATGAATTTCAAATGGGTGGTTTCCTTGCTCTGCCATTATAAAGCTTAAGAGCATCAGGGTGATTATTAATATAAGTCTGTTTTTATTCATCTGAAAGAAGAAAGTCATATATTCCTAGGATAGCTTGGGGGTGGGTAAATCATGGGGTAATTTTCATTTCAAAGTGAACTAATCCTTTACTCATGTTTTTTTCCACCGCTTTCTCTGTATGTCATGTATTTATCCTCTCTCTCTCTTTCAGATCGACCTGTGTGAGTCCAGGCCTATTCCCCAGTATAAGAACTTCCAGATTGAAACAAGCCCTCAGGGCTACAGACTGTTTGGGACCGAGACATTCCGGCCCACTCTAAAGGAGCTTCTGGAGCACCTGCAGGGCCAAAACCTGCGCACAGAGAACCTGCGCTTCCAGCTGCGCCGCTGCTGCCCACCACAACCCAGAGGTACCAACACTCGTTCTGCTCAATCAGACACGTAATAGAAGACCTTCTAGGCATTATCATTGAGCGACACAGATAATCCAATCCGCATATATTCCTGTATCCTACTCATCCATCTATCCATCCAGCCATCCATTCTAATCTATCTCTCCATCTATTCCAATTAAACACTTTTCAAGCATCGATTCAACCGTCCGTCCATCCATCCCTCAATCCCAATTAAAGACATTTTCGTCATTTTATGATTTTAGTTTTTACTTTGATTTAAAGGAGATTTAATACACAGCCTATTTGGATGGGATTTCCACTAGAAAAAGCCCCTGAAATTCTCTCTGTGAATGGTCCTGTCTTAAACTGAAAATGAAATCAGAAGCTTTGTCCAGTTTACTGAAAGCTGCTAGCTCAGTTTTTCAGGATTTTCCAGTGTTCAGTGTGTACTGCTGCCTGATGAATGGATCTCAGAGTTTTCTCTCATAGGGATTTGTTGAATCCTTGAGTAGTTATTATAATGTGAAAATTTGGGTTTGGGGTGGGAAGTACGCAATTGAAATCTGCTGTTGACATGTTTACTAGCCTTTTTTCGTCACCCATAATTGTTACTTGTAGCTGAAAGTTACTTTCACTTTTCTGCTGAAATACCTGTCAATACCATCAACCTCAATTTTGTGTTAACATGTTAATAAAAGTGACTCGTTTTCAATAAATATATAGACAGGAGAAAAATTAGGCAAATAATGTGTAAAGCATAAGAGTAAATAAGTGCTAATATTGTAAATAGACTGGAAGGAATGATAAAATCAGTTGGAGCCAACTAGATTATAATAAGCTTTAAAGAATTAGTTTGGTCCTATAAGAGGAAATTACATGCCTTAATGGAATAACTATTTTGACAGTCTTTTGTGTTAACTGGTTATTGCAGGTATGAGCTGAACAGTTTTTTTTCTAATTTTATGGTGCTTTTTTGGAGTATGAACATTCTTAAGAATAATTCTTTTGGTGCTTCATGGAAGGAAGAATGTTTTGAAACAACATGAATGAGTAATGAGAGAAATTCTCTTTAATTAAAGAACATCTCTTATTGTATTTGCTTTAATTGGCATATTATGTTAGATTTTTTCTAGAAGGGTACATTGTATAATTATATAAATGAATTAATGGAACTTTAACTTTTTTCTATTATACCTCTCTATCTTCCTCAAATACTGGCTTTAGGTAGCAAATAATGATATGATGACGTTGCAAATGCAATGTAGGAGCAAACACATAAGAAAGCAAATAAGTTTGATTTAATTTCTATAACATAAGTACACGATTATTTATAAGATATTGAGAGGATTTGTAAGTTTACAGATGAAGTGATCAGTCCTGTGATCAGTCCTCAAGTGCAATAAAAGTTTCACTATTTGGAATGTGTTTTGAATTGTACAAACCAGACTGCTGAAAATTCCATCTGCCACATTTTCCAAACTGCATAATTGATGGAATGACTTTATGAATTTGCATTTGTTTTGTTTTTTTTGTTGTGTTGTGCTTTTTGAATGTTTAAACTGGCAAGGCTTAAAAACGCACGCAAGCACTGGTCCGATCAGGACAGTGACCGTTGTGCTTGTGCTCTCTCTTTCGATCACTGTGAGTGTTCTTGAGTGAGAGAAAGTGACAGAGGGCTCTCTCAGCCAAGCGACAGTGCTTAAAGGTCAGCAGGCAATGAAATCATATCTCTGTTAAACTTATTTTTTGCCTCTAACTCAATTACAGGCAAATGTAATCATACAATTTACTAGCCATTGACTTATCAAATACACTTTTTAGTTGCCTCTCATGAAATTTGGTCGCATATGTGAGTGATTTACTCATAATGTTTTCTTTTTTTTTTTGCATCTTTTCAATTGTGTCAATCTCAGAAACATGTACATCTGTACAAGCATGTTCAAGGTTTTTTTTTTTACTGGTTTAAGCTGAAAGAGGAATTAATTTTTCTAGTACTTTGTTAGTACAAAAATACTATCACAATACTCCTTTAGAGAAGTCAAAAATCAACATGCGCACACAAGCAGACATATCCTTGCATGACCTTTGGCAACCATGCAACTGGCAGCTAATAGTTGTGAAGTCTCGTATGTCAGGCAACTTATCCAGGATCAGATCCTTTATCTGCCCAACTGTCAGTTCTCTAACCTGACCGAGTTAAATGTTCCTGAGAGAGATTATCTGCATACAGGAGAGAAACCAGGGTCCAAAATTAACTTTCCACCAGTTGCAGATGAATTCATACATATTAGTGTTTTAATTGATTCAGTGATTTTGTTTGCATCATTACTCTAAAGTATACACAGAAAAGTCATGAATTAAAATGTTTTTTAATGCAGTTTATTAAGATTTATTGGTATATTCTGATGTACTTTTAAAGGGATTGTTCACCTAAAAATGAAAATTGTGTTATAATTATTCACCCTCATGTGGTTCAAAAATGTCTTGATGTGTGTTCTGAAGATGAACGAAGGTCCTACAGGTTTGAAACGACATGAGGTTGAGTAATTAATGACAGAATTTTCATTTTTGGGTGAACTAATCCTTTAATATCCTTATTCCTTTAGGGCTCCACCAGTATTAGCAGTAATGCAACAGCTCTGTACTAATGCAAAAACAAACATTACGAATGTTTTGGTTGCGAAAAACGCCTAGTTATCGCACATTAGACGTTGTCTGGTCTTGTTTACATCTGCTTCTCAAAGAGTACATGCTGAGACATCAGTGACAGGCAGGAAATGTAGTAAATGTGGGTTTCCGTTGTTCACATCTCTTGATGTCTTTACCCTATTTGCATTTATAAAAACAGAGCTGTGTAGGTCTGTATCCAGTTTATGCCAGTGAGTAGACAAAAGACCAGCTGATGCTGCAGAATGAACATCACAACGTACTTGTATAAAGACAATATGTTACACATGAACACGTGGACCCAAACATGCTCTCTTTTTTTTTGGTGTAGCAAGTGGCATGTTTTGTTAAACCGTGCACAATGTCACTGCACAACTTCCTCTTTCCCGCTCTCTGTTTAGGTGATGTCTGAACACCAACGTATATAAGTGTAGATTTAATCAAAAGAAACGTCCTTGGACAGTCAAACCAGAAGATATTTAGTTTTTTCTTAAAGCTGGGATCTTAACTATTTATATTTTGGCCACCAATCACAAATGATGCTCTTCTGTCCTTCAGAAATTTCCAACCTATTAGTGATGACCACAAACCGAGAGCCTGCCCCGCCGAGACCACATCAAGTCAGCCAGCTGAGTTTTCACCGCATTCTTAAGGAAGAGATTGTACAGGTGATGTTTTGAACCAAACATAATGCTGACTCCTTTTTTAGCATGGCAAACAGAAATAAAATGAAATACAGATATTGCCAAAAACCATATACATTCATGAAAGGGAGTTTTACAGTCGGTGGATGAAAATGCACTGGCCATAAATATTTCTTAATGACCATAAAACTACTTTTATTGAAGTGTATATAGACTTATGAAACATAATTATTATAGAGTAAAGTTAAAAAATTAGGATCAGTACGGGTTTGTTGGAAGGAATTAATACTTTTATTAAGTGAGAATGCATTAAATTTAGCAAAAAGGACAGTAAAGACATTTATAATGTCACAAAAAAAATTTACATTTCAAATAAATGACATTCTTGAACTGTATTCATCAAAGAATCCTTAAAAATATCACTTAAATATTAAGAAGCACAACAGTTTTCAGCAGTGATAGTAATAAAAAGTGTTTCTTGTGCACCAAATCAGCATATTGAAATGATTTCTGAAAAATCATATGGCACTGAAGACTGGAATAATGACTGTTGAAAATTCAGTTTTAGAGGAATAAATTGCATTTTAAAATATATTAAAATACAAATCAGTTATTTTAAATTATAATAATATTACTGTTTTTACTGTATTGGTACTAAAATAAATGCAGCCTTGGTGGGCATAAGCATCAGAAACATTTAAAAAATGTTAAGGGCCCCAAAAATTTGAACGATACTATAGTGTTCTTTTTAGTAGCCAGTTTGTTCGCTATGTAAACTATTAGCAATACATTCACTATAGCTTACTGTCCCTGACAATAAGCTGTAGTGGATGAAAAATGGTATACTTTTAATAAAAGTGATTGTTATAATCATTTACCCACTTACTGATATGTGACATTGTGGTCTCATTCAGGGTGAGCATTTGGGTCGGGGCACAAGGACAAACATCTATGCTGGTGTTCTGAAGCTGAAGAGTGAGGATGATGACGAAATGGGAGGATACTCACAGGAGGTGAAAGTGGTGTTAAAAGTGCTGGGCTCAGGACACAGAGATATCTCTCTGGTAAGACACACATGGCCAACTCATGACTAAATGAAGTTTAGCAAACAAGATTATTGGTTTTAGCTGGTATAACATTACCGTCTCCTGACTCTTCCTTATTTGTAAGTTGCTTTGAATAAAAACACATACTGAATAAATGTAAACTAATTGTGGTCACTTTCAACTGAAATAAACCGCTGAGGGGGTTTGAATCTAATTTTCTTTGCTATCTCATCTCCTAGTATTCTGTCATCAGTATGGTTGCTTTTTGAAAGTTCAAAGTATGTCTTTTTCTGCCTCTTCTCAGGCTTTCTTTGAGACAGCTAGCATGATGCGTCAGATTTCTCATAAACACATCGCCCTGCTCTATGGAGTGTGTGTTCGCCACCAGGAGAGTGAGTACCCGACGTTCTCTTGTCTCTAGTGTGTAGCGAACTTGGCCTTTATACTGCCAAATGATTCTGGTTGTATCTGATGATTGCTTCACCTAGTGACATTGATGACAAATGGATGTTTTTTTTATAATAAGCAATCCATTTTCAGGCAGAGCTCACATCTCTTAAAGACCTCACAAAATTAGAGAACTAGAACATTTGGTTGTCTTTCATTCTGTTCTGGTGTAGTTTTACATGGCAAGTTTGAGAAATAGGTCTTTTTATTCCACCTGTTAAATTGTATCCAGCAATCAGTGTACTTTTGCAAATGTACTGGTGCAAATGTAATTTATTTACTTAGAAAGCAAACATAGAGACAATCCACCTTATCCACCTGAGCGTGTAGATCTGACACACTGGCAGTGATATTACTCTGAAAATATTTCTAACAAATTACTGGGAAATCCAAAAATAAATCATTGCTTCAGTAAATCCGGTAACACTTTGGAATAAGGTTCATTAGTTAACTACATTAGTTAACATGAACTAATAATAAACTGCACTTCTACAGCATTTATTAATCTATGTTGATGTTAATTTCAACATTTACTAATACATTCTTAAAATCTTGTTAACATTAGTTAATGCACTGTGAACTAACATGAACAACTGTATTTTGCTGTATGTCAACTAACATTAACGTAGATTAGTAAATACAGTAACAAATGTTTTGCTCATGGTTAGTTCTTGTTAGTTAATACATTAACTAATGTTTAACTAATGAACATTATTCTAAAGTGTTACCAAATGTAGTGTTAAATCAGTAAACATTAAAATAAAACTAGAGTCTAACTGGATAATAATGTAAATGTTTCATAAAGACTATTTTTGTGTGAAGGAAGCTGATAACACAGAGCTACACGAGTAACAAAGCTACATTGAGCAAATCCTGCAGGTTAGGTATTTAATTTCAAACTACACTTCCTGCTACACTGAGCAACAACCTAAATACTTTGAGAATCACCAGCCATGAGCACGCAAAGGGTGTGTCTGTGTGTTTGCCTAGAAGAATTTGCATATTTGAGCTGGAATCGTGTGTGTGTGTGTCTAAGAGAGAGAGTTCGATAACGGTGCCCGTTTACATAAAATACCCCTCTTTCTCTTTCTCTCTCTTTCTCTCTCTCTTTCTCTATAGATATCATGGTGGAGGAGTTTGTTCAGTATGGTCCTCTGGATCTGTTCATGCGCAGACAGACCACTCCTCTTAGCACCGCATGGAAGTTCCAGGTTGCCAAACAGTTGGCAAGCTCCCTCAGCTATCTGGTGAAGAAATAAACTTACAAACAAATGCACAAAACCTTGCCATACTAATCTTGATGTTTTTGTTAACATTAACAACTATTTTGTCATGCTTACTAGATCATTAGAACAAGTAAATTTAGATAAAATCTCATGCATTTTTTTATTAATATTTTAATGCTTATTCACATTTGAATTTTCAAATTTGATCTATTAAGCAGCATAACATATCAATGAAAGTTATTATGAAGTGTTGTCAGTGAATAATGCTTGTGTTTGACTGCTGTGTGTACCCTGTAGGAGGATAAGAAGCTGGTTCACGGATATATGTGCTGTAAGAACATTCTGGTGGCTCGAGATGGTCTGGACGGAGAGGGAGGCCCCTTCATCAAGCTGAGTGACCCTGGCATACCAATTACTGTCCTTAGTAGAGAAGGTGAGAGATTCATTATGACCACCTTAACACACTATAAACATATTCATACAGGCATTATGACCACCTTAACAGCATGTGTAAGTCAGCATGAAACGGAAGTTGCTGTAGTCTTTTCTTCCTTATTGTGACGTATATCTGAGTGAAACAGCTTCTCACGTGAAAAAAGTGTTGGGTGGGACTTGATTTTGTGGTTTGCTATTGCTATGATCTCATGTGAGCGAGACATCTTCAGAGAAGAGAAGAGATATTGTTGCAAGAGGGAGGGGAAGTTATTTTGATTTAGATTACAAGGGGAAAAAAAGGATATACAAAAATGATGATAAATACTGCAATATTCCATAAAAAAACAAGAATTTTGATTTCATAGTGACTTTAATACATCATCAGTTATGCGGTATTTGTTAATGGCCTTTATAGAAGAATACTATTTAAATAACACATCTTATGCAGGCATTCTGACCGCTTTATAAATGCATTATTTGTCTTAATGTTTTAATGTTATCAGCCTTCATAAAGGCATCAATACCACCTTATTAATGCTGTATCTAATGTCTAGAAGATTTTAGAATTTCTATAAAATATTAGATGGAAAGATTTTATATAGCCTAGTTGTTTTTGTAATGTTTTAAAAATGTTAATTGTTTTAATTATGTGACCTAATTAATTTATTACAATGGATGTAGCGTTTGATGAAATAAATACTTTCAATATTAATAATTTAAAATACATTTTAATAAAAAAAAACGTTAAATATATATATATATATATATGTTATTGTAATTAAAACATTACTTTTGTTTTTTTACATGAGAATAGCGTTTGTTTTTTTTTTAAAAATAAAATAAAAATTAATGTAAATTTCTATCACTGCTCACACAAGGGTCAGAGAATTTAAGCTGACACATATGCATTTTAATAATCATGTAAATAGAAAGAGTTACATGTATAAAGTGTTATTAGCCCCTTCTGCATTTACCGTCTTTACTGGTAAGAGATCATGTGAGAACAGGACCTTTTCAAAAATGCTGGGAAATTCGTTCTGGCAATTTACCAGAAAGGGAAGTTGTAACATTACCTGTAAATTACTGGTGATGCTGTGTGTGAACACACAATGAAGATTACAGATATGAGCACTTACGAAGTGAGCCCAATCATAAAGTTTTTATGGAGATCACTCTGCACTAGGGGTGTAACGGCACACCAACATAACAGTTCAGTACATACCTCAGTTTTTAAGTCACGGTTCAGTACAAAAACTGGGGGCAAAAACTAAACATAAAATTTCTTTTTTTTTTTTTATTAAACTGGGGGTTTTAGAATAAATATGTCTCTGTGTTTAAATGAATTCAATTGATTAATTATTCAATTAAGATTTTCTTAAGGATTTCAATGATCTCAGCTGACACTGTAAACTATATAGGGAGCCCTTTCTTACACATTACTATAATATTAAAGGTTGCAATTAAACACAGACCCTAAATTATTAAATTCAGTTGCTATTTATTTTTAGATATAATAATCAACACTCAAATAAAAAAATAATAAAAATAACATTTAAATTGCACATAAGGCAGGCTTACATTAACATCTAAATCGATTATGAAGTTAATTTTCTACTCCCAATTTATTTTTGAAATATAATCATTTACACAGTGGCAGTCATAACTTATTTTCATGACATTTATTTAAACACATTAAATAATCAAGACATTACTAACAGCTTAAGTAAATATAATGAATAGGTTAATATAGTGCATATACCAAATGCTCCCATCTAGAGTTCATTGATCTAGTGAACTAATATGCCCGTCGACACTAAGTGCCAGAGGTAAATGTAATGCAATGTGAGATTCTATTCTCAAATTGTTTTATCGACATCTTTCCGCAGTTGAAACACTGAGAGATGTTACATGTAAATATAACGATCTATCGTCTCTTCTTCTGCGTTTTTACTGGTAGCAAGCAGCATTGCATTACCATGTGCACCCCCTTCAGGATTGGAGTGTGCCTGTGACTGATTGTATTTGTCGTGTGTCTGTATCCACTGAAACATGATGTCCGCACCGTGACGGCTCTGCAGTTGGATGCAGTTTAATGCGCGTCTCTTGCTTTTAAGAGCAAAAATGCATTCTGTTTGAAATTAAAACTAAAGCGGTTTTCCTCATGCGGCCGAAAGAAGACAACGGTGCAGCGTTTAAAGATCATTTACGATTACTGACATCACAGAATTTACTGGTATTTCGGTGGTGATGTGTGAATGGTCCAATCTGTAAAAAGCCAGAACGTCGTTGCTTGTGTGAACAGCATGTTTGCGTATTTACCAATAAAGTCATTGTGGTAATTTTACCATAATTTAGCTTCTTGCTGTGTGAAAGGGGCTATTGAGTGTGCATCCAGAGTAAATGCAGTGCTGTATATCTGAGCTCTACTGCACTGTTAAAATGGACTGCTCGGAAAAGATAACTGACAGGAATTTTGTTGGCCGCGATCCAGCTCAGCTCCCTGAAGCACTTCAGAGACCAGAAAAGCTCTTTATTTGCTGTGTGGCAGGGACTGTTACAGGAAAGACTGGTTGTGTGTTTTTTTGGGGGGTGGTGGCATGTGCGCACAGGGGAATGAAAGGGGCACAGAGAGGGATTAAGATGCGGCATACAAGAAAATGTCACCAGGGGATCATGTGTTAGATAAAATGCCCTTTTAAAAGCAGTAAAGATGATTGCTGAAATTACTGTGTGATGTTTTAGTAAGGAAACAGTGGTGGAAACCCCCATAAAGTGAGGATTATTTACCCAGCACAACTCAGTTTGGTTGTTCAAGTGTTAATTTTATGTTACTTGATTGTGCAACAATCCAGTCTAACTTGCTGTCTGACAACATGCTTTGTGTTTGTCTACAGAGTGTGTGGACAGGATTCCTTGGATTGCTCCAGAGTGTGTACAGGACACGGCTAATCTGAGCGTAGCAGCAGATAAGTGGGGCTTTGGGACAACTCTGTGGGAGATCTGTTACAATGGAGAGATACCTCTCAAAGACAAGAAGCTCACAGAGGTAACAGCATACACATACATTGTGGCATACGCAGCCCTCGGCACTTTTCTTTCTGGTAATGTGCTGATAAATGTGTATTTTGGTCATTATCTCTCTGAGCAGAAGGAACGCTTTTACGCAGCGCAATGTCAGTTGGCAACACCTGACTGCGAGGAGCTGGCCAAACTCATGACCCACTGTATGAACTACGACCCTCACCAGAGACCGTTCTTCAGGGCCATTGTCAGGGACATTGTCATGGTGGAGGAACAGAGTAAGTAGTCAAGATGACAAAAGATACATTTAATTGTTAAATATGTTTCCAGTTGGTACCAAATTGTAAATTGAAGCTTAAATAATTTTTCCTTGACAGGGTCACCTTTGTTTATAATTGTAATTTTTTCTCAATACTGACCTCTTGTGGTTAGTACAAAGATCTACATTCATCTTTGTTAAAAGTACTCAGCATGTTTTTCCCCTTGAAGTCCATATTAAATGTCAAGGGTTTTTTTTCACCTTCACGCTCATTCAAAAAAGAATATTTTTTTTGAAGAGATTTACAGTTTTATTCAGTTCTGTTCATTCTGTTTTTGCTACTGTGTCTTTAAGATGTCTATGTTAATGAGCTCTGTTAAGGCTAGTCTCCATGTGCTGTAGTAGTTCTCACCATTTTCATTAGGGCAGGATGCTAAATACTGTTGATATGTAAACATGCATAGTCCTATTTTAATGTGAAGTATAACCTACTTTTTCATGATGGGTTTTGAGAGAAAACATTGCATTGTAAACGTTTGCGTATGTTTGGAAAACAACAGTTTTTTTAATTTTTGCTCTTTAATGTTTTCTGTTTAGACCCATCCATTCAGCCTGTTCCCATGCTAGAGGTGGACCCTACAGTGTTTGAGAAGAGATTCCTCAAGAAGATCAGAGACCTTGGAGAGGTATTTTTACACCGCGTGTCTGTTTGTGCGAGTGTGTTGTGTCTTTAAACTCATGTAAAACTGCTTACTTAACTCACCATCTTCTGATTGGACTGAAGTATATCTGTGTTTTCAGGGTCATTTTGGGAAGGTGGAGTTGTGCAGATATGACCCGCGGGGAGATCGGACCGGAGAGCTGGTGGCTGTGAAGTCTCTGAAGCCAGAGAACAGAGAAGAGCAGAGCAGTAACCTGTGGTGTGAGATTCACATCCTGAGAGAACTTTACCACGAGAATATTGTTAAATACAAGGGCATTTGCAACGAAGAGGGTAAACGTCAATTCTGAACATCATAAATAATATAACGCAGAAATGACTTTTGGCGCCAATTGCAAGAGTTGCTTGAGTGAAACTTTCCAAATTTTTGTTTTAAGGTGGGAGATCCATTAAGCTCATCATGGAGTTTTTGCCAGCAGGCAGTCTGAAGGAGTACCTCCCTAGAAACAAAGCTCAAATAGACCTTAAAACCCTTCTCAACTATGCTGTACAGATCTGCCAGGTAACACAATATGTGAATGGATTACAATGCTTCTCTAGTTGTCCTTTTCTACCTTGACTCAGTAAATTTCCAAAACACCAGCACAATGAAACAGAAATATAACAAATTTAAAAAAAAAACAGAAAGAATCACAACCAAAAGGCCTATTCACATAAGAGCAAAATGCAAGAGTTCTGTTCATTCGGATCGGAGTACTTTAAAGTAAGAGCAGTTCTCATCAGTTCTTTCTTGTGTTAAAGTATTTTAAACAGCCTGTAACTCAACAGACAGCGAAGCATTCACTTACTTTAATTCAAAATACATGCCACGTGCTAAATGAAATTAAATTTGCATTAAAGCAGCGATGTAGTGTGATATGGAAATGCATTGCAGTGTAATGAAAATAGAAGCATACGCACATGCCATTATTCAGTACATAACACTACTGTTCAAAAGTCTGGAGTTGTTTTTGAAAATCTCTTATGCTCACCAATTTTGCGTTCATTTAATCAAAAATAAATACAGTAAATACAACAAAAACAATTATATTGTAAATTACTGTTCTTACAATCATTATTATTATTTCAGCAGCCATTACTTCAGTCTTCATTTTCGCATGATCCTTCATAAATTATTATAATGTGCTGATTTGATGCTCAAGAATAATTTTTGTTTATTATCAGTATTAGAAAGTTGTGCTCCTTGATATTTTTGTGGAAACAGATATTTGTTTCAGAATTCTTTGGCAAACAGAAAGTCCAAAAGAACAGCATTTATTTGAAATTGTCTTTACTGTCACTTTTGATCAATTTAATGTGTCCTTGGCTGCTGAATAAAATGTTTAATTTCTTTTTAACAAATTTAAAATTTTTAAAATCTTACCTTGTATATCATATTTTCTCATAATGCATATGGTGATACCCAGCTGTATGTACCCATAAATATGTTATACCATTTTCACAGCATTTGCTTTCCACATGACTTTTTTTTTGCTCTGGTTGTTTGTTGTCCTTGTGGTTTTGTACTCGGAGACCATTAAAATGAACAACAGCTGCTTACAATGACCCTTTGTGTTCTAATGCTCTGGGTTTCTGTTTGTAATACAGAACTGCATTGTAACATTCTGCTCAACCCTGCTGTTTTCTGACCTCTAACTTCAGGGCATGGACTACCTGGGCTCTCGCAACTACATCCACAGAGACCTGGCAGCCCGGAATGTTCTGGTGGAGAATGAAAGCACGGTAAAGATCGGAGACTTTGGCCTGACCAAAAGCATTAAAGATAATGAGGGTTACTACACGGTGAAAGACGATCTGGACAGTCCAGTGTTCTGGTAAGCCTCACTCATGAGAGGTGCCCAAGTACAATTACATCTGATATGAACCATATGCATTGCTAAAGATGGAATTAGATGTAATTCCATGATGGAGTGATGTACAATTATCAGATGCTTCTGGAAAATGTACTTTATAATGATTATTTCTCTCCTTTTCCCAGGTATGCTCCAGAGTGCCTGATCCACTGCAAGTTCTACAGGGCGTCTGACGTCTGGTCTTTTGGAGTGACAATGTATGAGCTCCTCACATACTGTGATGCCTCATGCAGCCCTATGTCGGTGAGTGACCAGCCATCCTGTCTCAAAAACCCCAAGCCATTGCACACTTTCTTCAAGTCCACAGTCATATTTTCCACGTGTTAAGTCAAACTCCAAACTCTGAGAGCATCATGGGGAAAATGAAACACCTTTGTGCTACTATGCTGAGGAAATGTACAGTCACGGCACATGTGTCTGAACACAACGCTAAACGGCAAAGGTGAAGAACAGCACTATAAATGGTTTCTCGTGACATTTGAAAACTCCGCTGTAATGCGATCTCATGCATACTACAGCGCACACAAAGTGTGCTTATTTACTTATTTACTTAAACTTACTTTTTTTTCACTGAAATAAATGTTTTTGTTATTAGGCTAGACCGAGAGTAAAGTAGCGAAAAAAGGTTCCGTTGGGTATCGATACCGGTACTGGTTAAAATGTGAATGGTATCCAACTCTAATCAATATACGCCATTTTTTTAAGTTCAAGTCCGCCAACGTTAAAGTCCATGATATGCTCACGGCGAAGTTCTTTTTCGTTCTTCGTTTACGGGTAAAATGAAATGCGTGAGCAACGGTGCACTGTTAACAAACATCTGATGCCGCCCACACTGCTGAGGTCAACGTTTGATGAATATGTAAATATGTGCTGCACGCGTTCCTCTCAATAACAATGTAAACACACAACAAAATTGAGAAAACATCAAGCATTTTAATAAAGCATAAACAAAGCATCTGATCACAGCAACGTGGATATGTTTGAATGAGCTTTGCGATACAAATAAATGTGACGTGACTTTACTACTGTCAAATTGCACTTTACACAATAGATTGCTTAAAATCAAGCAGCTTTAGTGTATTAAGCATTAAAAAACAGTGTGAGTGTCTTGTTTCATCAAATGTACATTTTCTAGTATAAAGCAGCTCTCCAATGTGTTCGTGTTTTCTCTCGCGGATGTCTGACCTTCATGGATTGAACGAGAAATGAGGTGGAAAAAATTTCAGCCTTCGCACACCTACCTATTACTTAATCGGCATGGACCAATGCTAGTATAAAGGTGTTTATCGACCGACGCAAACTTTTCAGAAAAGTTCGCTTTGGTAAGCTTTTTCAAACTCCAAGTGAATTTATTTTTGGCTGATTTTGTTCGAAATGATGTTACATTAGTTCATTTCATTTGAAGTAAATCGGGGCCTTAATTTATTAACTCTCCTGTGTTTGTTTGTCGGACAAAATAGTGGATTCAGAGTCAAGTTTGGTCAGATCGTCTGTCAAACTCCCAGTGAAGGGTGAATTTTGCAAAGGGTGGGCAAAATACCACATCGAAGGTCCATATGAACAAATGACAAATATGGCATTCTACAGTTTTGTGGCCATCTTGTGGCCATCCTACAAGACTGCCAAGTTCACACTTCAAATCCCTTCACATTATTTCCAAAAAAAAAAAAAATTCAGTAGCACAACCCTCACTAGTCTGGAAACCCTCCTTAGTTTGTTTCTTAATTTAATCATATAACATGTTTTTATCGTAACAGCAGTGAAGCTTTCTGTTAGTAGGTAAGGAAAGGCAAGTTTATTTACATATCACATTTCATACAGTGGCAATTCAAAGTGCTTTAAATAAAAATGGTCAAAGAAATAAAAAAATACAATTAAAAAATGTACAAATTGAAAATAAATAATAAATAAAAAAATCAAAATGAAGGTATACATTAAAAGGAATAGGCCTATGCAAAAATATCTAAAAAGGAGAGGGACATAAAAGCACAAGAGGATTAAAACAATAGCACAAATATCAGCAATACCACACAATATCACAACTGCACTTTCAAACATTTGATAGACTTAAGTAGTTATTTTTATGGAAATGTATTATGTAAATATTTCCTTTATGTAAGTGTTTTACTTTTGATTGCATTTCTAATTCAGTGTATGATTATACACAGCAGGAGGGTAATACAGATTTGTTGTGAAGCAGAACCGAGCACTTGTAGCACACTTCTTAGAAAGCCCATGTTCATTTCTGTAGGCTGAAAGAAGCTCTTGTTTAGGAGGTGCTGGTGAGTCTGGTCGTTCTCTCTCTGTCTCTGAGAACATGGCAGATGGTGCCAGTCTGTGCCCACAGTGGCAGATGTCTCACCCAAAGGCTGCGGTAGACGTCTGCATACCAATCCTCACTTTTTTTTTTCTGTGTGCTGCTTTTGGAGGAAATGTCTGTACTGAGGGATTTGTCAGATTTTCACATTGTACACAATGCCGACGCACATTGTAATGCTTCCGCACACACTGGACACATTCAAGGGTTAAAGGTAGTTTGCTGGAGGAGACATGGGTGGATGTTTAATACCTCAAAGCTTAATTGTAAATCAGGTCACTGACCCCACTTTGCTCCAACCCACAGGTGTTCCTAAAGATGATTGGTCCAACACATGGCCAAATGACTGTTACCCGATTGGTCAAAGTCCTGGAGGAGGGAAAGAGACTTCCAAAACCAGACGGCTGCTCAGAGAAGGTAATGAATAGCTTTACTAAAACAAAATGCTATTACACTACTAATCAGAAGGGTTCAGTTAGAAGATTATATATGTGGTTTAATTATGCTTTTTATTTAGCAAGATTGCATTAAATTGCTCAAAAGTGACGTAAAGGCATTTATAATGTTACTAATGATTTCCATTTCAAATAAATGCTGCTGTTTTGAACTTTCTATTCATCAGAAAAATCCTGAAGTAATAGACCACTGTTTCCACAAAAATATTAAGCAGAACTGTTTTCAAAACTGATTACATAAATGTTTTTTGAGCACCAAATCAGCATATTAGAGTGATTTCTGAAGGATCATGTGACACTGAAGACTGGAAATTCAGCGTTACCATCACAGGAATAAATTACATTTTAAAATATATTAAAATAGAAAACTTAAAAAATTAAATTCAATTAAAAAATGCAGCCTTGGTGCGCATAAGCGACTTCTCTCAAAAACATTAAAAAATACTACTGACCCCAAACCTTTGAATGGTAGTGAATGTTACAGGCCATATTGTGTGATGATTTTAAGCGACCTGTCAGGTTTTAAGTAATGAGACAGAATTCTTTGGAATTCCATGGGAATCCGTTCCACCCACACATACACCCACAATGGAAGCCGCCCTGTTTACACCTGGTATTAAGACGCATTTTGGTTGTTGGGATCACAAAATCCATCTTTAAACCACGTCTGTCTTGATTTCTTCGAGGGGAGGGTCTAGGGGAGGGTACATGTATTTCAGATCTTTCAGAATGGACAAAATAAGCTCACGCAGTTTGCATATAAACGGAGACAACTGAAAAACATACGGAGAGCAGCAGCTTAAGTTTCTGCTGTGACAGCCACAAGACCACACAGAACGCTCCGACTGAGTGTTAGAAATCGGAAATGGTGCGAACATTGTGCTTGGCATGTTTTTCATCTTCAAATCAAACTTGGGTCTTCATCTGACAAACTTTAAATCCCGTCTAGCTAGCGCACTTCTCGTAATGTCAGTAGGCGGAGGATAGGAGTAGTCTTTTGTGGCTGTTTGAATGCAAGCGTTTACACTAGGAAAGCAATCCGGTCAAATGTGTTTTCGACTACCTCTGGAAGTGGTCGAAGGTGGACAAGCTCAAAACGTTTTATACCCCATTTACACCTGTATTTAGTGTCGCCAATTGTGATCAGATCAACAAATCTTAATAGCAGGTGTAAACTGGGCCTAGCAACCATATATATATATATATATATTTATAATGTATTTAGTATATGTTTTAATTTCTACATTTTATTTGTTTAACTAAAGTATGTTAGTGTTTTTAAAAGAATTTTAATTTGTATAATTTTATTAGTTTGTATTAATTAACTAACATTAATTAACTGTATAAATTAGTTTACTTTAAAAATCATTTTTTTGAATATTTTATTTCATTTCATGTATTTGTTTACATAGTTAAAGTTTACATTCATTTCATTTTACTTGGTATAACCATTTCTGACATTAACATTTCCCCTAGCAGCCATCCTTTGGTTCATGCTTTATGAATTACACAATCACGTTTCTTTCATGATGGTGAAGGTTGGATGATTAAATGGCAGTTATGAGCCGTGTTCCCGGCCGTGTGACTGATTGTGATCTTTGTGTTTTGACAGTTGTACACTCTGATGAGGAAATGCTGGGAGGCCACACCTGAAAAAAGGATCGACTTCAAAGGCCTGATTGCCAACTTTCAGCAGATGATTGACAATTAGTAACTGTGGAAATAAGATTGGATACAGACTTTTGTAAGAGACAGTCCCATAGAGACAAAGTCCCTATGAAAAAAAACATGTATAACTGCAGTGTAGCACTCTTTCACATATACTCTCCTTCTTACTGTATCCCTCACATTACGACCTCATAGATAAACTGCAGGCTATTCGAAATGGTCACAAAGAAACCGCTAGAACCACTGAAGCAGGCAGAAGAGCACTGCCTGGCCTCTCTCTGAATATGCAAACATGTAACTGCCAGTTCGAATCGCTCATTTTTTCTCTTCAAGTTCCAATGCTGACCAGATTTGAGTGCAGGCGAGACTTGAGCGACACCCTCAGCTCCTCTGCTTCATATTGTGCCTCAGTGTCGCCGCAGCCACCGTGATGCATGTATGAATAACCCATTATTTCCCAAGGTGCATTAGAGTATGTGCCGTTTGGAATCTGCCCATCGTGAGACATATGCAACGACAGAGACTGAACCCAGTTGCTATAAAAGCGGACTGTTCTTTGTGAGACGTGGAACGTGTCAGAATGTAGATTTACATGTGTGGTCCACAGTTTGGAGCTTTGATGAGTGAATGTCGAGCGGATTGTGCCCCTTTTCGTGAGACGATTGACGTGCAAAGTATGTTAAGCGCTCGACGACTTACTTGAAGCAGACAGCTGTCCTCCTTGGAAAATTCCAAACGAACGCGCTGGATTACCGGAGAACTTTGAAACAGCATGCGCCAGTCACATTCTAATAACTGTACTTCCTCTCTGAGCTTCACATTTGCCACGGAAAACTAAAGAGGATGATTCTGAAAACAGCATGAAGAAGGATAATTGTCATAGGTTAAATGAAATGCCTAAAGTAGGCACTAGGGGACAGTAGAGCTTATGAAATATCTCAAGAAAAATTCACGTGTTATGTTGTGCAAAATATATTCTGGGCTCAGCTAACTTTCAGAAACTGAATTAACCACGTCGAAATACCTTAGTATTTTATCTGTTGTTGTTTTTATATCAAAATGGAATTAAAATGAGATTAACAATATTCCCTGAAGAAACATGTTGCAGTTTTGTTAATGTCTAAAGATGGATGCTGACTTTAATGAGGAGGATCAGGGCGTGAACAGCGAAATTAGTTTTTCGCCTTAAAACGCTTAAAGGCCTTAGTCGTCTTTCATATAGCTAAAGAAGGGCTGAATATTCCAAGACGCTCTAATTCCCATCTGATTATCAGATTATGGTTAATCTTCACACATGGTTCCTGAAAAGGGAAAATGATTCATCTCCCAGGTGGAAGCGTCACGTGGTTTTGCACTAAAGGAATTGTGAAATGTATTCACAAGCTGAAAACGGTCAAAGAAGAAAAATGAAATCCCAGACGTCATTTTTCTGTCCTTTATTGTGGATTGCGAAACAATTCCATCTACTCAAAATTAAACCCAAACCTATTTTTCCTCAAAAAGAATGACAACAAAATTGTATTGAACGTAGTACATAAATACACAAATAAATACATTTTTTTTGTTGTTGTAGTTAAATACTCAAAAGCATTGAGCTCTGAAACATCTACTGAAAAAAGGAGAAAAAAAGTTTCTTGTATTGCAGGAGTATACGCATGCTTCAATTTCACGGTTTCTAAAAATAGCTTATTCACAGTAAAGCAATATCAAGTGTTTAGATTATAAAATATTGCAAAATTTTAATTCAAGGTGAAAAAAAAAAAACTGGAAACAAACAACCTTGTAAACTAAAAAGAGGCTGCAATATGAGTACAAAGCACAATAAATAGTGTTGAAAACACTGCCTGTTTGAACAGGCGACTGTACCTTCTACATCAATAAGAGACACTTCAGTATTGCAAAGCTTTGAGATACAAGTGCACACGTAGACATTCATGACATTAAGAGGGGTAAAAGAAGTGACCAATGAGTGGACAGATGTGCAGAATCGGAACGATACGTTACAGTGTTGATTTAAAACACAAAGGGGAGCATCAGCAAAAAGGGTAAATACCAGGTTCCTAAATGCAAATAGGCACAATTTTCCATCCTTCACCTTCCGAGAGATTATTTAATTTTATTACATAGTTTTATATGAAAATAACCTGGCCTCATTTGGAGCAGTAGTACGGTTGAGAACAGGAGAGAGAAGACACATGGGAAGGTGACCAGAAATACATGTTTTATAATCCCTGTAGCGTGTCATTTTACAACAAATCTTATTTCTAGAAACAAACGGCACAAGTCAAACTGAACTAACAAGAGACGTGTAAACTAAAAACTTATTCTCAACCATTTTTTAGTATTCCATTAAAAAAAAAGAACAAGAAAAAAGGCCTCTGTGTTTATAAACGGTGGTTTTGTGCTGAAAGTGGGACGCAGAGCCTCAGGTACAGATGTAAATTTGGGATTGTCTTTATACTTGTCGTAACACAATAAAGCAACATAAATAGGACGCAATAACAGAGGCTCCTCCTCAGATGTATTGTTAGTTTGCTGTGGAGGTGAAAGAATGGCTTTCAGCGAGAGAACAACCAAGTGACAATCACTTCAAAAGTGTAGAAAAAGCAAGGCGCACAGCCTTAATCATAAACGGATGAACGTGCCAGGCAGACGCCTGTATGACGGCTCCTTTCAAGGCAATCTGCTGGCAGACTGCATCCAACCAGTAATCAACACAGAATACTGCAAAAAAACCCAGTCTTAATGAGATTGTCTTGTTTAGCGCTAATAATATTTAAACAAGCTCAAAGCGAAAAGGATGGTTCAAAATTCTCACTTCTCAACCTCATGTTATTACTATGTAATTATGAAGAATGTTTCAACCGCTTTGTCTGTACAATGAAACTCAATGGGGTCCAAAACAAAATGAAACCTCACTGACTTCCATTGTAAGGACCAGTGTTATTGTTAACAAATAATTGAAATGAAGCTGAAATAAAATAAGAATATTAGATGAAAATCTTAAACTTTAAAAACAAATAAAAATGATAAATGTTGAAGTACTAAAATTGCTAAAACATTAAAAAAATATTAAAATGAAAACATGACAAAGGCACTAAATGTAAGGTTAAAATAAACTGAAAATATAAAAATAAAAGATAATTAAAAATATAAATAATTCTAAAATGACAAACAAAACCTATGTTTTGAACAACATGAGGATGGAATGGTAGAATTTGAATTTTTGATGTGACTTTAAGACTTCATTTAATCCACTGGGAGATTTGTAGCACTTTTTAAGCATCTAAATTTAGAAGAAAAAAAAGATGCATTATTTTAATATCTCACTTATTTTGCCTCAAACATTTTCTCTTAATAAAAAGACTGATACGGATTAAAAACGGGATTTTTTGCAGCATAAAAATCACCAAACTAATAGACTCTCTCCATTAAAGATGTAAAGAGATTAAACCACAGAACAACAGATGAGTAATATCCATATAAAGGCATTATGCTAGATTATTACCATGTGGGTGTTTGCATGAGGATGTTTTGCCAGGTGTCTATCCTATACATAGCACTTGAACCTTTGACATCCTTTCAACAGATTATTACTTCTGCTATACTAATATATTATTCATCTTAATGTTATTAAAAACAAACCACTGGCAGCATTGTAGCTGAAGGTTGTGTGAAGGTCACCCCACCGACATCTGGAGGGAAAGTCACCTTAGTCGTTTCTCCAGAGACGGTAGAGGTTATTGCCTTAGCCATGTCTTCTCTGAGCGCCGTGTTTTAAGGCTCCTACAGTATTCAGAATGGCTGATCGTTCCTATAGATACAGCAGTATGTACAGAGACACGTTAAAGATTAATCGAGCGAGTATGTGCATTTCCTGTACGCTTAAGAAAGCGGATTGATAGTCTAGATAAACAATGACACATTAAGCGAGACGTAATATTAATAATATTTTCATAATGTCTGTACACTGTAAAAAATACACTAATTTTGCAGAATATACAATATACATTGGCTATGCCCTACCCTGTCAGGAAAAAAAATCTTTGAAAATTGATATTCTCTGAGTGTAGCTCTATCTTTATCAGCCCTTGACCGTTAATACAGTAAAACACGGACACGGAACCCTCCCCCCCCCGGAGTGGAATGGCGCGCCCCGCCTGCGAGAGAGGTAAAAAGGCAGAACAGAAAATAAAATGATCTTAACGCATCATTTGGGACAATCTTGGGAGGTCCTGCCTGGTGTTGGACAGAAATATGAACAGTACCCAGATCCATATAAGGTTCAAGAAGGGGAATAAACCTCCTTCTGCACAATAAAATGTACAATCTTTTCATAAATATCAGTTATAGACTAAAAGTTAAGGCCTGGACACGACAGCGACGACATACAGCGAGGAGTGAGAGCGAGTGTGAATTAGATCCTCTTCTTCTTGAAGTAGTCTGCGTACTGGCCTCCAAGACCCTGTGAGTGTTGGCCTACATACGTCCCCTCTGATGTCACTTCCTGTGTAGGCAGTGTTGGGTATTCTCGCTTTTGCCCTCTAGCCTGACTCTAGGAGAGAGAGAAAGAAAGAGGTTCATTTTAACAGAAGTGATTACAGTGATTAGAATGACTTCACCTGTTTGATGATGATGATGATGATGATCTGCATGACTCATTATTAACTGTATGCTTTGAGTTTGAGTGACATGCAGTAAATGACTGACGGGGTTTTTTTGTGTTCCATACAGTAAATGAGTGACGCCGTCTCCCTCAGCCCACACACGCATCGGAGGAATTTTCTCTGACTCTTGCACTACGATAAAGAGCCTATTGTTGAATCAGTGAAGCGCAGTGAGAGGTGTTTATCTCTCAATGTGTCAGTCTTCTACTTCCAACTGAAGAATAAAGTTACTGCCAGACTCCTACTGGTTTTCATCTTCACCAACAAGCAGAGCAGAAACATGCGCACACGCATATACACGTGCACACACACACACACACACACACACATACACAATATGTTGACCGATCTATCTGTCTATCTATCCATCAATCATTCAACTAATCATACTAGTATATAAACAAGTGGGCCTTTATTGAACATAAAATATCATATTTGCACCATTTATGCTTGTTACTTATGTTGGCCTCGTGAAACACCTAAAAACCTGTTACCAATGCAACCAAATAATGTGATGTTGCACTGGTATATTGGGGTCATTATTAGACATTTTTGCACTCATGTGTTATCAGTATTTTTATTATTTTTTTATTTTCAATAATCAACTCAAAACTTCTTCTTGTGATGGAGGTGAAATTGGTTATTGATAAATAACTAGGTACTTTGTGAAACCTATAACATATATATTAATATTAGAAAATATTAATGACTATTAATGAGTCATTATATTAATATAATATAATATAAATATAATTATAGGTTTTTAATATTAATATATATGTAAAAGGTTTCACAAAGTGCCTGTAAGGTATTTATCTGACAAAATTATTTGGCAAAAAAAAAAATTGGTAAACTACAGCTATAGATTTTATTTTACTATGCAAAAACAAATGCATAGAAAAACAAAAAGTTCACAGGAAAAAGCAGAGTAGAACCCCCCAACTGGCTGCAAGTACAACTATGCAATATGCTTTCAAAGTCTTTAAAGGTATACTATGTAACTTTTGGCACTCCAGCGGTTAATAAACGAAACTGCACGTCTTGCGGACATTGTAGCCGGAGAGGTTGGCCTCCTGCCTGGTCTAAAACAGTCCAAATATAAGCACTTGTACCATAGTGATTCAGGATAGGATCACACACACACACACACGTAGTGTTTTTGTGTTTTGTGGGGACTTTCCATAGGCGTAATGGTTTTTATACTGTGCAAACTGTATATTCTGTCCCCCTACACTACCTCTACCCCTAAACCTACCCATCACAGAAAATGTTCTGCTATTTTAGATTTTCATAAAAGAAAATTCTGTATGATTTATAAGCTTGTTTCCTTGTGGGAACCAACAAAAGGTCACTCTCACGGAAGATGGATTCATGATGGCATAACATTATGACCACCGACAGGTGAAGTGAATAACACTGATTATCTCTTCATCACAACACCTGTTAGTGGGTGGAATACATTAGGCAGCAAGTGAACATTTTGTCCTCAAAGTTGATGTGTTAGAACCAGGAAAAATGGGCAAGCGCAAGGATTTGAGTGAGTTTGATAAGGGCCAAATTGTGATTGTTAGACGACTGGGTCAGAGCATCTCCAAAACTGCAGCTCTTGTGGGGTGTTCCCTGTCTGCAGTGGTCAGTATCTATCAAAAGTGGTGCAAGGAAGGAACAGTGGTGAACCAGCAACAGGGTCATGGGCGACCAAGGATGCACGTGGGGAGCGAAGGCTGGCCTGTGTGGTTCGATCCAACAGATGAGCTACTGTACATGGCAGTTTGTTGCGTATGGGCCTGCATAGCCACAGAACAGTCAGGGTGCCCATGTTGACCCCTGTCCACCGCCGAAAGTGCAAACAGTGGGCATGTGAGCGTTAGAACTGGACCACGGAGCAATGATTGGCAATTGTGTGATTTAAATACGCATTGCAAAACAGTCACAATTATAATTTATATAAAATATAAAGTCAGAATGACCTTTTACACTACTACGGAAGCCTAGTTTGGAAGTGACCTCAGATGAATAATTGTGCTTCATGCATCGCTACATTACTGATAATGGACAACTGACCTTCTTTGCCCTGCAAAATTTCCCCTAATTTTCACTAATGTGACGGCGCCTTAACCTTTTCAACTAAAATGACACATTATGTCCTGGAATCTAAATATGTAATCTTTCAGGTGTCTGTTTTAGTCCTAATATTTCAGACAGGTCTCAAGCTATGTGATTTGTCTAAGTTGTCTTTCTTTCTCACACACACACACACACACTCACATAATAGTAGTTGTTCCAGTCGTTGGCCGTGGGTACAGCAGGTGTCTGTGCGGCAGGGCTGGCTGTGTGTGTGTGCGAGTGTGTCGGTGTGATGAAGCCTGGCATGATGGGAAGGGCACTGTAGGTGGGCAGCAGGGTCTGAGCACTGCCATTCAAAGAGGTGTGCAGAGGTGCACTCAAAGGGGCCTTCACCAACTCCACCTCCTATAGAGAGACACACAGCGATACCATCAAACATTTATACATACACTTATACAGCATCTATCAATATGCAACACACTATTCACATTACAGGTCTCTCTCTCTCTCTCTCTCACACACACACACACACAGACACAGGCTCAGCTGCTGTGCTGAGGAGTGATGGAGTGTTTTCAGCAGGATCTCATGTCCTGAGAGTGTCATGAGACTAAGCGAGGAATGTGTGTCTGACCGGTAACACCACCTGCCACTACATTTACATAAGCCCATACACCCCACACAAATACCACATACACACACACACACACACACACACACACACACACACAGAGAGAGAAAGATTAACTAACTTCTACCACACAAAAACATGCATATACACCATATTGTGAAAAATTAGTATTTAAGACGGCACTTTTTCTAGGCCATTAATTAAAGACATTTGTGACTAAATTCAAAGGTATTGTGAAAATTTTCAATTCCACTTGATTGTAAAGATGCCAATTTGTAGTGAACAAAAGTATCTAATTAGAAATATGATGACAGAATGCAGCGATTTATAAATCATAATTATTTATATAGACTCAAAAGGTTGGGGTAAGATGTTTAATCGTAACAGTAATTAATACTTTTATCACTATACAGTATATATACTTTTATTCAGCAAGGACAGATTAACTTGAGCATTGTATTCATCTAGAAGGCTGAAAAAAAAAAAAGTATAATATCTCCACAAAATATTAAGCAGCACAACTATAAGAATACTAATCAGAAATGTTTCTTGAGCACCAAATCGGCATATTAGAATGATTTCTGAAGGATCACGTGACACTGAAGACTGGAAAAGAAATTACATTTTAAAAACTGATTTTTTAAAAATTGTAATAATAGTATATAACAGTCATTGATTTTATTTTACACTTTTTGATTTCATATGCATGCTGTAATATGGTTGGAAACACAATCAGTACAGACTTTTGTGCGTTGCTGAATGCATACAGTTTACATACTGTATATGCCTACAGAGAAACGAAAATCTAATTTCGGATCTATTTTGGTCTATGACAGTATGAACGATCTGCAGTAAGTCAAAGAGCAATCCTTCATAGAGAGAGGCCGTTTCAGCCACGAGACACTTAGACACAGTGGAAGTCCAGGGTTTTAACTTCCCTGATATGTGTCAGAAGAATGACGGCTGGAGTATTTCTACCTCCAGAGAGTGTGTGATGTTTGGGCAGCATGTTAACTGTTTAGCATTTCTGCACTAGTGTATGAGTGTATTTCTCCACAGTATAATCCCCTTTCAGTCTGCAGAGTTTTTGAGATGGACAGAGATGGTTAATCTACACTGTAAAGTGAGCATGATTAAGCATGACGTGTTTCAGTGTGCTTGTGTAGTGTACAGTACCTTGCTGACATCTCGGTGCTGGTAGACTTGAGCAGCTGTCTGGCTCATCTGCGTCTGAGAATAGTACTGACTGACAGCATGCATGTAGGAACTGTAGTCTCCATATGAGGAGGTGACCACCACCTGTGAAGCAAACACAAGCACACACTTGTTATCATGGTGGGGATTTTCCATTGACTTCTACAGATTTCATCCTGATGTTAAAGATATTATTTCAATAACATACAACATATTCACATTTTCATTGCTTTCGGATGTCAGTTAATGGTCACATGACATACATGTAAACAAATAAAAAATATATATATTTAACTCCTTGCAGTTCCCTCACAAACCCTGCTTTAACATTTTTACATTTCATTAATACATTATTTAGTATGTTTATTATGCTGATGTTGATCATTTTAGGCTTTTTTTGTATAAAAACACAATGTTCACTGGCCAATTTACTATAGTATTGCGGCTGTGTATGTGTGTGCTTACCTGAGGTTGCTCTTTTGTGCATTCAGTAACTGCAGCCGTCTCTTGGCTTGTGTTGCCATAGCTCTGTGCTTGGTAGTGTTGGTACCACTGCTGCATGGTGTCCTGTCACACAGAGACACAGAACAGAAACAAAATACAGTCAGACACGGCCATAACAGTGATCTATACCGTTGAAAAACCAGCATATGCTGGTTAGGTATGTTTTGAAGCATGGCAACTGGTTTGAGCTGGTTTATAAAACGGATAGTTTCAGCCCTTGATTCTGATTGGTTGTGCCTGGATCGCAGCCGTTGTAAAATTCCCAAAAACATACAGCTGAATGAATTACATAAGTATTGCTGCACCACTGAATATGCATGTTGCAGCGTCTGTCTTAGAAATGTAAACATTTGTTTGATCTCTCTATTGATTTTGTTCATTGAAGCTTACTGCAGAATGTGGAAGAGCATTATGTATTGAGATTGAGTGACCGCTCCGCGTCGTAAATTCATTGGTAAACCGTGGCTTCTTGGGGCTTATTGCTTTATTAATCTGGTCCTTATAACCAGCTCAGGACCAGCTTAAACCAGCTCATGACCAACTAAGAACCAGCATAAACCATCTTAAACCAGCAGCCATGCTTCAAAACATCCCTAACCAGCATTTACTGTTTTTTTGATCAGGGTATGAGGATCACACACGTCTTGAGGCCCCGATATAATGCAAGGGAACTCAAAGAACAAACTGGTGGGAGGTCATTTCGAATAAAATCAGGCCAAAACAAAGTTCATTTCAGGAGTTCGAAACAGCTTGCCAAAGCAAACTTTCTGAAAAAAAAAAAAAAAGAGTCATTTCCTTTCAAGTGCAACCTTTTGGCCCAGACGCAGATGACGAGTAGCGACACCACAGTCGGCTTTTGTCGCCACTAGTTCTTTGATGTCGGTTTGGTGTGTCTGGGCTTTTACTGACATGTCTCACTGACTCTAGTCGCAGCCTCAGATGGCATACTCAGTCTATTCACTGACTATTCTGTGCATATTGCACACAAAATGGCAATTGTTTCTGGCTCCATTGGATTTTTCAGGAGTCAATCGGGCAAAAAATGTGTGCTTACAAGGTACAGGGCACTCAAGTAATGCCCTTGTGCCCAATCTGGAGCCATTCTACACATTTCCACCACTGAAAAGAAAGTTCTATTTATTCAATGCTAGTTTCGAACCAGGAACCACTAACGACAAAGTCAAAAAGGAGTCTTTCTGAGCAAGAAGACTGGAGATTGATGGTTCATGACATTGCTTCTTTCAAAAACATTGAGTTTTGTAGGAGAAACTAGAAACTAAACTATATATCTTTGAGCACCAGTGACAGGTTTGTAAGGATTTTAGATTGACACATGGCTTCTATAGGTCCCTTACATCAGGGGTAGCTAGGTTTACTCCTGGAGGGCTACCATCCTGCAGAGTTTAACTCCAACTCTAATTAAACAACCAAAAAGAGCAAGGTTGGAATAGTGTGTAGGGTTGGAATTGAAGGTTGTGTAAGGTTGGAACTGAAGTCTGCAGGAACGTAGCCTTCCAGGAGCAGGGTTGGCTACCCCTGCTTTACATGTAGATCAGACAACTTATTCCTCTCTAAAGGGTGGACCTTGGACAGAATAAGTATCAAAGTGGACTAGACTTAATCCCAATAGCCAAAAGTCTGGCTACATGACACTGACTTTTATCTCTTTGGTGTCAGATGCCTGCTAGGCTACTTCTCCTGAGTTGCTTCCACTTTTCTTCTTCCTCTCTTCTCTCCATCTGTCTAACCTTGTGGCCTAATCCGTTTCGCTAGCTTTCTATTCTACCATTCCCTTAATATAATTCTTCCTTCTCATCTCCTTCCCATCACTCCTTTCACCATTCCCTGCTCTCTTTCTCTCTGGACACCTACAGCGTGAAGCTCACTGTCTCATTTCACTAAAGCTGGTGGAGTGTGTGGGAGTGTGCGACCAGATGGGACAGACAACTCACAGCCAATCTTCCTCTTCCCTCCCGTCTTTCCCCTCTGCATCTCTCGCTCCCCCTTCTCTCCCTCCAACTCTCACCCACTCCTTCTCGTATTGTCATAGGAACGCCGGCAGTAATGAGAGGGAGACCCACATTTAAGCCATTTAATCCTACTAAATTTCCTACCCATCCAAACTCTCTGCCAGAGAATGAGTAGGGGATCACCCTAAAGACACTGGCAGGAATCTGAGAGACTGTGGGAGGACTGCAACTCTTTCTCCTTCCCTCCCATCCTCTTCTGGAGCACATTTTTCTCTCTCTTTGCCCCTGTTGAAATCCTTACATTCTGATTTGTATTTAATTTGACAGAATAGTGCAGAGAGGCAGGATATTACTGGGGGAAAAGAAGGGGAAATGGAAAATGGTAGATGGTATAAGGTTGATTCAAACCCGCATCTTCGGGATTTCACCGAGTCTTAACCTGGGGTTTGGGTTTGGTTATCTTGGGGCAGTTAGCCCCGGCTGTTAGATGTCAGAACTCACCATCAGTGTTATTGTTAACAAAAACTAAGACTACTAAAAGTATCGAAAATTAATTGAAATAAAGCTGAAATAATTTTTAAATATTAGATCAAAAACCTAAACTTAAATGATATTTAGAAATGTTGCCTAACTAAGCCTTTGGCTTTTTCAGGCACCTACTGGCTGCCTTTCACATTTCAAGACAGTCAGTAGTGAAGGGCTTGTGACTGTGTGCCATGTGGTGCCATCAGCTAAAATCAACATTCGAAATGGGCTGCGCTCCACTCCAACTTTTTATGCCCTTTACTCGCTAACTTCCCTCTGTCTCATGGACTTGGATGTGCGTCATTGCTTACGTTGCACGAGTGCACACGAAGGTTTAAATGAAACGCACAAAGCCCTTAAAGGATTAGTTCATTTTAAAATGAAAATTACCCCAAGATTTACTCACCCTCAAGCCACCTTAGGTGTACAATAACTTTGAGCACAATCAGAGTTATATTAATAAATATCCTGACCTGAGCCTTCCGTATTCAACTTACGAAAATAGCGTAACTGATGTTGCATCAGTTATGTTTTTTGTAAGTTAAATATGGAAGGCGTAGGACGTAGCATCAGCGTTTTGAATTGTGAGAGGTGTTACACTTTCTTTGTAAGTTGAATACGAAAGGCATATGCATCAGGACATTTCTTAATATAATCCGATTGTGTTCATCAGAATTAAGAAATTCATATTCACCTAGGATGCCTTGAGGGTGGGTAAAGCTTGGGGTAATTTTCATTTTAAAGTGAACTGATCCTTTAAATCACTTGGAATCACTATGGAGCTGATTTATTATTTAAACCCCTTTTTTACTTATGAATTTGTTTTATGCACAATTCTTTATGCATATAAGTTGTTGGAGAAAATTAAAATTACACACAAAAAAAAAAAAAAAAAATCAATAGTATAAACTTTGACTGTGAAAATAAGGTAGCTATAAATAGTAAATCTCAAGATAATTAAACATTTTTGACTCTTGCGATCACAAATCTGACTTATGACCTGTAACTCTGGCTTGAATCAAATCAAGCACTGTTCGCTGTTGGCCAGAGGAGAACTGGCCCCCCGACTAAGCCTCGTTTCTCCCAAGGTTTTTTTCTCCATTTTTATCACCCGTTTCATTACCTGATGTCACCTGTTGGAGTTTTGGTTCCTTGCCGCTGTTGCTTTTGGCTTGTTTTTCATCTGCCTGCATTGACACCATTGTATGCAAAATGAACTGAGCTGGACGATCACATCACTGGTTCATTGTGGTCTGCTGTGATGTCACAATCAAGTTGAATTGTGGGATATACAACTGCTTGAAGTGTACATTGGAGTAGACTCACACCCTCGGTCAAAATCGAGGGAACAAGGGTCTGTCCATATAAACTTCCCTTAGCCACTTGACGTTGTGGAACACACTTCAAAATGGCGGCTGGGATTCCCCCGAGGGGAAGTGCTTATGGAAGTTTGTGACCGCGTGTCTAAAAATGGAGTGGAACACAGCTCTGATGTCATCTTTCTGAGTAATTGGTCACGTGGCATTTATGGCTCAGGTGATCGGCTCAAAAACAGAACCGAGTGTCCATGAGTGAAGATGGCATTTAAATCACATACTTCAAGGGGTTCTGGGCTAGCCGAGCCAGCTCTATGATCTGACAAGTTTCTAGTGAGTAGCGATTTGTCACTCCAGTCATAGATATCAGAAGATATTTGATGTTTAATGGGAAATGGGACTTAGGGCCAATGAGATTTTACTGTGAGGGTTACAGTGAGCAATGAAGGAGAAAAATAAACCAAGCGATAAACAAAAAGCTCAGTTGGGACAAAAAAATAAAAATAAATAAATAAATAAAAAATCGGATTTAAATGGAAGTACCTTATTTGCTAACTCTGGCTAGGACACGGTGGTGCACCACAGCTCCATTCTGATGGAACTCTTTTTGTTCTAGTTTGAACATTCATTTTCTTTTTTCCGTATAGACCCATCTATCTCTATTGCGCAGCTGAACATATGGCAGAATTGTTTTCGTTCTTATTCCTCTCACTCTCCCTGGCTTCTGCTGTCAAATCTGGGGCTCAGAGAAATTGTGAGGGATATAATGAGGGGGGGCTAAGAGTGAGACTGATAGATCGCTGTAGTGAATGCAGGGATTTCTATGCTGGGAGTCAATGTCTGCATTTCACTATGTTCAAATACTTTCATTTGATACGCAAGATCACAATCCTAACACCATCCCAAAAAATAAAAAATTGACTGCAAACGAGCCAGTGATGTTGCTTTTTGTTATCCAACTAACAAAAATATATTCTAAGATTGTTTTCCTAATGGGTCAATGACTTGATCAATGCATATTTTTGTGTCCAATTGCATTATTTCCTTTTAAAATTATTTTTCAAAATGTCAGGTGGCACAACCGTCTGTGTGAAAAAAAAAAAAACAGACTAAGAATTTAAACTATTTAAAATGGTGTTTTAAGAAGAAGAAATTCAAATTAAAATATTATAGCATAATTTTACATTGAAAAACCATTCATATAAACATTTATAAATAGTAATAGTTTTAAAACTTTTGTCTGACAATTTGTATATTCTCAAATGTCAGGGTGGCACAACTGCAAACATGGGTCTTTTATTATGAATTGACAAGGTAGTAAGAGTAAGCAAGATAATGCAGAGGACCCCCAATGATCCTTGTGGGAGAGTGAAAAAATTATAAGCATAGACAAAAGCTAAAACAGGCATTCAACTAGAAGCCTGATCAATGTAAAATTAGCTGCAAAAGTCAGGTGTTGCAAAGGCAATAAATGTCCCTATATGAAAACAAAACATTATTTAAGCTAAATAAATAATACATTTAAGCTAAGGCTGTCAATTATTATTATTATTATTATTATTATTTTAATTATTGTTCTAAAATGTTAGTTTTAAGTTAGACATTTTACACTTTCAATTACTTCCATAATATTTTTTTATTAATTTTAACTATTAGGTACTCGCATCAAAAAAAAAAAAAAAAGAAGTACAAAGAACTTGTTCATGTAGTTTTCCAAAACATTTGCGCTGCTATTGACGTGGATACGGGTAAGGTTAGGACACATTTGATGGTGTGGATAGGTTTAAGGGTGTGTTAAGGGGTAAGGGTAAGGGTCAACAGTGCATTTATAGAAATTAATTTATAGAAATGAATACAGATATAATCTGAAGGCATTTTTTAAATAGAAGTACAATGTAGAACATGTATGTACACAATAAGTGCATTTTATCAAATGATCAATTTAAATGTTAGTACATGGTAGTTAAAAACACTTAATATAAAGTGGGACTGAGAAGTCAGCATGACACAGGGAGCACATTAAAAATGATCCGGCTGCAAGAGAACATTCCAGTTCCTACATTCCGAATGTGATATTGATCAATTTATCACTTTTACCTTAATAACTATAGTAAAAGTAACTGAGACTGTGGAGTAAAATCTTGTATTTGTATTTCATATATTATTTATTTATTTTTTTATATTATATTATTTTTAGATAACTTTGAATGAGCATTCTATTCATGCTCTGAGTTCTGAGAATGTTCCCTGTTAGCTGGGAGTGTATTGTATATTACTCCGTTGTATAAGCTATAACTTTAGTGTCACATGATTCTTCAGAAATCATTCTAATATGCTGATTTCTTGCTCAAGAAACATTTTTTGTTATTGTCAATGTTGAAGACAAAATTATCCTGGGTTCCCCAAAAATATTTTTCAAGATTCTTTGATGATTCTTTGAAATAGAAACATTTTGTGACATTATGAATGCCTTTACGGTCACTTTTGTTCAGTTGACGTGTGCATGTGTACGTTTACCTGTGTGTATTGCTGAGTGTATTGGTGAGTGTATTCTGCAGGAGTGGTCTCTGCGCTGTATTGACTGGGTGGGTGGGTGGCAGGTGGCAGGACTGCACTGTATGTCCCAGTGTGCGCCTGCACAGTCTGAGGTTTACTGTTGCAGGGTGCTAAAGGAGACACAAAAATACTGATGTAAATCATGGCCTGCTCAGGGACACACATTTAGAACATCTTTCATACAGACAGTCTTTATCTTCTCTGCTGGTGTGGGCTGCAGCCCATGTGGCTGTGGCCTTGAGCACGGAGAGACAAGACAGTCGTACATTGTAAATATTATAGATGAAAATAGAGAGCTGACAGAGAAGAAATACATTCCAAGGTCTGGCAGAAGTGAGTCATCCTTAGTGAGTGCCGTGCTGGTCGTACACGTACCTTGTAGTACCACTCCAGGAAGCACACTGGCCAGGTTTAAATATGGGTTGGAAGGCAACTTCACTTCTTTAGGAGGGTCTCCCAACAGAGACGTCTGACAACTGGACTGACTCTACAGAAAAAGATTAAAAAAAAAAAAAAAACGAGAGACAGGGTGAGAAGAGCAACAACACTGTACGCTACATTTTTTAGATGCTAATTTTGGCACCTCACTGAGTTGCTCACATCTAGACCACACAGTGAGACTGAAATGTCCACTACGTCTCCAAATTTGAGCATACAACTATAAAGATAACATGAAACATGTTTTGCAATATATTTAATTTCTGCAATGTGAAAGTGACTATTCAAGTGAAACCGACTATTCAGAAAGAAATAATGTATTATATAATAATTGATTTTATAGGACAGGGATTTGTGAAAATTGGTTATAAATTACAATTTATATTATGTAAGCAATTCATAATACAGAGAGACTCTGCCCACACACTCTTCTGATTGGCTGTGATTTTTGATTGATTTTGTTGCATCTCATAGTAGTGTCATGTCTGGTGTGGACAGGCAAATTTCTTAATGCTGGAGTTTTGGACATGGTGTTATTGTAAATAAAGACGGCTAATAATCAGTCACCATCAAGGACCAGAACCATCCATTTTATAATATATTATATATCCTTGTATATTGTATTATTATATAATATTATATATGTTATTGGTAAATAAATACAGTCCTCCACTCATGTACCGCTCATTTTTATATACTTTTCCACAGTCTCGTTATTGACTTCCAAATAGTTGTTCCCAAAGACTTGCTTTTGTGCGATCTATCTTTGAAGCCATTAAATCCTAACAACAATTACATTTTAGCATTAAAAACACTACTGTGACTAAAGAGCTTATACATCCTGATGTGGATTAACCATTACGGAAAAATAAAAAATGATTCTGGTAATCCCCAGTACTGTTAGCAGTTACTGGGCAGCTGTGGCACAAACCTTAGATTGGGTGGTGGTCTAATAAATTTGTTAAGCACTGTGTGTCGAGTTGTACAGTATATGTTGGGACAGAGGCGCCAAAACTTCAACTGATGATGAATGCACTGTAGCATGATACAAACCAGGGGTTGGAGACATTTTAATCGTTCGTGATATCGCACACCCCTAAATATATATATACATAACCTAAACTGAACATATCACTGCTAAGCCATATTTTTAAAAACATCAGAAATGGATGATGTTTCACATAGTTAAGATCAAAAAAGGAAAAAGCATTGTAAGAGTAGTCTCATGGACTACATTTCAAGTCTTCAGAATCCATATGGTAGCTCAAACATTCTTCTAAACATCTCCCTTTTCTCTCTCCACAGAAGCAAGACAGACATTCCTTTAAAGCATCTTTGCTTTTTCTTTCAGAGATTTCACAAATAAACAGCAATCCAGGAGCAGGGATGACATGGAAAAGTACTGGCATTTATCTCTAATACAGTCACACAGAAGACAGAGCTCCCATTAGCCTGTGTAGAGTAATGCAGTGAGTAATCAGAGCCTGCAGCACTAGTGGCCTGTCATTAGGGCTCAGAACTCTGTCACAGTCTGCACTGAGCTCTACTAGGTGGCTGAGTGCTTGTGTCTGAATAAAGACACCTCCAGACAGAGCAATGGAAATGGAGTTCTAGGAGGTTGACAGAGGCACTTCAGACAGAATCATGAGTGCTGTATAAGCGAGTGTATGAGAGTTTGTATTAAGCGTTCAAAGAGTAAAAACAGTCTTCTGGTAATCATTATGTTGTTTATATATATATATATATATATATATATATATATATATATATATATATATATATATATATATATATATATATATATATAAACAACATAATGAGTAAATGTTATAACCTGTAAGATGATGAAAATATAATGTGATGCACTTACTACCTCAGATGCTGCTGTTCTAATGGCAGACATTCTCAGAAATTTGTTGGTCAAAATCCATTTTACCTGTGTTTCAGTAAAATGTTAATAATATAATGACACATGCAAGTGTTTTTCCATTTCCTAAAAAGTGCCGTTTTTGGAGACACAAGGTTTCTGCCCGGCAGCAACGATTTATTGCTAGGATAAAGTAATGCTTGATTCTGATTGTTCAGTTGTGACATTCCGAGGTGTGTTACTCCCTGATGATAACCATCGGACTGCAGTATTAATAGTGCTGTAGCATTGTTGCTGTGTTCATCTTGCCAGGACAATTGTTTTGTACACTGTAATGGATAATAAACAAGTAAAATTTCACAACTGTATGGTCTCAAATCAGTATCACTTATCCCCTTAATTATTTATGTGTTGAAAAGCCATGTAATAAGTGGTATGACTACTTTATCCATTAATGTTCACCTAGGTTGGACTTGCTAAAAAGTATTTCAACAAAAATCAGTATTGTTTTATGTTACAGCCTTATTCCAAAATGGATTAAATTCATTATTTTCCTGTGTAAAATATGAAGCACTGTGAATACTTTCTGGATGCACTATATAATTTTATTATGCAGTAACGGTTTTATAAAATTCCTAGTAGCCTTAAGGGTCGGTCTGAGCTTAATTGAGCTTATGGAAGCTTATAGCTGAGCTTATGGAAAAGAGCAGCATAAACATTCATCAAAGTTTTTCCTTTTGTTTTCTTCAGAAGAGAGAAAGTCATATGATAATAGTCTGAAAAGTGTCAGATTTCATCATTTTTGCCTTGAGGTGAGAAATTGGAGAAGCAAAAAACAAACAAACATAAAACAAAACAAAAAAAACAACCAGGCTTACTGTGACGGCAGTACTAGTCTGCACACTTGAACTGTGGTGGTTGGCTGGAGCTTTGTGTGTTGTGCTCCCCAGCAAATGTCCCAGACTTTGGGTGTTAATCCCAGGGAGAAAGTTTTGAAGCTGTGTTTGGGAGCTTACAGATCCCCCGGTGGTTCCTGGTGGAGCAGGCTGTTTTTCCAGAGCCAGGCATGTCGCAGTGACTCCGTTCTGTTCAGTGATGGAACTCGCATGTGAACGTCCAGGTACATGTGACATCATTCCAGCCCCAGAGGTTCCACCTTGGGATGTGACCGGAGAGGAGTCTTGACCCAACTCTATAAACCAGAAAACTTGGTTAAACTTCTGTAGTTAAAAAAAATACACCCAATGCACATAGCTCATACTATGGAAAACTTTCAGGGTTTAGTATTTCAATTTCTACCTCACTGTAACACCTGCATGGCACTGATATTCAAATAGAAATGACCCTGCACAAAGACATACTCTTCAAAGGTCTGTAATGCTTTGATGAATGCCTATACCAGCCTCTGCTCACACAAACAGACACACGTCTGTATAAAAGTACAAAGGAAGAAATACTAATTGAAGCTGCTGCCTCAACTGCTTATAATGGGGCTTTCAAACAGTTTGAGAATTTGCAATGCAAATGTCTTTCCCTGCAGTAGCAAATGAGACCTCTGGACCAGGCATGCGGTCTGCAAGGTTGACTGCCCAACCAGAAGCTCTCACCTGTGGGAGAATCTCCCAGCAACCCCTTCCCCAGAGAAACCTGTGTTGGAGTTCGAAGACCCAGAACTTTCTGCAGGAGCAGCCGGGAGGGGTCACCTAAAAGACCCTGGACCTGAGAGGAAATGAGAGGGCGATAAAAAAGAAAGGAAAGCAGTCAGGCCATAATAAGGTCATGTGACAAGTGAAAAGTATACACAGATGATATTATGGCTACAAAAATACACACTCCAAGTCAAAACACAAACATGCATTAAAAGGAGATTTATGTCAGCGTTATTATTGCATGAATTATTGTTCTATTTTTCCATGTACATTTTCCAGCAACGAATGGTATTATTATTCTTTAACCACAACCTCAAATTTGCATTAAAAATGCCAGCTGGATGTATGGTTCTAATACATCTCTATATAAATAAATATAAATAATGCTTTTCTGAACAAATACTGCAGTTTTCTCATTATTTACAAAAGAATTTAATGCAGACAAAAAATATCTTTGCAAAAAAAAAAAAAAAAAAGAATTACAGACTGTTGTTGTATAACATGCATTATTTTGCTGGTAAGTGTACAGTGATGATGCATTTCTTTTGTTATGGGTATGTTGAAACGTGAACACACACACACACACACACACACAGACCCTCACATTAGTGATTTGCTTATCTTTGATCTGTAAAAGCTGTTGCTGGGCCATCTGCATGTGAAGAAGATTCTGTAGAACAAGACCATTTCCAAGAATGGCACTCTGCATGAAAGAAAGGGAGATGGGTAGATTGCTAAACATGCTTCTTAATGCTTTTCTATTTATCTGTGAAGTAGGTGCCCATTCATCATAACATATTTCCCTCTAAAGTGTTCTTTGCTGTACCTTATCCATGATCGGCAGCAAATTTATTTCCCTTAGGGTGTTTCTTTAACTACACGCACATATTTGTTTTGTGGACTTTTTGAACAATCTCCCATGAAATAACTTTCTCTTGGCTTACCCAAAGTTAAAGAAAGTCAGTCTTGCAGGTGATAGAAAGAGAAAGCATGTACCTGCTGTGCTTTTCCTAACTGTAGCAACGCTGCAGTCAACGGTGGACGCAGGAAGGGGAGATTGTGAGGTCGACCAAACTTTCCTGCTGGGAAACGATAAGATAAATGAAATGAGTGGGGAAAAATAAGAGTGTAAATAACACGAAAAGAAACAAAGCAATACAAGTTCTCAAAGTAAGAGAAATAGACAGCAAAAAGTATGTGGTCGATACTGGTGGCCCATGATTTCGTCATTCCAAAATTCCAGCTTCAGCACTAATGGCAAGTTGCTCCAGAATAGGTAGAGAAGTTTAACATTTAATCATGTGCTATATTTAGTGTTGTAATTGTGTGTTCTCTTTAAGCTCCGGCCTCCACTTCTTCCTCAGCTCATTTATTCTCCCACCCAATGAAAAGTTCATTTTAATATATGATTAGGCTTTCATCAAGAGAAAAATCTGCTCAGAATCCACAGCTCTGGTGATCACTGTTACACACACACACACGAGAGATATTTCATCCCAAAAATGACAATCCGCACAGGAAACATTTTTGGTTCTGTTTGAAAAAGTACTTAACGTATTCCTCATGAATATTCAATAAATTATTTGGCTAATGAGTAAAGAGACACTTAAGAGAGGCAGAGAGAGAGAGAGAGAGAGAGAGAGAGAGAGAGAGAGCGCGCATTACCTCCTCGTTTGGCGGTGGGGTAGGGTCGCATAAGGACCTGGAGAGCAGCAGGATTGGTCATACTGTTGAGGAACTGCGCCAGATTGGGTTCAGGCAGTAAACCTTTCTTATTGCTCAACATCTATAGGAGCGCACACACGACAAAGATAAAACAGCAATTTATTATTTTATAATAAAGAAGAGCCTTATACAAAAAACATATCCAAGCAATTATTATTAACACATTTCTGTCAGTAAAAATTCTTAACATCCTTAAATAAGAATAATTTACTTGGATTTAAACCTGTGTAAAATAATTTTAAGAAAATAAATCTTCAGTTAAAGGGATATTTTCTTCAGTGGGAAACAAAGGGAATATAATATATAATATATAATGATATATTGTATAAGAATATAATATTCTTTTTTAAAGAATTTCCAGGCAAAACTTTTCAATATAAAAAAGCGAAACACCATAAAAAGTTCCATTCAACGTGTGTTTTTATATTTTGTGTACAATTCAAAGTCATTTCATAATTTTGTGTAAGGAATTTCACTAAATAAATTTTCATTATGTTTAGACAAATATACATATATTTATAGCAAAGCAAATTCATCAGTAAATATAATCAACTTGGTGCAGTAAGAATACAAAAAGTAAAGTAAGATGAAATTCTGATTGTAATGTAAATCAGTGATAGTATAGCAGACAATTGAAATAAAATGCATATAAACATCAGATGTAACTTTATATCCCCCCAAAATCTTAGTAAGATGATATTTAGATGCTTAGTTTTATGATCAAAGCACTCGTGTTTATTGTGGGGGGCAAAATATACAGCATAAAGCAATACAATGATGACTGCGAGATGTCCAAATAAACATTCCCCAAAAGCTTCACGTTTTAAAATGATTTTTCTAAGTTGCTTTAGTTCAGTTAGAGTTCATTTTGAAATATTGCTAACAATATAAAAGTTATTTTTACGCTTACTTTAGAAGTTTTAACAGCAAAAAGACATTGGTGGACATTTTTAGAATTATACTAAAAGGCCCTTTACTTGCTAAAAAAGTAGTAAAACTATAAATTAGATGACAGAAGGCATGCATTGATCGTGTACAACAGTTTTTTTTTTTTTTTTGATTATTTTCATAATTTAGAGGTTAGATTTGCATATCAAATATGGTTCAGTAGGCTTTATAGGATCAGTATAGGGTAGAGTTTTTTTTTTCCTTTTCATATTGATGTCTTGTCAAATGCTTATCTGGAATGTTTATGTCCCAGCATGTGTGACTGAGTATTTGTTGGCATTGGGGAGATGCTTGCAGACATGTGGAACCCCTGATTAGATCTCTGATGTCTGCTAGAGGTGTGGATCCATCCCAACCACACTCCAACTCCATCTGCTGACTACTACTCCCCCACCCACACAAACTTGTGCACATACACACACTGTGGTGCTTTCATACTGGAATGGGTGAAGCCAAGGATGTAAAAACATATTCAGGAATGAGAGGACATCTACGTAATCATTTAAGAATTAAAGGGGATGGCGGTGGTGGTGGTGATGGCCCTGGGTGAAGAAGCAGATGGGTGGAGTATTTGGAAAGAGACAGTTGGAACACAAAAGCAGGGTCCCATCATGCCCCCCGCCCAGAGCTTCAGAGATGGATTAGCAGAGAGCTCTGTTCCTGAGGTGTGCTTCCAAAAAGCCATAAACGATAGCTCAAATGCCTTATTTTCTATGCCATTAGGAAATACATTGAAACCACAAACGCTAAAACATCTGGTGGTTTATTGTAATCCTAAGTTTTCTAAAATTTGAGTTCTCAGATATATAAATAGAGCAAAAACTATGAAATAAGAGATCATAGTGTATGAAACACTAATTCAGGGCCTTTTAGAGGTATAATATGAAGAAGAAAAAACAAAAGAAAAAAGGGATGCATAGATACCAAAACTGGCGTCAGACATTTGGATTAAAACTAAATCTTGCTTGCAAGTAAAAACACTAAATGTTACATGATTTCTGTATAATGAGTGGCGCCCTACATCATTACAGGAAAATGTCAAGTGATTACTGTGCTGCTGCACTGGAAAAGCTCTAAATGTGAATTCTGCCATCAAATGAAAGATAAAATAGGACATTTAACGAACATTGAAAATCACAGCTTGTACAATACAGTTTAACAGGCATAATTATGGATGAAAATGACTATTAAGCCAAGTAATAGGATTCATATTCTTTTGGTTTCTCTACCGAAATGATTATTATTTTTTTAAATAACAAATGCAATGAAAATACAGGTGTCAATATCAGCAAGTATCAAAAATTAAAGTAGCTGTCACATGTCTCAGTGTTCTGTTTTCCCTGTCACATGACTGTATTCAGCTTTTCCCACCACTTCTTTGTCTCCGTAGTAACCCTCATTATTAGTTCAGTCGTGTCAACTGTGTATCATTAATTAGTTCCATTATCTCCTATAGTGTTCCTTGTATATAAGCCCTGTGTTTCTGTCTAGTCCTTGTCGGTTCTCGCTCGTGTTTAGAGGTTTGTGTGTATGTGTCTTCCCTGAGTTGGAATTAAAGTCTGCATTTCAACATGCTGCTTGGTCTTTGTTTATATGAACTGTTACAGTAAGAGTATCATGCTTTTTCTGGAAAAAAGTGGGATATCATGAAGTAATACAGAAATAATATAACATTTTAAAAAATATATTTTTAATTTATTGTTTTAGTTTTTAATCATGTATAATTTTATAAAATAATTATAATTTTAAATGGCAGTTTTTATTATTTTTTAAAGCAGTGAATAAATGTTTAAAACTGCATAAAGCTGACTGATGAAACTTGTGTTTTAACAATACTGTGTTAAAGCAATAAACAAGAAAAATAAAAATATGGTGGATCTACAGTTATCTACACTGTAAAATATGTTTTCATGAATCAGTTTGACTCTCTTTTATATTCGATTTTCATTTCAAAATGTTTTTTCATTTCAAGTTTCCAATTGATACCGTTTCTTAAATAAATTCCAAGTGTTCAATCACTTTAACCTTGGCACCACTTTGATTTTACTTACACATTAGAAGGTGGCAATTCAACTTAAGTTTCCAATTGAGGTGATTTTCTTACATAAAGTTCCGTAACTCTGATAAGCACCCTGAACAACCTTTATTTCAATTCACACTCATACGGCAATAACTGAGGCAGAGCAGAGTCAATGAACATGACTGATATGTAACCAGTAGGCACGTATCTTTTTACGGTTTTGCATAGGAGCTCCTAAAGCACTAAGCAGTGAGGAAGACAAGTGCAGACACCTGCTAGTCCCCAAGCAAGTGCTAAAATTATATGACTACACTCACACACAAAAGCAATGGCCCGTCAGACTGAAGGGAAAGCTTGTGCCTTCACAGTCTGTGTATGAGTGGGTAGGCGTGTCTCAAATACAGACAGAGTACAGAGATGCCTGTGGCTCGGAGGGGTGGACTTCCTGAGAAATGTCAGCTTGCATTTGCTCTATTTGGCTTGATATTTTTCGGAGGAAAAAGGATAAGTAAGGGGGGGGTGGGGGGGGAGAAGAGAGAGCGAGAGAGAGAGAGGAGGAGAAACAGAAAGGAGAGGAGAAATAAAGCATTGCATTAAAAACCTCATGAAATCAAAATTGCATTTTGAGGCTTTCTGTTAGCTTTGAGGTCATCTATATGCTGTTGCATCACTAAAAGTTGACAAAATTGCCAATAAGCATGAATACAAATTTAAATTATTCACTGGAAAAATAGACCAAAAATATAGACGACTTGCACAAAATTTTGCACAATAAAATTCTCGAATAAGAATGTCCCCTCTCATAATACCACTTGCCTCTGACAATTGGCTCAAAAGGCTATTAGCCATTTTTTTTAAAAAAAAGGAAGGATAAGATCTTTGATATGTCCTGCTTCATTTTCCTGTTTATTTAGGACATGTCCAAGACAATAATGTGGATACACCATTTTTTTATAAAATTATTTCATGGGGCGTTTAAACATATTCCACCTTTAAAAAAAGAACAAAAAATCCTCTTCTTTCTCTTCTCTAGCTTGTTTCCTAATCTAGCTTTCTAATAAATGTGCCATTGTATACTGAGAATCTGTGAGAAATTGCTTCTGCTCCGCTATTGAAAGTCACACTGGATAAAAGCTCCTGGTAAATGCATAAATGTAAATGTAAAAAGATAACGGTATTCAGATATTTTATTGTCCACCAGAAGCAAAAAGCTGAATGTTGGACAATGAAATCAATCATTGTTCGAATATAGCAACCTGCTCTGCCAACAATATACTGTATATCTACAGAATTAAGTTGACAAATTCAGAAAGAAATGGGCACAATTAAAGTTACATTTGAAATGTCAGACCAAAAAAAAAAAAAATCTATGTTCCATCAAAACATCAATGAAGAACCACTATCTGAGACATGAAAGAACATGACAGTGATTTTGAGTGTTTGTGTAGGCTGAGTATTCAGTGGTGCTAAGAGACAGTAAAATTGGTCTGTGAATAAACTTGTCGCATAGAGAGAGAAAAAAAAAAAGATGCTAATGCAAATAATAAAATGCAACCAAACCCACATACACACTCACATACATTCATTCATACATACATACATAGATTCACCTGCAGCAAGAATAAACATGGTTTACGTCTGCCACAATGTGTATTATGTACTAAATTATTGGGTGCCGAGAGCACGAAACCAACAAAATTAAAGAACCGTTTAGAAACCAAACACTCAAACTATAAAGACAATCTGAGTCTCGAAGCAAAACCATTGTGCTGAAGAACATCAGTTAACGCTCAACACCACTGACAGTGTCTTCAGGACAGTGATGTTTCAGACAGGCTGCTGGTTTATGTGGATCTGTCCAGCATGATGAAAATAGCCGTGCAGTTTATTTCAGGCCTCGGAAATGCAGCGGAGGTCTGGAGATGTCTGAAACAGCAGGGTTTGTATGAATACTGTAATTAAACTGTCACCACCGCTGTTTCACACATGCACGTGTGTGCGTTAATGCTTCTGCATGAATATGGGAAACGCTCTCGTTGCTTGTTATGTTGATAAAGACCATGTCACTTGTCCCTTGTGAATGTGCGTGTCACTCACCACACCCTGAGCAGCAATGAGGGCGGCGAGAGTGCTGCGTCCAGAGGTTCCTGGGGGACAGAGAGACAGACGTATCTCCTGACCCTGGATCAGCTGTCTGTCCATCTCCAGCAGCATGGCTTCAGCCTGCTCCGCCGTCTCATACTCCACAACAGCGAAACCCCGCACTGGACTTCCCTCATCCTGAGCCAGCTGCAACACACACACACACACACACACACACACAATGTTTAGACATCACCAAATCTCGCCAAAGGTATGTAATTTTGGTACATCATTCATCATCACAATCCAATTTTATAATCATCTCTCAGTTCTTCCGATGCATTATGAAACCAAAAAAATGAACAATTTCATTAATTTTCATTAAAATTCAAACTAGATGCATCCTAAATAATAGAAGCTAAATGTATCTGCAGATATGAGATCTCAGCTCCGCTGGGTAGTGCAGAGCCTAAAGGAACCCACTGATTTGTTACTTCTGGGGTTGATTTGTGAGCTGCCGGGAGCTAAAGGATGTGGTTAATGATTGTGACATCTAACATGAGAAATATAACTCCACTGCATACTAAACACTGCTTTGATATTGGAACAGAAATTGAGTTTTAATTATTGAGTATTTTTCCTTGTGGCAAACATGAACATGTCTGTTTATTGATACTGTGGGGTACAAATATCTGAGATCAAAAGTGAAAATGTTTTTTGTTTGTTTGTTTTTTATTGAATGCTCACTCAATTCAATTTTTTTTAATTATATTATTAGTATATTAATATTTTATTATTATATATGCAACAGATTTCAAATGTACTTATTTGATTAGTCACCAAGAAATGCAATAGGATATCTTACTAATTTTCTTTCTATTTTGTTTCTTTGTTTACCTGCAGATACTATAATCAATTCAACTATAATTACTATGCTAAAACCACTGTAAATTGTGTAAATTAAGCAGCATGTCACTGGATGTTGTAATGTCTTTGCTGAGTCAGTGAGAAAAGGTATGCATTGCTAGGCTGAAGGGATAGTTCACCCAAAAATAAACTAAATAATAAGATATTTTAAAGAATGTTGGTAATCAGACAGTTGATGGCACAACAGGTTGTGTTAAATATGAAATAGAATAACCTTTAAAGGGTTAGTTCACCTACAAATGAAATTTCTGTCATTTAGTACTCACCCTCATGTCGTTCTAAGACCTTCGTTCATCTTTGGAACACAAATTAAGATATTTTTGATGAAATTCAAGAGGTTTTTATCTCCAAAAAAGCAACATCATTAGTCATTCAAGGTCCAGAAAAGTAGAAGACATTGTTGAATAATGTCATTATTTTGGTTTTGCACGCAAAAATTCTTGCTGCTTCATAACATTAAGGTTAATTGTAGTCACGTTGACTATTTTAACGATGCTTTTACCACTTTTCTGAACGAAGGTCTTATGGGTGTGTAATGACATCAGGGTGGGTAATTAATGACTGAAATGTCATTTTTGGGTGAACTAACCCTTTTAACACTTACCGTACAACATCTCAAACAAACAACGCCACCAAAAAAGTACTGCATGATGCATGAATGTCATCACATTAGGTAACAAAATATTTGGGACCACTTACTGAAGACGCACAATAAGTCAAACTCAAAGCGTATTTAACGATAAAGTGATTCACCATAAAAACTTGCACATACACATAAGCTTACTTGCAAATATGCTAAATACTCTCCGATTCCCAGCACAATTACCAGGCAGTGTTTTTGAATCTCACAATCCTTATGAGGAACCACACAGGGAATCAAGAACATTCACAAGGTGAGCTTGAGTAAACACACACAAACACACACTCTCCAGATGTGTTGTGAGGTGTTGCCTTTCATCTATGTGCGTCATTTCGTTGAACTGGCCTCAAAGGAGTACAGCGGCACCTCATCAAAACATCTCCATCAAGTTCCAGGGAATGATCAGTGGAAAGAACTCTGGATATCTCATATACTCTGGATCATGTTCATGATATTATATATTTTGTGCCTCTCAGTCTCTTTCTAGTCAGTTCAGCTGATTCACCAACTTTGACTGATTCATTACAAAGAATCACTAGTCAAGTGATTTGTTCACGTTTTATACTGTTCATTATCTGTGAAGTTAGTGAGGATTAATCAATAGAACATTGTGTTAACTAGTTTAATGTCAATATACAATATATTTTGTGCCACCTATAGTCTCTTTCTCATCGCAAACAATTCACAAGTCCACAATTCCTGAATAGTGGTGCAGTAAACACTGATGAACAGCCTTCCAACAGAGAGAGAGATAAACAGAGATAGAAGGACGTGGAAAGGAAGGATGGATCGAGGGGGTGGGAGAAACTGATCAGCTATTGGCAGTTACTCGGATGGAAATGAGACCCCTGAGGGAACATAGATGGAGGAAATAGAGAATGAGGGAGAGAGAAGAAAAGGAGCTCTGGAGGGTGAGTGAATGAATGAACGGATAACGTGCCAGCGACGGAGAAGAAGATGGAAAATGTAGAGCGCTGAAGAAAAGACAGGATGTTGGGAGAATGTGAGATGAAGATGGGCTGATTAAAGGACGGACAGAAAGGAGTGGCTTAAAGGATGAAAAAGCAAAAAGGGAAACACACAGTGAGATTCTATCTGGGAACTTAAGCATGCACATGTGCACAGACATGCACACACACACACATATATATGTGTACATGCATAGAACATGGAATCTAGGTAACCATGAATCTGTAATGCGTACTAGTGTGGCCTGGATATTTCTTTCACACTGTCACACACACACACACACACACACACACACACACACACACACACAGCATACGTCCTTGGCAGTAATAAGTGGTGCGGTATGTCTCGGAGGAACCCGGGCTTATCTGTGCCAGTTATAATGCAGTCAGGACAGTGTATGTAAAAGTCTAAATATAGAGAAGGAAAAGCATTCGTCATTTGGAAGAGTGTCAAACATTTGTGTGTGTGTCCGTTTGAACACTACGATGAATGCATACCACTCCCTGAATCTCTTCCCAGAGGAATATTTTACTGATCTTCTATAGCTCAGCAGTTTTATTGGCAGCAGTTCTGTTTCTGTTGAATATCACTAGATATTTAATCTAAAATTTCTTAAAAATTAAATAGCCGAGAGCAGGAAACATTAAGATTGAAGCCCAAGTGTGAATATAATTCAAATAGTCAAAAGAATAAATCCTGTGGATGCTTTTGATACCAAACACTAAAGTGGGACCTAGAGTTGAAGGGGTGTGTAATTGCCTGAGTAGCGGGTGGCTTCATCCTACCAAATTCAGCGTCTCAGTTATATGGTTTTTGATACCCAAATAAATTTAGAAGAATAGAATAAAGGAAGCAAATGGGACAATTGTTGTCATACAGTAAGAACAGAGCTTTAAAATTAAAGTGCACTGATGCAGATTAATTGCTCTTTGGAGAATTTGATGAGCAACTGATGCCAGATATTTTCAGATATTATTTTCATGTTATGGCTGATTTCCTCTATTATAGGAAACATTCTTCATAGTACTATTTATTTATGCGTATTGTAAAGTATTAAGCTCATGATTAGGTATTATTGACCAATATGATACATTAAAAAAAAATCCGTAATATTAACCAATAACTGACACAAACCCTAGTTCATATGGAAATCTTTGATTACCATATGGAAATTTTCTGGTATCTTGTGACGGAGAACTTCAGATTGGCTATACCACTGTTCAATATTTTTGAGTGGGGAAGATTTTTTGAAAGAGTTTTTGAAAGAACTCTCTTATGCTCACCAAGGCAGCATTTATTTGATGAAAAATACAGTAAAAATGTAAACATAGTTTAATATTATTACATTTAAATTTATATTTTACGTTTCAAAATGTCATTTATTCTTGTGATGGCAAGTCAATAAAGAATTTTGGTAACATTTTATTTTACAGTGCCATAATTACACATTACTACATGTACTTACTATAGTAATAACAGTAAATTATGTTTAATTGTAAGTAACTAACCCTAAACCAGGCCCGAACTGTAACTCTATAGTAAGTGCATGTAGTTAATTAATAGTACTCAGTACTTATGAGTAATTACAATGCAAGTACGGCACTGAAAAATAAAGCGTAACCATAATTTTTAGTAGTCATTACTCCAGTTTTCAGTGTCACATGATTCCTCATAAAATCATTCTAATATGCTGATTTGGTGCTCAAGAAAAAACTATTCTTATCAATTTTGATAACAGTTGTGCAGCTATATTTTTTGTCGTTTTTAGGATTCTTTGATGAATAGATAAGTTAGATAAGTAATGGGTAATAATACATGAAGTAAATAACGTTAAAAAGAACAGCATTTACAGTATTTGAAACAGAACCTTTGTAACATTATAAATCTCTTCTGTCACTTCTGTTCAATTTAATGTATCTTCTGTTTTATTTTATCTTTAGAAAAATCTAACTTTTGAATGGTTGAGTACATGTGAAATTTTGAAAAATCTGAGAAGCAGGAAACATAAGAAAGACTCCATTTGCTCTCCATTTAATCGCATTTCTGTCTAGGAGAACTGGATTTGGAAAAATATATTAAAAACATCTCATTTGTAATTTTTCACAGGCTTCCTCTGTATCATGTTCCTGCTTATACACACACGCAAAGAGCCGCAGATGAGCTTGTTACATATCCTGTTTCAAAACACCCAGTGAAAAGAAATATGGAATACGAAAAACAGATATTTAGAGGCATAGAATAAAAAAAACAAAAAGGATATTTGCACCATCCAGGGTTCTTATCTCAGCCAAAGACACCAAACAGACAGACTAGCAAAATCAAACAGGAAGTAAATGTGTGTTTGCATATAATGACAAGCTTCTCTGTGACAAATTAGAGCATAAAAGGCCTGGTTTTACAAACAGGGCTTAGTTAAGCCAGGATTAGGCCTTAGTTTAATTAGGACATTTAAGTAGCTTTTATAAATGTTGTTTAGAAAAAACAAAAAAACATTACAGGTATGCATCTTGAGACGAAAAAAATAGTACTGACATTTTAAGATATATCAGTGCAAGTTGCTTTGATTTAAAACAGCTCAAACATGCATTTTAGTCTAGGACTAGACTTAAGCTTTGGCTGTGAAACCGAGAAGAAATAATTTCAAACCTGCTGAGATGCACAAATGTTGAACTGCTCTCTCTCTCTCTCTGGCCCAAACTGATTCCATCAGAAATGTGCATTGGCACTAGACACAAATCTAATACAATAATGATCCACAAGTTTCCTCTGTTAGGCCTTGTATGTACAAACACATCCCTAGACAGGAAGGAGAGAGTGGTCAGGCTATAGGGTTCCTCCATCTGTATGTACAGGTGCAGTCACACCCACTGAGATGTTCAACCGCCAACCATTACTGACCTCAGGCCAGGGAAATCAATACAGCAACCACCTCCATTTAAACACACACAAACAGTACACCAAACCATAAAACGCTCCATCAAAAGCAAATATTGTGCCCGGACGTCTGCATGCAGTGTTCCCTCTGGCTTGGACATGGTCTATTTCCTGTTATAAATGGTTGACCTTTGAAAGCGAAACAGAGACCCCAGTGGGATTCGGGAAAAGAGAGTGCTGGGCAGTATGAATGAAAGAATAATGTCATGGCATCGGCAAAGTACAAAAAAAATCCAGCCTCATGCAACATGGCATAAGATCTTTTAACAAAAATACCAAGACGTTTTTTTTGTTTGTTTTTTTTGAAAATTTGAATGTCTCTTGCCCATACAAAACTTAACGTCCATTTCGAGGATATCTCTGGGGCCCCAAGTCACAAAAGTCCACCTCAATAACAATCCCTGTGATTTTCTTGCACCGCACATACAGAAGAGAGACACATCTCTGATGCACATTAAAATACATCATTAACAAGTAGTTGTTCAGTTCAGTTGAAGAAAATTTGAATGTCACTTGGGCATACAAAACTTGTGGTCTAGAGAACACCTAGCTGGTGGATATCTCTGGGACCCCTTAAACTCAAGAGTCCACCTCAATAACAATAGTGATACTAGGCCTGTTTGAACCAAGATAAATGTTGGGCAGAGCTATTTAGTATCAGAGTTACTACTACAGGTTTTATTATTATCGTGAATTTTAATATTGTTAATTTTTATTTTTATATTCTCCACTTCCATTTTAATTTTACTTAAACATATAGTAATTTTGTTGTATGTACATCAAGTGAATATGAGAAAGTTTTTTTACTTAACATTTATGTTAACATTCATGTTTAACATTAATTTGGTGCAATAAATATATTTTGAATGAACAGCTGATTTTTCAGACCGATTCATTTGCATCCTGCCAATGTGAGAATATTTTTATCAAGGTGTTTTAATCTCTTTTCTATTACACTGTGAATAAAGCTGGCCAACCAATAAGATTCAAGCTGTTGGTCACATGCCCACAGCCACTGCTGTTACTTAAAAGGACTTGGGCTTGTTGTTTAAGCTTGGCTCATAAAGCAATTGAGTTTATGATATTATTAGAGTGAGCAGGTGCTGGTCGTGATATTTTGGTTTTATTTTCAGCATAAAGCTTTTGAATTTTATTTTTTGGTTTAATGTGTGCTTGTTCTTCTAGCAAAATATGGCCACACAAATGAGTCAAGGCTTATACAGTTTTCCCTGTGATTTTCTTGCACCGCACATACAGAACAGAGACACTCTGATGTCTGATCTTTGATGCATGTTAAAATAGGCCATTAACAAGAAGTTGTTCAGTTCTTACACAATGCACAATCTTTTTGCAAATGCGGTTGTCACTGCATTTTTCAGGAGTTAATTTGGTTATTCTCTGAAAGGATAACTGACTTTAGATGCAGTGTGTACGTGGCCATAGATAAACAGTGAATACAAAAAAAAATTAACTGAAATAAATATATACACTTTAAAATAATGTTCATTAGTTAACATTAGTTAACTACATTAGTTGACATGAACTAATAATGAACTGCACTTCTACAGCATTTATTTGTCTTTGTTAATTTCAACATTTACTAACACATTATCAAAATCTTGTTAACATTAGTTAATGCACTGTGAACTAACATGAACAAACACTGAACACTGTATTTTCATTAACTTTCATTAACTAACGTTAACGAAGATTAGTAAATACAGTAACTAATGTATTGTTCATGATTAGTTCATGTTAGTTAATTAGGGCTGTCGCGATAGATATAATCGACTGCGTCGACGCTAATAATTAGTCGACGTCAATATTTTTAATGAACTGATCGTTTCAATTATTTTACCTTTTAAATTTCGCTTTCACACTGACTAAAATAATAACCGTTTCCTCCAACACCACTAGTGTGCCAACATTACGCATTTGTAAGCAATTTGCAAACGTTTGGTTTGGGAGTACTTCAGTTTAGCTGGAATAAAAAGGTGGTTTGTACACTCTGGTTTCTTTGGCATACCACAGCAGCACAAGCTTCATGCATGGACATCTGAAGAGGAATAACGTTAGAGGCTGTTCTGGATGATGGGCCACCGGTGTTGTGCCGAAATCCAACCCCTGCCAAATTATTACCCCCCTAGTATTGGTAGGTTTAGGATTAGGTGTAGGGGAGGGGTTAGGATTAGGGGAGGGGTCAGGATTAGGCAATAAAAAAGCGATTTCAACGAGTGGGGTAATAATTTGGCAGAGAGTTGAAATTCGGCACAACACCGGAAAAGGCAAAGCCACAGCCACCATAAGTGTTTTTGTCCATTAAATTAACTCAGCCTTTGTAGGCAGAAGGTTTAAAATCCACTGTCCTTTAAGTTGCTAAAGGCGGCGTTCACGCATCTCATCTTTTGCGCACGCAAGTTCGTCATTTCAAATGTAGGCGCGGCATCTCAACTTTTCAGAATGCCTCAAGAACCAACCGATCAGCTTCGGCCTCTCCGTTACAACCTCAAAAGCTCAGCCGAACAGCTGATCATAACTGTACAGGGCGGGGTTTTATTTCTCATCTCCATAAATATATCTAGTGGTAAAGCTAATGCAAGGGCTAGAAATCAATTAATCCTTTGCTGAGCAAAGTTCATGGTTGCATAGCAACGACAGACACCACAGGAGCGCAAGCGCTTTGGAAAGAAGGAGAAAGCGGCGTGGCCGCGCTTTCCACGCGTGTTTAGATGCGACGTGAACGGCCCCAAATACTTTAAGTAAGAGAAGTTGGGTCGCGGCGAGGACTGGAATTGAGAACCACTGTGACGGTTAGATTGATCTATGTTGCATTTGTTAATGTGCAGGGTGAAAAATTAATTTCAAATGAAAAATTAAACAAATTAGTGATGTTGCCTTGGCAACTAACTGAAATAAAAAATGTTTAAGTTGAAGTACTACAATGACTAAAACAATAACTGAAATAAAAATAAATGAAAGTTACAGAAATATAACATGACAAAATATAAAAACACATAACAATATTACTAAACAAACTAAAATTAAACTGGAAATATAAAAATAAAAGATAATTCAACATATTAATAAATATTATGATACTATAAATAATACTAAAATAACAGTGGTCTAAAAAGAATAATTGACCTTTAAATATATAAGAACATCACCACAACCTGGGGATAAATATACAAACTTATTAAACTTATACACAAACTGGCACCTACACTCAACATGATATTATGGAAAAATAAAAGCAGTGCAAAAAAAAACAACAACAACAAAAAAACATGGACAGCAAAACAATCAGGGGTGTATTTAAAAGCATCCAAATACCCAAATGGATGTATAAATTTTTTAAATGACCTACATGTGGTCTTTAATAATGCAGCAGCATTAATAATCAGATCACTTAATCTGTATGGGATCAATATGAATATGTTTTAGACATAAAACATTCATGATTACTTATTTTAAAAGCATATTAGTCTATGCGTCTTGCAAGGGAAATATTCTTTTATGTGCATTTAATCAATGTTGTTGCTTATACATGATTAATTTTGTTAATCTTAAATGGGTTACATCGATTTCCTTATATGATTTTTTCATAATCTTTAAACCATGAGAAAAATGAAATATGATTGTTGACATATAGATATATGCATGTAACCATTAACATGTATCAGACTTTCTGTCTCTTATTGTTAATGATGTTTTCAAAAGAGTGTTGATGGTCTAAGAATGTATGGGGATGAACTGAAAGTATAAAGAAGGTTTGCTGAAGACTGTTGCCACATATTAAGCCACATATGTAAGTGTCAGATCCTGATTGGTGAGCACGAAGAGGTATATGTGTTATCTGTTAGTTTTATGGCTAAGTAAATGGGATACCATTTATCTTTTACGTTGCAAGGTTAGTAAATAGTTTCTCTGAGCAACAACTTGAGAATATTGACTTTTCTGCCCTCAAGTTCAGTTAGCTGGGAAGAAGTTAGGGGTTTAGATGGGTCTAACTAATAATTATTTACATACGTTAAGCGGATAGCTTTTATGGAATGTTGATGGACTGTAATTTGTACTTGTATGGTAAAAGGAAGTAGGATGGTTTTATGATAATTTACTCATTTGGTTATCCAATCAATTTAGAGTCTTTGTTAACCAAAAAAAATAATATGTATGGTTTAACTAAAATACTCTGTTTTGTCTGGAGTTCACTTTGTAGCTCTCTGAGGTATGTATTGGTTGTAAGAGAGACTACCCTGAATTTCGATTTTCAGAAATAAATTTGGTTTGATAATTTTACTATTGATTAGCCTGACTTTAATCTTATAGGTAAATTTCCACCACAGTCTTCATATACCATCTTCAAGTAGGAGGTGGTCTTAAAAAAAAAAAAGTGATATTTTTGTTTGTGTTTGTGTTATGACAGCCTTCAAAATCTACTGAGGGTGTCAGGTCACGGGTCAGCAGATGAGTTGACCTTCATATCACGGAGATAGATGGATAAACACAGAGACAAACAGAAAAGACAAAGAGAGAGGGATGAATGGGTGAAGAAAAACAAAATAGGAAATAATCTTTTCTAAAACCTTCAATATGCGATTAATCACGTCCACCTAAACATATCTGGATGTACTGTGTGTGTGTCCAGCTGTCAGTATTTCTATGCATGTAATTCCCTCATATATGCCAGGGTCAGAATATGCCCCTCATGAATGCGCTGAGTCATCTAATAACATGACTGCTGTCTTTCTCAAAAAGAAAGGCAAAAAGAAAAAAGCTGACAGAATGAAGGGGGGCTGCGAGATGAATGAGTGACAAAGTGGGAGGTGAGATGCAAGAAAAAAAAAAAAAAGCATTTTCAAACACAAATAATAGAGCTGACATTTCCTGCCAACTAAACTCAAGAATGTTGTCATTTCATTTCACATGTTAAGGGTTTTGAGAAATACACTTCTGCATCCTCTGTGGAGAGTCATCACTTCAAATAAGATGTGAACTATGATCAAACTATTCTGACTTTATGTCAGTAAAATCATCATTTACACAACCTCATGTCAGTATAACTTTCCTTCAAGAAACACAAAGAGATACAACTTGGCGTTAGTGGATGCAACTTCAACTTCATAAACAGTGGCCAGCTGGCTCATTTTTATCTAGTTAATAAGCGGTCAATATCATTTCAGTGAAACTAGCCAAACAGCTAGTCTTGAAAACTATGGATTAGTAAGGATCTTTAAGCATATAAACTATAAACTAAGGGTAATTATACACTACATATTTGATTGTTTGGAGTGTTAAGTGATGCGCCACCTGAAAAGGTTTGATAACCACTCCGCTATTATAACAGAAGGACTGAATAAACCTTGAAATAACTCCATATATTGAAACAGCTGTGTTGAAGAACCTCAATTAGGAGAACATTATTAGAGTCACTCTTTCCAATCATTATCCAGTCATGAAAGAAGCTTTCAGATCATTAAAAACCTCCTAAATATTGATGAGACATTTTCTGTTGACATAAGGCACATTTTGCATCTTATTTTCCGGCATCTCCTGCACACAGATGAGCTGAATCACTTGCACAGTTCATCAAGTTATCTAATTTCTGTACAGTAGTGGGGGTGGCAATATTCAGAGAGCTCCATTATTGATTCTAGAAGCAAAGCTTGAGTATTAAAGAGGCCTGAGAGCACTGTGATGCAATTTGAGGTCAAAGTCCTGAGAGCTTGAAGCATCTCCAACACTCCAGCAGATGGTGTAGGTTTAATACTACTGCAAAGCTTCATGGGATTGAGAGGGTGTAGCATATTGATTTCTGTGTTGGCTGGTGTTCACCCTAACTGTAGATCTTAAGTCAGTGTTGCCCTTTTGCTTTAATGGTTTTGATTAGGATGGAGGTTGAGGAAATTATATCCTGTATCAGCACTTAAAGGCAGTTTTCCTGGGAGGTATTGATTTCTCGAGAAGGTTTGCATGGCGGAAAGATCTCTCTTATTAACACAGTGGTGAGAGCAGTGAAAGCCAGGCAGGGTTTCCACATTAGTCCTCGTCATCAAGTCTGGTAACAGAACTCAACCTCTAAAGCCAGAATATTAGTACTTCTCTAATGAGGTTGGAAACAAAACCAATTTGTATTTAGAACCTGGTCCATATAAAAAAAAATACCAGAACCAAAAGATGTTAATGAAGAATGGTTTTCGAACTTGCATTCTCAACAGAATGCAAAGAGTTTGGCCAGAGTAGTCTGATTTATGAACAACTAACTCTTATGAGCCTTTTTTAGCGAATCATTATGAGTTGGTTCTTTTTAGTGATTAAAAACAAAGCGCAATCGGTTTAGTCTGATTACCAAACAAATGACTCTTATGAGCCATTCCTTTAAGCGAATCAGAAAAACTCAGCAAAGTGTAGTTGGATTCCCAAATGAATGACTCTTATCAGCTGGTTCTTTTTAGCAAATCAAAAGCATACATCACCATCAAGGTGATGTCATAATTTTGAACTAATTACTCTTATGTGCTGGTTCTTTTTTAGCTAATCAAAAACATGCAGTGCAATCGGTTTAAGTCTAATTACCAAACAAATAACACTTATGAGCCATTTCTTTAAGTGAATCAGAAAAACCTAGCACAATCAGTGTAGCTGGATTCCCGAGCAAATTACTCTGTAACACTTCAGTTTAGGGTCCAATTCTTACTATTAACTAGTTGCTTTTTAGCATGCATATTACTAGGATATTGGCTGTTTATTAATACTAATAAAGTATATATTAATGCCTTATTCTGCATTGCCATTTTCTACATCCCTTAATCCTATCCAATACCTGAACTTAACAACTACCTTACTAACTATTAATAAGCAGTAATTAGGAGTTTACTGAGGCAAAAGTTGTAGTTAATAGTTAGTTAATAGTGAGAACAGGACTCTACTCTAAAGTGTGACCAATGACTCTTACGAGCCGGTTCGGTTAAACTTTATTTTGATGGTCCCTTTCAGACATTCTGTTGACTATAAGTAACTTTGCACCTACATGTATACTAATAATCTAATGAAAGTTGAGTATTAGTACATTGGTAGGGTTAGTAGAATAAGTTGACATGCACTTGCAAAGTTACTTATAGCCATTAGAATGTCTAAAGAGGACAATTAAAATAAAGTGTTACTGCTGGTTCTTTGTAATGAAAAACATCCAGCACAATCAGTGTAGTCTGATTACCAACAAATGACTCTTAAGAGTTGGTTCTTTTTGGTGAATCAAAATGTTACATATTAATATTATGACTATAAAGGGAATCAAAAAAAAAAATACAGCACAATCAATGTACTCCGATTCTCAAACGAATTACACTGAAAAAGCTGAATTTTTAATCTGACAAACTTTTACGGGCGTTTTCGTCATTTTCTGGAGACTGACAGTTCGCATCCTCCTAAATTTTCATTGTATTGAAATGCGCACCAGAGACAATATACCAAACTTCTCCTTTTGTGTTTAGGAAAAGAAAGAAAGTCCTAGGGATAAATAGGACTAAATGATGACAAAATATTCAATTTCTAGGCTGAACTATCCCTTTAAAAGACTGTAAATGGCAAAAACAAACACAATCCACTAGACTACAGGAGCCCTAAAGAAATCATTTCCCTGTTTGATTAAAAAAATATATCACTTCTCCAAAGGCAAAACAATTTGTTCTATAAACTAATTCTTGAAATGCCTAAGTACAAACACCCCCTGCTACTTTTTTCCACATCTCACCTGGCAGAAGACGGGTTTGTAGCTCTCTGAAAAAATGTGAGCTAGCTCCTCCGAGTCTTCAAAGTCTAGCGGCAGACGATCCACACATAGGCACTTGGAGTGGAGGTGGTCAGCAGAAGTCAGCTGATTGACGTCAGCCCACTGCACCATGAGTGCACGGTCACCCAGCGGTTTGCCCAAGAGTTCTGACCGTGCCCTGGAGGCTGAGTCCTTCTTCATGTACTCCACAAAGCCGTAGCCTTTGGAGTGGCCCGTAAGGTCACTGTACACCAGGAAACAGCGCTCAATGTTGCCATAGGAACGCACCAGCTCCTGAAACTGGCTGGCAGTGACTGTGTAGGGCAGGTTGGTAACACACAGGAGAGAGTCCGTGGGTTGAAGCTGGACGGTGATGTCACGGCCTCGGACTGATGTCTGGTGCAGAGTTCGGATGGCATCCTGTGCCTGGTCACCGTTTAGAAGGGTTACGAAGGCTAGTGAGACACACACACATTCAGACACAGACAAAAAACAAAAAAACAAAAAAAAACAACATTAATGAAACACTCAAAGAGCAATCAAATGAATAGAGTGTAAAAAACAACAAGAGTACAAGAGTATCACATCCTGTGTGTGACACTAGAAAAAAAAAAATTGTGGATCACGCTGAGTCTAACAAACACAAATGGAAAAACTCAAACTTAAATTAACATACAAGCCATAGAAAAACATCATAATATAACATCATAAACATAAAATAAAATTGCTGCTTTATGTTAGTAGATGCATTTCTTTTTTTTGTTATATCACTGAAACAAAGAGCAGACTGTGAATTGAGAGCGTACACACAGCACAACCTTAAAAAAAGTCACATTTATTATATGACAGCTTTAATGGACAAGTAATACATATAATTCACAATGCATGTATATAGACCTTGTTTCTTCTATGCTTGACACTTTAAGTTGGCATGAAATGAAAATTCACCGAATGTGTTTTCTAAATTCAAGTTATTGATCTTATTGTGAAAGATTCATCTGTGCATGTTTCATGTATTTATTTTTCATCTAGTAATTATGACGTAGGCAGGATTTAAACCTAAATCCCCACCCCCGCAAACTCAAGTTCATCTGCCTCCACTTTTGAGTGCCACACCTACATCTCAAAAAACAGAGAAAGCCTTATATTTCAGTAAGAAATGAGAACATGTAAAAGCTAAAACTTTTTATAGATTTCTATGGCACTTGGCAGATGGCTCTCAGTTCATGAAATAATCATAAAATAATTCTTTAATTACTATTAAATTCAATTAAATCATGCAATTAACTTCACAAGAAGTCTGTTCATTTAATTATCAAACATAAAAGGATTTTACAAATTGTTAAAAGCTGTCTATCACTCTTGCACAGGAATTTTTTTTAACAAAACATGTTCTACATAAAATCTACTTCTGAACATGTTATGCACATAACATGCAATTATACATATGAATTCTGTTTTTGAGCACGAAACCCAGTTTATGACATATGCTGTTTATAAATGAGACATTATTTTCCAATAAATTGTTTAGTAAGAACTAATTGAATGCTTTCCACCCCCTGAGAAATTAATCAGCCCTTTAACTGCTGCTGAACTTGTAGAGCCCTTTATAATATACAGTCACAATCTTTTATTATAAATAGGAAACAACTACTGTAAATAGTGTCACGCGCCCTTGATCCATTGAAGTTCATCTCATTTATACTTCATTTTTTGTCCTTCTCCAACCTCCTAATTCCTCCCTTCCTTTTAACTAGAGTAAATGAAGCATAGCTGAGCATTTTCTTATCTGACAAAGACACAGAGTGAACAAAGAATAGCTAACACAATAATCTTAGAAATCACAACCACTTTACTGGTGACAGCGCTGAGACGGCCATTTTTTAAAACACAGGAACCTGATTATAGCCTTCGTCTCAATCTGTGACAGTTATTAAGGTTTTTTTTCTTGGCTAAGTCGAGTTAGGGGGTTTGTGTGGTAGGGGGCTTTATTGTAGCAGCATAAAGCCTATAATTCTTCTGCCATGAGACATCTAAAATTACTCAACGTACAGTGCAGTCATTAGTAAGCGCTACATAGGGACTGACATGAGCACAATGTGTCAATAGAAGATGACATTACTGTCTATTGGAGTCTTTTGTGGCTTCTTTAGGTCCGCAGTGGTCAGTGTGAATCCAGATCGAAGCATTTATCATTGGTTTCTGCAAACATCACGAGACAAAGGCACAACAATTACAGCAATTATAAAGTTAAAATCACAGCGTTGTGCCTCCTCATCCCATGGGCATTGTCTGTGCTCCGTTTCCCCATTCTTATTACACTCATTAGACTTTTCGTTAGCTCTGAGATGATAATATGCTGGGGAGGAGTAACACTCACTCAGCTACTGTAGTGTATGACATGAGCTCTCCTCACACTGTGAGAGCTCATTGAGATTCATTAAGCCAGGGTGTGAAAGATCACAGCATTTAAAACAAGTATGGGCTTGTATCTGTTAGAACACGGGTTTAGATGATTTATGCGGTTCCTTCTGTCCAGACTAATAACCCACATAAAGCATCATTCCAACTAACTGGCTAAATATCAATTTGCATATTTCTGCTACATTACATACACTAAATGTACTTCTTTAGGTCCGTTTTTGCATTGCCACTGTCATAAAATTACATCTTCATACCACAGACTGCTTTACTGCATACATGGTGTAAAGTGTAAGCATCTAGCTAACACAAATCAAGGGGTCAAAAACCTTAGGCATGTGTGCCACTTTTGGCAGGCGGAAGGGTAAACATTGGCACACATGCAAAAAGAGAGAGGTATACTATGATTATTCATTTGACTGCATACTACATGATCATTTTGTTGATTTTGGAAACTGATTTTGCACTCACAGAGTGCAACAATTAGTAAAAATAGGCTCTGCCTATTTTTTCTTTTTTTTGGAACGAAATGAATACTTCTTTAATTCAGCAAGGGATGATCCATTACATTTCTTTTAACGAACCTTGTTAGAAAAAAAAATTCTATTTCAAATGAAACTAATAAATAATAATTAATACATGTTCATTAATAAATAATAAATGTTCTTTTTAATTTTCTATTCATTAACAAATCCTCGAAAAAAATGTATCACTGTTTCCACAAAAATATTCAGCAGCACAACTGTTTTCAACATTGATAATAAGAAACCAGCAATTTCTGAAGGATCATGTTTCACTGAAGACTGGAGTATTGAAGCTGAAAATTCAGCTTTATTCAGAGCAATAAATTACATTTTAAAAAAATATTAAAGTACAAAACAGTTGTCTTAAATTGTAAAAATATTTCACAACATTGGTGAGCATAAGAGACTTCTTTCAAAAACATTAAAAAATCCCATATCCTCCAAATGTTTGAACAGTATTGTGCAATACTCTTCACATTAAGCCAAAATATGAGGAACAGATCATGATGTTTCAAACCAAAAACTTTTACTAGCCATTGAAAAAAGTTAAACTTTGAAAATTTGAATGTAAGCATTTTTGGATGAGAAATGTACCATTCTACAAATCATAAAATATGACTGAAATCCAAGAAACGCCTTTGACGTGCATCTAATCTGCCTAATAAACACTGTAGCAATGTGAATGAGGATTCAGCCACTGTGACAGACACATACAATCACTGTGGTTCGACAACTAGGTCTGTGGCAAAGAGCAGACGACGCAGCTGAGCCCTGGTACTCTGCTCGTTCTGACTTGTTAGGCTCCGTTCAGACTGGGTGTCGTTACCAGATGGCTGCAATATCTTAGCAGACCAAGGCCATCAGCGCCAGGCCAAGTTTGGGTCCTTCAGGCTGTGCATTGACAGAGTGTCCTCCCCCCACTAGCTGCCTTCAGCGGCAGAGCGCAAACAAGCCTTCCCCTGCTGCTTTACAGCATGTCAATTATCAAGCAGTGAGGCAGACGCACACTATCACAAACACGCAGACAGACGCTCTGTGATCCAACTACTGCTTTATGGCATGTCAACTGGCAGGTCAGTGCTATACAAACACAGGTGCATAGCTGTAGTTCCTGAATGCGACTATATCAATTCTAAGGTCACATGACCTAACATTATATTTAACTGTACAACGCACACACATATTCTGGCGTCCACCAGCTATATCTCAGCATGTCAATTACCACTGAAAACACCCAACAAAGCTGACAGCTGTCATACTGTAGATCTGGAGTATGTATTCCGATGAACATGCAAAAGAACAAATGATCTATTGTGTGAAAACAGGCTATGAAAATGAAACCATTTCCTTTTAAACAATAGAAGGACCAAATTTTTCATAACCTTTGGTCCCGTTAATGGTTCTTAGGCCTTTGCAGACACAACAGTGGGCCAAAATTCTCTGTCAAAAAGTTCATTTAAAATTCACACCGTTTAGAACCAGTGATCACCGCCTGATGCATGCTGTTAATGTATGGAATACACACAGATTTTGGGAATATTAAACAGAAGTTTTGTTGGAATACTTTTTCATCCTATTATCTTTATGAACAAGCAGTGGTTTTTCAATTACAATACAATCAGCTTTTGCTTGCACAGATTTGGAATCCTGTCCCTCAAGGGCAACTAAAGGACAAATAACAATTTTGGTCCATCCCTAAACTCTAGCACAAACCTAACTAATAGTGCTAACATAAGCAACCGTGAGATAAAAATTTATTTGCTGAAGCCATTTTAGCTTGCTTTTACAAGTCTTTTATGACTTGTTTTACAGTACTCATACCTGTAAACATACTCAAATTATGTGCAATGCTGTACCACGTGAGCTACCGAGAACATTTCCTGCCAGAAAAGCCATAAATATGGAGCTGGTTATGTGATGAAAACATCAAAATGTATTAATTTACAAATCAAGCACTGTGACAAGAATTAGGACGTCATAACATAGTAGTGTTGTCAAAAATATCGATATTTGGACATGTATCAATACTGAAATACCTGAAAAGGTTCCAATACTTACTTTTCTGCAGTACCAGCTGCACATTCTCACTTTCTCTTCTATTCGATGGCAAATAGACACACACCCGCCTCCTCTCACTCACCCGTCTTACTCACTACGTTTGAATAGAGCTTGTATTGCACATGATTTTAGTCAACTGCTTAAGTTTTGCGCTCACACCAAAAGCTTGTATATAAGTGGTGCTCTCATAGCATCCACCTATTTTTATATGCATTCTGACATATCACATGTAAGATGCAAGTAATTTATTATGTAGGAAAATTATTATATACAATGTCTTTGCAGCAAATTCCATTTTTCTTAGTGACACTGGCATTTGTTCTCTTCGACTCACTGGAGGGAAACAAATGCTTTATTTGCAAATGTTTTATGCAATATTCCAAATTTACGCACAAGATAAATTCATAACTCTGGATGTAAACAGCTAGTGACTTTTTTGTTTGGCTTATTGTGCTTAAAAAGTCAAGTACATACAAAATTGTGTCAAAATGCTCGCCAAGAATTTAGGTAAATACAGTTAGTTTTGGAACTTAAGTAGTTGAGAGAAAAAAAAAATGCATCTTGTGTAACAGTATATTGGATCAGTGCACAAGCTCTTACAGTGACAGCAGTCTAATAAACCTGCTGCTGTCTATCATGTTAATCAAAGAACAAAAGATGAAGAAAAATCACTCGCTGCTCTTGACTAAACGTTTTTAACTTTAATTGTAAGAATTAACCTGTGTATAATTTTTACAATGAAAACTATCCAGTGTTATTTTATATTTGATTACTTTCATTTCTGTAGTAATTCTTACCTGAATGCTACTTTTAGACCCACCTAAAAATCTTAAAGCCATGTTTATTTCATTAGTCTCTTTATTCTATTTTATTTAATGTGCTATCATTTGCAATTGTGTTTATTTGTTCTTATTTTATTACTGACTGTTTACATGTCTCTTTTTTTGTAAATGTAGTTCAACAATTCAAATAAAGCCTCCCTGTGCTGTGTGTAAACTATTACAACAAAATAATCCAAATAATCTAAAAATTATGACATAATAACAAATTATCTGTATTGCGGTTCTCCCTGTATGGTATTGAAAAATGTATTGAATATCAATATTTTTCAAGGTATCATATCAAAGTTGGAAACTGCTGTATCGTGAAAACACTAAGTATTGTGGAAGGAACTGCAAGAAATAAATCAAACTAATTGATAATCTGCAACTTAAAAATCACAATTTAGGAATTTAAAGAATAAAAGTTGTTGGTGTTTAACTGCCTCTGGTGTTCATTTTAGCTGGAAACTGCAGTGAATTGTATGTATAGGTCCGTTTTGAGTTTTTCCAAGAATGTAGGTAGCGGCACGTTTCTCCAATGAGCCAATGTTGAAGAATTCACCACCATGTTCATGGAGTGTCCTAAATAAAATCTCCTCGCATACACAATATACAACAGATCCAAAACAGATCTGAAAAACCCTTGCATACAAGTCAAAACACAGAAGCATGAAGTAAATGACAGAGCTATTTTCATTTCCCAACCACGCAGCAAAGATCTCCGATAATGGAACGGTTAAATGCTAGCATTACCCAGCCTCAATATTCAAATGTGTTCTGCTCTTCAGCAGCCACGACTTTGGCCTTTGTCCTCCTGTGTGTTCATGTTTGAGTGTGAGAGTGTGTGTGCTCCTTCTCCAAAGCCGCCTACATTTGCCACTGCATCAATTAATGATGATCTCCTTCTGCTTTCCCAGCATCAGTCATCTGGCTGAAGTGGTTGTCGGGCCGAGCAGTAACTCCCACACACTCCCGTAAAAAGCCCCTCTAAAGCTTCAAGTGGACAACGAGACCCCCACGCCACTATTGGATCCATTTGCGGCCCCCTCTCTCGATCTTCATCATCTGTGAGATTGAGATGCATGCTGGGTGATTGTTCTGATGGAGTGCTCATGCTGTTTATATCACATCTGTCACCTAAATACTTTCATCACCTAAATAAAGGGATCTAAATCTTATGAAATTTACAGTCATAATTTCACCTCAAAAACACCACTAAAGAAATCCTTTGAGTTTAAATAAAACACAAAACAACTCCTTCTCAACACTATTGCCAAAACTACATATTTTAAATTGTGAAGTATTTCTTCATCATAGTAGTATTTGTCGTACTGCCTATACTGACTTAAGAGCAAATAAAAATCATGACTGCAAATTGAAAAAAAAAAAAAAAAAAAAAAAAAAAAAAATTGTACACATGATAATAATAATAATAATAATAATAATAATAATAATAATAATAATAATAATAATTTAAGGTGACTTAATTAAATGCGCTTAATGAAAATAATAGGCCTAAAATATAAATAGTTGTTAAAAGGGTGACATTTTTTAAGCATTCTTTCACATGTTTTTGTGAGATTCACCCAAATTCTTAACCACGATTATATATTCCAGTGTCAGCAGGGCAAAACACAATGCTCATCTCCCAATTTGTGATTCTCAAAGGACAACTACAACATGACATGAGCCAAGAGAGTGGGCAGCCATTTCCGGTGTGCTTCCCTCATAGATCACACGTGTCAGATAGCAGCAGTTTTTAACGCCTATGATTTGTCACTGTACATGCTGATGAACTGTCCGTTGGGAGCGAATGCAAACGCTCACACGGCAATTAATTTCAGGGCTGTAAATCAGTCATTTAGAAACTGGGCACAGCAAACAACAGCGAACATAACAAGAATTGAGGCGTGAAATGACAGCATGTGGGTTTCTAATGGTGTACTTCTCCTCCCTTTGGGACTTGAATTCAGCTGTTATCTGTGCTGTCTCTCTGTGTGATAACCACTGTTGAGAGAGATCAGTAAAATGCTGTCACAGGCATGAGAAGAATACTGAGATGCTGAACTGATGGCTGAGCGGTTTTATGCTATTGTCTGCATAAACGTCCACATTTGAAGGATCTGTACGTGATCTGTGGGAGACATTGTATTTTAAAAATGTTACTACATCCAGGACTGACAAAGTAAAAAAAAAATTCTTCTGAAGTGAAGAAAAACTGTTCAAGAGAGTATAACATTGTCAGTGATTGTGTCTTGTAAGAAGCTTGCAAGGTGAGCATTTGGCTAGCTTCAAACTGGCAAAAAGATTAATACAGGATCAAGCTGATGTTCTGTATGATATATAATACAATATAATATAACATAATATAACATAATAAGATTTCCGCCATTGTCTGTCGTTAAAAAGAACATCTATTAAACTACCTCTTTCTATGACCTCATATCAGTCGTGACCAGCTTGTCTTCACCTTGTAAATGAACAAAGGCAATGCTACAATAAAAAGCAAAAGAGTCTAATCACTTGATTAGACACCTTTACATTTACATCTATAATTGCTACTTTTAAAATTATGCTAGGGCCCACACATAAACACAAAAAAGCTTCACAAAAGGGCCTATATGAGCCCCTCTAGATCACACCAAGTGAAGTAGCCCATGAAAGGCCAGAACATTGATGGCCTATCAAAAATAATTGGGCAAAATCAGCAGGGCTGTACGTGAGCCCTTATATATTATGAGGCTGAATGAGGATAAAAATGTACGCAGAGAGAGACTTTTATCAAATAAGACTCCCAACTTCGTGGTCACTAAGGCAGCTTGAAAGCACTCTACAGACATTTCAACTGCATTAGTCCGAAAGAAAAGCGTCAACTGATAGTTAATAGGTAAGATCTGAAGACATCAACACAGATAGCATTGCAACTAAACTACAGATGCTGTTAAAACAAAAACACCGTCACTCAAAAAAGAAATTAAAAAAAAATGTAAACACTTTCTTCAGAACTTAAGTTTCACGAACTAATCACATCAATCCACCTCTTGCTATGCAAACTGTTCCGTTAAAACTCTTATTGTACACATAAATACATCTTAAATTTAAAATAATGTGGTATTATAATAAAATATAAAAAGGTAGAGGATTACTGACTTATCCAAGTAAACGGTGCCTATTTTAAAATCAGGTTTATTTCTTTAAAGCTGCAGTCCGTAAGTTGCTTCTTTGCTGCCATCTCTGTTTGAAACCTGCAATTGCAGTTATTTGCGGAATTATCTTTATGCGGATTGTGCCTCGTCACGGCTCCTCAGCGTGGATGAATCTAATGTTTGCTGTCAGTCATCACATCAGTGTGAATACTGCTCTTCGGAATCACAGATTCTACGTCTTGGAAGTAAAAACAAAATAATTTTTACCGGAAAATGTCATCTGAACAAATAACAATATCTGCCACTTTTGTTCTGACCAACTGAGAAAAAAAAAAGCATAACAATAAACCGTGCTGCCAATGGTGATTAAATCATGTCAAATCGTGCAAATTGTTACTATTGTCATACTTTGTTTTCAAATTGTTAATGTTAACAACATCAGTATTACGTGACTGTATTTTGAGCGTTACCTGTTGACTTAAATTTCTGTAGCCACTCCGCAGTCCGAAGTCTTTTTCTTTTGACTACAAGTGAATCTCCAGTTGTCACTGATGATCGGACCTTTCTGGATTATAATCCGCCATCAAAATAAGTTTAATTATTCCAGATGCTGTGAGAAAAGGCTATAAATGATCCGCTACAAGCAGCATCCTCACATTCCATATAGCCTACAAGCTGGGACTCCTTTGTGTAAACAGACGTGACGTAATGACGCAAAGATGAATGGCTGCGTGCTCGAATTTCCTGCAGAAACCCACCAGTACCGATTTTATCATAAAACATTATTACAAGCTTACCATTGTGAATCGGGCTAAGGTAAGGAGATCGTTTTGAACACTGGCTGGTTATGTACTTGCTCAAAAACTCACTGGATAATTTTTAACCAAAAAAAGTAACGGACTGCAGCTTTAATGAATCCATCATATCAAAGGGAAAAGCCTTTGTGCTTGATTCCCAGTATGCATTTTAGATTTTCAGTTCTCCAAAAACATTTGATGCAAATGACTGATGTCAAAGGCAATGCGTGTAATTTTTTAGATTTTTGTAGATGTTTTTCCTATCTAAGCTTAACTCGCAGAGACAACTATAAGTAAGCCTATCTTAGGTTAATTCCCTGAAAAATACAAGCACTGTGGCTTTTTGGCATTGCTATGTGTTTTGATTTTGGTTTTGTGCAAAGGTGGTCGATAATAGCTGGAGAAAGCCAAATGTTTACATTGTTCGAAATGATACGTTACGTGCAAATTCCAAAATATAGCAATTATTTATGTAGTTTGGCATCAATGTTAACTAGGCCTATTGAGCTGGTGTTGTTCGAGCCGAATCAGCGTAAGCTCTTTTGATCCGTATGTGTCTTCATTATAGGACAGCGCAGTTTAAACAAAAGTCCCATTGTTTAACTTTTTCCCATGCCCACCGCATCCATTGTCATTCTGCTGCCTGTCCGGAACACCACACATTCCTTCAGAATTCCATCACAGAATGGATGCCCCTATTGAAACAAGTGAGCTTTTTTAGTTCTATAACTAAAGAGGATGGGAAAATCCAGTGCGGCTGACGGTGGGTTCTAAGAGTTAAATTAAGAGGCTTTGTTTCGTAATGTGCAGCCATTAACAAATGCTTTCAAACCACGGAGCCAATTTGTTGCCCTTACTGAAGTGAATCTTGAGTAAACTTTGCATAGGAGATGGAAGACAAATATTCCTCATTACCTAAAGAGATGAAGCAACAGCCCAGAGCAAATCCCTCTACGAGAGTGTGCACCTCCACACACACGGTCTGTTGTTTTTTAATTACAGGGAAAAACGTCTTCATCTTACTCCCTCCATTAGAAGCAAAACTAAGAACACAAAGTAGACTTCACATGCATTATTTTACTGGAAAAGCTATGCAGTCATATAAACGCGAGAGAGAGAGAGACAGAGGAAGGTGTAATGCCTAATGGTCTTCCCTGACACTGACAATTCAATTAAATGTACTAGTGTGTAGGTTCTCTTATATTACTTTTTTCTCTGCACTTTTCTCAGTACAGTGAGTCTGTACTTCCACATCACTCCTGAGTGCAATAAAGACAGCAGCTCTCAGTGCAGAAATACAAAAATTAAACAAACCTATGCAGGATTATTACTGATAAAAAAAACTTAACATTTCACCCATGAGTAAAAATAAATAATGTATTTTCTTTGAAAACTTTAGACCTTTTCTGTCTTCCTGACCTTCTGTCTCCAACATTTGAGTAAAACCACTTTATTATGCTGCTAAAATCTTCAGAGGGGTACCAGGGACAAGATTCATACAATATTCTTAAGAATAAAATTCTTCAAAAAATATTTTCTTCTTATTTTCTAAGACAGAAAAAAAACTCTTAATTATGCACTTTTTTACCATCCAATTAAAAATTTAATTTATTAATATTGATTTCTGATACTAACTTTGCTCAGCAAAACTAAGAGAACCGAACATGTCCCCTACCCAAGACTGTTATCATGAAAAGACTGAAGCTGTGTAATACCTATACAACCATACAGTGTCATTATTCATGGGTTAACAATATTCATATAATCACAGAAGTACAGGGAAAAACTTTTTAGAGTGGATATAAACACTGATGTCTGCAGACGCAAACAAAATAGAGCAAAATCACCTTTTCAAAGTAACTTGTCTATTTGAATAACAATTCAAACAATTACGTCATTAAAGGCACAATATGTATTTTTTCTTGCCGCTAGGGGTCGCTAAACTCCTCAAAACAATAACAAAGGCGTAGTTTGATGATGCAGTGAATAAGTGAAACATGGAACTTGCCGTCATGCCAAATGATCTAATAATGTTTATGGGGAAATAATGTTTATGGATGAGTTTTTGAACATGACTGTGGTATGAAGCTGGGCGTGGCCAAGAATCACGGGCGTGATTATTAGTGAGACAGACAGTGGCAAGTCCCAGGGATAAAGTAGAAAGAGGACATTTCATTCTACCGAACTACTCACAAGTGCTGAAATGCAACTCATAAAGGTCAGTTTTGTTTGACAAATTAATATTGTGAGGTGTAACAGTGTTGTTTCACTTGGTCGAACATGTCACTATCATACTAAACTGCATTTAAGTGTGTTGAAAGTTGTAATGTTATTCTGTATATTATGTTATTGGCTGTATAAGACTTGACAGTAAGCTAGATCAACATTACAGTATCATACTGATGACATTCTTACATTGCATCGTGTTGAGCTATATAACATTGATTAGTCTTATGTAGCCTACAATTGCTTACCTTGTCTAATAATGTGCAAGAGTGCAGTCTCGGTCAAGTTAAAGTTTGTCGCAAAGCTCTCGCATTCTCGGAAACGCCAGGCCGATATTGATCCTCGTATTATTTCTCCTTTCGTCCCAAAGTTTGCTTGCCATGGTCCATATGCATGCAGCTAGACGTTCACGTCTGTTGCAATGGTTACTATGCAGTACAAGCGGAAACCAGGGAGAACGCAGATATTACGTCATTGACAGGCGCAAGTGACAAGAGAGGGACAGGGAACTATTTAAAATTGTGAGAAAAAAAAATTATTAAAAAAAAAAATTATTAAAAAATTAATAAAATTAAAATACCATATTGTGCCTTTAAACCACCAGGTGTCAACAAGTGACTGTTAAAAAATGTATTTATCATTGAATCATTTATTCAAGAGATTCAGAATCATGGAAGAATCGTGATCTCTGTTTGAAACAAAAAAAACATGATTCTCATTTTATCCAGAATGGTGCAGCTCTAGTATATACATCCTATAATTTATCTTAAGAACTTGTGGGACTCGTATGTTGATTTAACCAAAGAGTGTAAACACACTGGCTCTGTGACGCTATCAAAACATTGCTTTGAGCAGCCCAAAGATGTCTAATATACAGGAGAGAGCTATTAGTTATCTTCCATTCTCCTGCATGGCACTTCATCGGTTCATGTATGCAACTCTGTAACTACACAAACTAAGTGTTGTCATTTGTCATCTGTGCTTCATGCTATTTAGAGTCCTTGAAAAAAACTTTAAACACAACACACCTGCAGATCTTTGGAAGATGTGTAACATCATCTATCTCCAGGGGAAAATGTTACTAATTTATATCATCAGCATTCCACAGACTGAAAATATCATTCTGAAGAAGAGCTGCCTCCCTTTCCAGACAATCCAAACATTTATAAAGCTGGAGGGCCTGCAGCTGCTAAAGAAGAAGGCTGTCCACCAGCCTGGTTTGGCATTTAAAGGAATGAGGGAGATTCATGTGCACCCACATGACTTTTAACCTCTGAAGAGGCTTCGGGAATAAACGTAATGAGTGTGAAAGCAAATCTGAGCTAATTTTATTAAACCGAGCTTGTCAGGGAGATGTTATATGTCTTTGTGTTTTTGGCAGGGTTAATAACATTGAGTCTGAGCTTAGAGGACCTCCATATCACATTATAGTTAACTAAAACAAAACCATAAAAACAATTCAAATTTAAAATAAACATTAATTGAAATAAGATATTCAAAAAATTTAACTTGTTTTATTTCAGGTAGTTTTTCATTTTTTTTTTCTTCTCATTCTCATTTTTCCCCTGTCCTTTGCATGAGATGTTAAACTGAGATCATTGACTCTGTGTGGTCAATAAAAAATAAAAAAAATAATAATAAAAATGAAAGAAAAATCACATGGTACTTCTCATAAAGAGTAGGGGTGTATCCCTGGGGTCCTAAATTAAATATGATTGTTCATCATATAAAATGCTCGTTTCTATCGTTTCTTCAGAGATTTTGGACTAATCCACTCAATTCATATGGATTAGTTCATTAACTTTTTGAAGTATCAAAGTAGTTGAGTGGACTGTCAATGGAGGGATAGAAATCTCTTAGATTATATCAAAATATGTTAATTTGTATTCCAAAGATGAACGAAAGTCTTATGGGTTTGGAACGACATGTGGGTGAGTAAGTAATAACTGAATTTTCATTTTTGGGTGAACTAACCCTTTAATGATACTAAAATAACACTGCTCATTCTTCCCAAGACACACTTTAACAGTTACTTGACCCTATAGTCATTGACGGTGGACTGAAAAGACCTTACAAAGATTTAGCCATGTCAGACGTGACATCTACGAGATCAGTAACAATACGGACTTGTGCTTCTAAGAACTGGCATTTGAAATGAGAGCTTGTCACTATTGTCACTATTTTTGTTTTGGAAGGCTACTCTTCCCTGGCAGGCCTTAAAAGCATATGTTCGGATCATTTAGCCTAGGAACATTCATAATGCAGTAAGATGCAACTATAACATGAGCAAGAAGGGGGAGGTGTGTAATTCCCTTACTGTAAGCCTCCAGCATTGGGAATATCAGAGCATATTTCAATTCTGGGCGGTACGCCAGATGAGACAAAAATTCTTTTCTGTAGGATTTCCCCCCCCCCATCCCCCCCATCCCCATCTTCCACATCATATAAGCTGTCATTCTTTCTTACATCTCTGATTGCTTTCTTTCCCTGCAGTCTCTATCAACATTTCCTTGCCTTTCCTCATTTCCTCTCTTGGTATTTCCTCATTTCTTTTTTACTGTCCACAGCTCTTTGACATAAACTCAACCCAAATTGAAAGAGCAGGTTACATGTCATGTAAAATCACTAATTTTTTTAAATTGTTCAACTGGTTTTAGGCAAGTACTGAAGAGCAAAAGTAGTGTTCCACCTCCTGCAGGCATGCTGGACTCTGATCCTTGACATCAGAGCCTCTGCTAGGGTGCTGGCAGGAGGTGACAAGCCTTGAGCGGCTGGAGGATGAGATCATCACGGTGTTTCACCTTTATCCCCAGATACTGCTAATTAGAGCATGTGGGAATGTTTGCCATGCTGCCAGGGGTTTTAGGCACTGACGACATTTAACAGGTCAGAATCCCGGTATTACATGAAGGTGCAGGTTGATAATCAGCCTTAGGTTTAGCAGTGGACTGTGCAAAATACCCATGTGTGAAATATGCAGCTGTAATCACAGTAATCTTGCAGCTAAGATTCATTCCGACAGTGGGCACGCGTGGCTTGGCTTCAGCTGGTATGTGTATCAGCTGATTATACACACACACACACACATACATATATATATATATATATATATATAAAATAAATAAATATATACACACACACATATAATTTTTTTTCCCCCTAAATACCGCAACAGCCTAAAGGTTTTTCTGCTTTTGTCGGTAAGTGTTGGAAATGAAACTTTTATATATCGATAATGCAGACTTTTATTTTGACAGCACTGAGAACAGCAGCTTATTACTTCATCCATATTGATTCATTGGTAACACTTCACAATTAGTTAGCTATATTAGTTAACATTGTAACAATTAAAAATTCTTATTTATTAAATTAATATAATTTAATATTTTCAGCATTTACTAATACATTATTAAAATCAAAAGTTGCATCTGTTAATATTATTTAATGGACCTGAGCTAACATGAACTATAAATAGTTTTATTTTTATTAACCAATGTTAACAAACATTAATAAATCCTGTAACAAATGTACTGCTCATTTTTAGTAAATGTTAGTAAATGCATTAACAATATCAACTAATGGAATATTTTTGTTTTACTACACCAAATTTTTTCTCAAATGACTTCCTATTTTAGTAAATATTATATGAAATATATAAATGTATAAATTTAAATATAGTAACTAACACATGCTGCAATTAAATGTTTTATTTCATATAATATTTACTAAAATAGAAGTCATTTGAAAAAAAAAAAGTCAAGTAAAACAATAAGGTTCCTGAATTTTCATTTTTGAAAATTATATATAAATATAAATGTATCATTATATATCAATCAATCATTAAAATTAAAAAAATAATAATATTTCTATAGACAAATCAGATTGTAAGGTTAGGGGCTTGAACAAATTTCTTACCAACAAATTTCTCACGAATTTCAAAGGAAGGGATGACTATCATAGAAATATTTTTACAGGACCAACAAAGAACATTGATCCAGCAACATTCACTTTGTGCATAGAATAGATTTCAGCTCTTATGAACCCCATTACACTGATGCATTAGAGTTTTGATCATTCATGCTTTTTCATACTGACATGAAGATAAGCCAAAAAATTAAGAAATTAGAGCTGATTTTTCAACATTTCGAAGCAAATTTCTTCAGGCACTAGCAAGACGCTGTTAGAATGTTGAAAGTTTGGCCAGGTTTGGGTCTACAATACTGCACTGAATTTTGATAAAAGGATTGTTTTTCCATCACAACAGCATTCAGAAAAATTGTTGCATTCAGAAAAATGATTTTCCAAAATGTTTTATTTGACTTGCTTTTTGATTCAATTCATGCCCAAAGTAAAAGGTACATTGTTCGCAACCCATGAACAGGGCTGCGTTTCCCAAAAACATCTTAGGCCTAAGTACATCATAGAACCATTGCCACCAATGGTCTCTACGATCAATTTAGCTCACGATGCTTTTGAGAAATGCGGCCCTGGACTACACATATACTACACCTTTGCTTGCTGAACTAACATGGTTGTGCCAAATTTAGGCAGTCTGAAAATATATGCGTCTCTGCCATTTGCTTACATTTTCAAGGTCTGGAGGAGTGTGAATACTGGTCTATGAAGATAATGGCAAAGGATCATTCAAGGACTAGAGAATGTGCTAAACCCAATTAAAATGAATTCATACTTCAAAACATTTGGATAAATGCTACAACATAATTTACTTGCAGCAGCAATAAAGATTCAGTCATAAAGCAACTGCAAACCTTTACATTGTTAGCTAATATTGTGATATTTTCAAACATTTCCTAGTATGACTGAGTCTAAATTAAATCATTTAGTGTAAATCAAACTTATGAACTATCAAAATCAGTTTCAAGTGAACAGCCTTTCCTCTTTTTAAGCCGTTTCTTATAATTTCTTAAAGGGAATCTCTGGTATTAAGACTTGTATGGCTTAATATAACGTTAATGATGTCTCTTACTGAAATATGTAGTACAAAACCCATGAAAGATTTGCGTTATTTAAAAAATCCATGACATATTTGGACAATGGGGGGCGCCATTTTGTTTAGGTGCACAGTGCGTTCTACGACGATCTTTGATACTTTTTCATCTGCATGTTTTGGTGCAATGGTAATCTAGTAACGTAAACGAGTCTTAATACCCACGGGGTTCTTTTTAAAACACGATCAGCCTTTTAGATTTGAGCCAGAGTGCAAAATTAGTGAGAATGAAAACATCGAAGCCATGCAATGTCTCTGTGCCTATTCAAACTACTGTTGTATGATCGACACATAAACTCGTCTGATATGTCACCTGAATGCATTACACAGTTAAACGCACTGAGAAGATGCTACTGTTTTATGCGGTCACAGATATTCCATGCATCACAGCACACGCAAGCTTTGAGGCAGCCTGTCTCAATCAAGATGCGTTATGGGCTGCCCTTGTCAGTCTCCACGATTGCTTAAAGCCTACACTTATATACATTGCCAACTGTAAGCTCTTTCAGTAACTGTGGTCTACTAAAAGCCTCAAAGCCATCAGGGTTAAAGTGAAGAGAACAAAGACACGGTTCTTTAGAAAGTTTTATTCGTCCACATTCTTCACAACTTGCCATTCTTTTCTCCTCTTATGGCTAGTAAAGCAGTGAAGACTTACATCTCTTCTCTTGTGGCCCATCGACTGAAAATTGTATATTATATTCCGAGTTGTGTTGCGGTAAAAATAGCAACAGGGCAACGTCAGTAGCTCACTGAGTGCAACCATTTGATTTCATCGACGTAAAACGCACTGTGCACCTGAACAAAATGGCGCCCCCCATTGTCCAAATATGTCATGGTTTTTTTTTAAATAACGTAATTCTTTCATGGGTTTTCTACTACATATTTCTGTAAGAGACATTTACATTCTATTAAGCCATACAAGTCTTAATGCCAGGGGTTCCCTTTAAAATGAAATAATGAAATACACTTTTGCTTAACTTCAAAAAATTCTTTATATGCCCTTATTTATCTTCAAGTATGCATTACCATATGTTAGACTTGAAATTTTTTTTCTGCATGGATGCAAATGACAAGCTTGGATAGTTTAGGAAGTCACCCTGAGCTTTCAAACTGTCTGAAATCCAGTTGAAATAGCACCTCTTTATGATGTATTAGATCATTATTTTAAGTGATGGACTGAAGTTAAAATATTACATTTTATTTATTTATATTATTATTATTATTATGAAGTTAAAATTATATATGAAATCTAAATGCACCTGCGTTTGATTCAATATTAATATAATTAATATGGAACAGAAATAGAAATGGACAAATCAGCACTGTGACAGAATGTACAAACTCAAATAACCTCAAAGCTTCACTTTACTTCAAAGGAACAGGCAACATTTTTGTAGTTAGAGAGCTGAGACCTTTCATCAAGATAGAACAATTCTCTGTAAGTGCTCATTCACCACCACAGGAAATTAACATCTCAGGTGCGTTAAGTAGGCAAATGTGTTTTTTTTCTTTTTTCTTTTTGGAGAGGTCTGGATTCTGATGGCTGAGATGGAAGAGAACCATTAGAAACATGAGAGCAGTAGGATGACTGAAGGAGGCCAATTACCTGTTCCTTTGTTTCGGTCCACAAAACAGTATTTGAGCTCATACTCTCGCAGAATTTCATGGACCTCCTAGGGGGAATGAAAAAGAGAAAAAGCAAGCAAATTAATTCTATACTGTACTGTACGTAGATTTTATATAAACAAAGAGTGAGAGAATAAAACTCTGTTTTTCGTGACACAAATTAAATTATACTATACAACAGTTAGTTCCTTAAATTTAATTGGCTGAGCGTTGATCCTCTTATTTACTGGTGAGTAAATGGAAAACCTGGAGTGGAGCAGGAGTTAAAGTTGTGAATAAGCTATATACTACACTACTTGCGTAAAATAAAATAAATTGTGGCAGGGATGGACTACCATTATTAGACTCTATATTTATACACTGTAAAATGCACATAAAAAAAATACTTCACTAAATTACACTACATGAGGGCTTTTCACACTTGAAATAGTTAACCCTGGGTCATTCTAAACCCCAGATAAATGGAATCCTGGGTTATCTTGATTCACTTTTCACACTGCTCATAATTTACCCGGGGTTAGCAATTAATCCTGACGTTTCACACTATATATTCCTAAACCTTGGGTTAATGTTCTTATTTGCATATTTGTATATTTGAAGAGAAGAGATGCATAACTGGTTTAACAAGGTGTTAACTTTATAGGGCAATCATATCTCGCGCATGCATATATATCATATAGGGCTGATGATTTCCTTTGTGAGAGGATTCAGGAAGAAAGAATGTTGGCACACTATGTGAGTAATGTCGCAGCTGGCCTCCAGCCATCATTTAGAGAATCTGAGACATAAAATGTCTCTTTCAGAAGGGTTTCTTCATTTTCTAAAATCAAATAAAGGTCATAAATGTTTTTCTGGTGAAACACATGAGAAGAAATATCAAAGAAATATCATTAAAAACGTCGGTATTCAGTAACAATAAATCCAGTGAGTGATCATTCAGATATATGGGGCAACATTCAAACCAAGGTTCTTTTATCATTGTAAAAATCCATGCAATTAAGGTGTGGCCATGAAAATAGGGTTCCCAACTGCAGACACAAAAAAGAAACAAAGTGTCCGCTGTTATCCATCAGATAAACACACACAAGCGCTGTCTCATAAATCTCTTCCTCTTCCCTTTTATGCACACAGCAGGCCCTGCTGTCACATCTCGAACATGTGTAAAGAGAGATAAAGCAGAGGTGCCCAAACTGGCTGTGTTTTCTCTAGCTAGTCACAAGGAACATCCAGAAGGGCACACTTGAATTATGACAAAGGGACTTCTGGATTCAGCAGGGGACATGGCATACTGAAACAGTGTGGGGCTGTTAATGTGTGCTGTGCTGAGTAACTGTTCACTGCGAGATGTACTTTCATGTAATGATAGCAGTCTCTCGAACATTCACAATGATTTTACTTAGGAACTAAAATTGTGAATTTCATGTTGATAATGTAGTTTTTCTAAAAAGTGTCAGACCAGTTTCATGATCCTGTCTTGCAACTTGTAATAGAATACAATAATGGTGTATTGTCCATTTCTTGAACTAAAACTGAACTAAAAAAACTGAACTAAAAAGACGGAACAAAAATAAACTACTAGAGACATAACAACATTAGTCAACTGCATTGACAAATGCTTGTGTGAGGGGTTTAAAGACCCCCTGTGCCTGTCCCGGACTAAAGATTTTTCTAGCCGACTAGCATTCATTTAAGCCACGTTCACTAATCGCATGTTATTAATTTTATTACTTATATTTAAACTGAGGTGAATATTAAACCATAATGTGCGTTTAATATATAAAGGCGCAATAGCCTATTCCACGCTCAAGCGCACGCACCAGCAAATGTAATGATTGTGAATGTGTCAGACAGCAAGGAGACATTTTTTAATTATTTGTTAATAAACTATAGCTTTTTGATTCAGTGTCCGCTGCAAAGATGAAGGTGGCGATGCGGACTCGCCATCTCTGCAGTGTGGTCAACGCGCTTATAGAGAGAAATGCACCTTTCATACAGACTACATAAGATATATTTCTCATGTCTGTGAGGCAAGTAGCCTATACGCCGAATTTCGGTTTATTTTTATGACGCGCTCCAGTTCAGCTCATCCCTACTTTTTATGATATTATTAAAATATTAAGACATTTCTAAGGATACTGATTGTTAGAAGGCAGTTACCCGATTCTGAGATGGTGAACAGGAACATGGTTTGTGTAACACTATTGGCTGATTGATAATGTAGTCAAACCAAAGGCTAATCATATCAATTACCATTATGTGTTTTATGTTGTAGAAAGCGAGACATTAAACACATTACCATTGACTGCAGGGAAATGGAGTATGCTTTCAAAAGCTATATGCAAACAATATATTTGCGTCAAAACAAAGTATGCTTTGGACTTAAGAGGTTAAATTTACCTTGGTATTGTGTGAACTATGACTTTTTTAAAATGGAATTTTTTATATAGTAAATGGATGATCAAGTAATACTTGTTTGACTTACTGTAGGAACAAACCTCACTGGTTCTTGCGGAAGCTGGAAATGTGCTAGCATCAGATGTGAGAATGAACAAACATCATTAGTTCTCACAAGTTAAGCAAACACTCTGAGCTTCCATTTAGCATATTTGATGTGCTCTATGTATATGCATTAATCAGTGGGGGGAAACATAGAAGAAAAAAAAATCTGTTCATCATAAAGCAATCATGTCTCTTCAGAAGACTGGGTTAAACTGCTTGATTCATACAAGTTACGTTTACAAAGTTATTGAACTTTTTGAATCCTCAAAGTTTTGTTTATATAAACTTTCAACTAATGCTTATGGTTTTGAATGACATGAGGGTTAGTGAATGATGACAGAATGTACATTACGGGGTGAGCTCACCCCTTTAATGATACTTTTATGGTTTTATTTTTTGATCTTTCAGGAAGCTGACAGACCCAGGTCACTACATTTCACTGTATAGACAACAGCTTGGATGCTCTTAACTTCTCTTTTTGTGTTCCACAGAAGGATGCAACATGATTGCGAGTAAATGATAAGAGAATTAGACTGATAGGAGTATTTGAATTTACTTGAGTAAATTTCACCAAATGAAATTGAGTAGACAGCACAGACATGCAGTCTGATCAGTTATATACAGTAAGCAAACTACATTTTTTTCAGCTTCACATTCTGTACATTGATTCCTTTGGTAAATGGAAGTACATTTTGTCTAATTCACTTTCAATGCCATTTCAAAGAGCAGTGCACTTCCTCCCTCTCCTTCTAGTCAGAGTCAACAAGACACTTTCCACACACAATAAAGTCTGCCTCAGTGATGGCTCTCTCTTAACACAGCGCATTACACGTGCACTGTAATGGCCCATAAATGGCCAGAAAGCCTGAGTGAGCATCCAGATACCATTAGATATGGATCACAGTGTCAGGACTAGCATCGGCCCAACATGATTCAACTAAACATCTGGGACGGTTGAAAGCCAACAGAACGGATTGGGGTTACTGCCCTTGAATGATGTCTCTGCGCATATTCACCAATGAAGCACAGGTCATGCTGCATGGGACTAAATCAAATGCTTTACAGACGGTCTGCATTAACAAAAGGATTTAAAACTAAAAGAGGGAAGTTAAAACTAAATGAGAGCAATTTATCACCGTAAGAGTATAAATATGCTCACTTCTTAATAATTTTGTACTGCTGAGAACGAGAAGACATGGCCACGATGGCATGGGTAATGTTTTCTGAATGTGTTGTAGGCCTGTGACATTGATGAAAGCTGCTAACTACTAATTACATGCACATATATCACAATTCACACTTTTCAATATGCTAGTTTCATTTTCATTATGCAAAGTTCAGAACAAATTGTGAATTTGTCATTGACACTTAATGAGATAAGCTTTCACTAAGCTCCACCCCCTTCGTTACAGTTGCTAGGTTGAACAAGCTTTTATACTAGCGCGGTTCCTATCAATGACAAACATGAATGGAAAACAAACAAGATTCTGTGCAATACCTTAAGAACTGCGAAACATCTAGTTTAGTCCTAGAAATTATATTTAGTCACAAATTTCATGCAACATTTAACATTTCTACAACATACTCACTGTGGTACTGTCAATTTCTATAGTTATTTGATCTACTATGACCTTAATTTAATTTACTGGATTTTATTTAGTATTGTTCAATAAACCTTTCATAATGCACAGCAGAACAACTGTCAAACTGGATATAATTGTCTGAGATATAATTCTCATTGTATTTTAGATGAGTTTGAGTTGGCTGCCGTCTCCTACAACAACAGACACATGAAGTAAGTTAAGGGTTTGTGAAAGCCTGAGAGTAGAGTGAGACATGAAAACTCTTCAGATGCAGGAGCTTGCTTTGCTTTGTAGTGACCCGAGTTAACAGCCAAGGTGATGAGAGGTCAGGACAGAACAGAGAGAAACTGAAACCAGACAGAAAATGATCTTCAGAGGGAAAGGGAAGGAAAACAACTTATTCTAGAGAGCAACACTAGGTAAACCGTAGAGCTGCTCTGATCAGGATTTTTGCAGCCAATACCAACTACCGATTTTTGTCATCACGATCAGCCGATACCGATCATTGAAGCTTTATATATGATATGTAGGCTCTGTTGACAGTTACTGTTAGGCTTAACTCTACCAAAAAAAAAACAAGGTATATCATCAAGTACATGGTCTCATTTGATAGGAAACCTTTAAAATATTGCCTAACGTTTTCGGGGGTTTTTTCTTCACCGTTTCAATTAGTTAAACTTTCAAATGGCTAGATAAACACTGAGTCATGATCGCAACACGATCAGATCCCAGAAGTCCTATAGCTTAAGTCAAGCTGCATGTCATGTCAAACCGTGAGGATTTTCTCAAGATCTACGCATGAAATTATGTTGTGTGTGGGCTCGTTTGAAATGAGACGACCAGCTTCAAATAAAGGTGTGCGATTTACTATGGTTTACCAATATTTTGCAATATAAAGTTACCAAGCAGCATGTGGCACAAAAGCCTAATCTGTAGGAATGCTGCGATCAGGGTTTTTGCAGCCGATACCAATCACTGATTTTTTGTCATCATGAACGTTTGATATTGATCCCGATCTTTCAAGCTTTACATAAGTAATAATCAAACTCTCTGTTGAATGTCAGTGTTTTTTCAAAATAAGTAATACCACAGACATTATTCACAGTAATGCTAGATGATTGTTGTGTCAAATAAAGAAGCACAACAAAGATAAATTTAATAGGCCATTAAAAACAGGGCTCATGCAAAACCATATTATGATACTCTGGCTTATTAAAGTGTCTACAAGACTTGATGTCAAACTAATCACAACTGAACCTTCACCAGCAGTTTGATTGACAGGCGATCTAACCAATAATAACCCCGAATCCGCCATTTTGTCCAACAAAGCCGTCAGGGAAGCTAGTAGATTAACACTGGTGAACTTGAACAATTGTGTGTACTTGCGTCTTTCCACACTTGAAACAACATTCCTTCTGATGTCCATTCATGTTTATTTGATGCTATATATGAACTAGTATGAAGAGATGGTTGGTTCACGAGCTGATTGAAGGAGCTACAGCGATCTGTCACGACACATTAAAGAGCCACTAAACGGTATTTATTGTTTAAACTTCTTAAAGAAATTACTATATTTTGAATATGAAACTGTTTCATATCAAAAGTAACCTGCTCTGTCTTGTCTGTCAACGTGTCAGTGTCCTCTTTGCTCTGGGATGTATTTTTCACTGCGTGAGAACATGTGTGGTGTGAGAGCATATGGCTTGTCGGACATAGCAACAGTAACTAAAGTGGGCGGGTCTTTGCGAAGGGTCAAATGCAACCCATAAGGTGTGATTAAACAGTCCAATTTGTGACAGAGGACAAATAGAAACAATGCAACTCCTAAAAGAACAAAATGAGTAGTCTGATACAAAAATGATCAGGGATATTATTTAGCGAGCACTGAGTATTTGCGTCCTTCCATCCTACATCCTACTTAAGTAGGCAAGCCAGAATTCTCTTTATAAATTTGAGCTTTTCTGCATTTTGGGGAAACAGTCTATTCCTCTTTTCATCCAAAACATGTGGCTGTGCAGAATATTCGCTCACCTTCAACACTCACACGCTAAACTTCAAAGCTCTAGAAATACAAATACAACATGAATTGAATAAAGTAATCAAATGTACAAAAACAGTGTGCAATCTTTACAAAAGTGATTTAGTTAAGAGCAATGAGAACTGTTTGATTAAGATAAATGGCAATGACAGCAGCAGCTTTATAAGACTACTTTCACTTTAACACTGAATTCACTGTTTACGTTCACTTAAGACATAAATGACTCCGTTTACGAAGATACTTGTGGGATAAGTACTCATGCGCTGTATGAGCAGCAGCTTTATGCGTGTACTGCCTGTACTCAGAAGCCGTCTCTCAGACTCTGTTTCACAGCTTACTGGGCATGAGCGGCTTCAAATCACTTGTTCTTAAACAGCAATGCTTAAAAAAAACGTATGTTTCTTGAGACCGTGTAATAACTCCACACTGGTGGCGCTAAAGTCTGACATCATCAATTCGCGATCGGTTGGTCCAGATAGAGTCATCGAATGTGATTATCGGCCGGTCAATCGGAGCATCCCTTTAAACAGTATATGCAATGACCTCTCAGTGACTAGGCATCTGAGCCCTTCTAAACATATTTCCTTTAAATATTTGACAGATTTGAAATCTATTCTTATTAAGGGGTAGGTGATAAAGGCCTCATGGTCTCAAAGATCACATTCAGAAACTGACAAGACGGATTTGGGACTGTAAATTATTATTTAAATTATCATTCATTTTTTATGAATTTATTTCACATTTCATTCAAAACATTTTCGTTATTTCATCTAGTTGCCGAGGCAACATTTCTCATTTACATTTAGTTTAACTTTCTGCACCCAAATTAATTAAAATAAAAATGATTTAAAAAAAAAAAAGATCAAAAAAAATTACTAAAAATAAATTAACACTGAAATAAGTAAATAAATAAAGTAATAGTTTTGGACAAAAACATATTTGTGATTCAAGAACATTTACACACACACATATATATATACATATATATATATATATAAACACAATCTAAAAAAAAGTATTCACTTTTATTTTTATTTATCAATTGAGCATCAGAGACTCCAATGCTGAACATCTGCTGTGACACCCAAACTAACAACAAACCAAGTGTGGAAGTGTGGACAGAGCTCAACAGTGGGCAGTGGGTGAGATCATCAAAAATATGAAGCGCATCGGATGTCACATGACAAAGAGCCAATCAACATCATTTCTGACATTTCTCCTGCCCCAACCTGTGACCGACCTGCTCCTAAATTATTCAGTATAAGGAGCGGAGTGATTGTGTATGTATGAATGAGGGACAAAGACAGAAAGAGAGAGAGCGCTGCTTTGCCAGACATGTGTTCTTAGTGATAAGCTGCTACTCTGTGACCTGATCACAGCGGTGGTGTGCACCTGACACTCTTCTCCAAACTGCTACTCACTGTCGGGCCGTCTAAGTTTATAGGTGCTAGTAATACAACATGCAGTATTTGCTACGAGTTTACAATTAATCATATTAAAAAAAATCTCATGAAAAAGAAAAATTCATGACAACCTCACATGAAATTAAGTGCACGCTTTGTGTGCTGTTGAAGTGCAGACATACAGTACGGTGGCGTCTGTTCAGCAGATTCTAACAATTGGATATTAACTTCATTCATCTCCTCCTGAAGCTGGGGAAATATTACAGCTCCCTCAAGGACCCAGGTATCCGACATGTTTACTGACATTAATAATGTGGCAAAACTCTGTAGGATATGCCATCGGCAGCAGCTACCTCAGCTCGTTGAATATGAAAATCTCCCACTCAGAGTTCAGCTCACCGCTGTGCTGTTCTCCCTGCCTGAACGCCCTCAGCCGGATCTCAGGCAGTCTGTCTGTCTCCATGAGCAAACATGCCTGGAGACAACGACTAACCACAACTAAACAAATTTATTAAAGCAGCCGAGTGCACTTCATTTATGCGTAAACAAGTCATATTTAAATATCTTAAAGTATATCAGCACTTCATTAGGTATAATTTGACAAAACATAAAATCTAAAATAAATTAATAAAAACCATGAGGGCTCATTCAAATGAAACTCGTTAAGTTTGAGTGTTAACAACGCATTTATTTTAACAGAAGTCCAGCTTATTAACAGTTACACGGAATATATCAAAGGTTTGGAGTTAATGAAGGTGTATTTTATTTGTGGTAAATAAGGCAAAAAGGCTGATTCAAAACTGAACGGTGAGCAGCTCGTTTCCAGCGGGACTCGGCTATACAGACGGAGCGCGCGGACATTCAAAGCTGCCGTTGGGCTGTTGTTTTACTGCATATTTTCCGCGTGTTTGTTTTCTTTGCACATCAGTGGGGATTCACAACAGAAATTGTGTTATTTTAAGGCAGATAACGTTTTGGGTCGCGCGCAAACAGCTATACCTACAGGTTTTCCGCTGATAAACGTAAAAGTTTCAGCAATTATCTATTCATTCATCTTTCACGGTCACTTCAAATGAACCGTTTGCGCTTACTCGGCAGTTAATTTGATGCCCAATATCCGTATTTCAAACTAACAACAGTTTTAATTTAACTTTCTAGGAACTTATGTGTGTTTGCCATTTTATTTATTTATTTATTTTGACTCAAACATAGCCTATTCATCGTAGCAGTCGTGCGTGCTGTGTTAGACGGTCTGTTAATATTTGTTACATTAGATGTAAGAGCATGAAATAATAAAAGCTGTTATGTATCTTGACAAACAAACATACTTAATGCTATGAAGAAAAGCCCTTGGAAATGGGTTTCTTTTTCTCATGAATTAAAGAGCAGTGAAACTTTCACCTGTCAGGCTGATGTATGTAAATGTCTACCTGGTTAGTTGTATCCTGTGGCAGGTTCTTAATAAGGATCTTCCTCCTGTTGCTCAGCTCTCTGCGAGTTTTCTCCAGCCGTTTCTCGATCTCCTCGGGATCAAGTTCGGGTAGATCTCTAAGGATGGTGATCCCCTCGGATGCTGCATCCTCTTCCTGTCGGCTCGCGGGGCTGTCGGATTCCGGGTGAGGTGAATTTTCCCGCTTTATCGAGTGCACGTTCGGCGGCTGGATGGATGAAGCTGCCGCCATTTTGAAGCGCTCTGTGGAAAGTGAGTCGGAGAGAGCGGATAGGTGGGCGTCTGTGCTTTAAGTCAAACCCATCGACAGCACTCTAGAAAGTAAGTGTGGATGAGCCCCGACACAGTACAGCTGGCGACCTCCACCGATGGAAAGCTAAACACATTCTGAATATCAATCTCTTTTTTCCTCAGGACGGTATTTAAAAAAAAGAAAAAACGATTATTCTGAAAATAATGTCATACGACATCAAGTAAAAAATCATAATAAAACAGAAACACTGTAGTCTTTTATACTGATGTAATAAAATATAGTTCTAGTGTGCAGATCTTATACGTAGTATTATATCAAATGTATATTAAGAAACAGTAATATTTAAGTAAATCTCTTATTTATTTATGCAGAACATTTGAAGGCAGTTAGTCACTATGTAATCAGAATTGACCATTTTTTATGGAATGTGTTTATTATAAATTATTTATCCGAGTACATCATTATTTAAAAAATTATGTGCTCCCCTTCCCGCTCCCACTTGCAAGGACGCCTCTTCTCTGATGACGTGTTTTTCGTTGTGAGGGCGGAACAACCTGTCAATCACCTGAGACAACAGCAATAGCAAACAAAGATTGATACAATCAAATCCCAACGGACAAAAAAGTCCAGCCCTACATTTTTTTTATTATTAGAGAAGCTGCTTCTTTCAACTATGTAATAATATGGAAGAAACGACTTTTGTAAATTCTGTTTCATGCCAACTTTAAAAGCAGGCAATTTAGGCTTGACTACCTTGAAACTCTCTTCACATCCTGAGAGCAATCAATAATAGAAGTCGTCAAAATATTGTAAAAAATATAATGTGTATCTTCATGTATCTTAATCAAACGTTCATGTTCATCAAATGTTCATCCAATCATTGCATTCGGTCTCAGATTTTTGCGTTTCTATGTCAACGCTATCAATGCTGAAATGAATCTGCAGCAGTCAGGTACAAGTAAGAGCTCTGTATGCAAGAGTTGTTTGCATTCATTATTATTGTAATGTAATGTGTTTTGAGACATGAGGTAACTTAACGCTGTCTTATGACTCTTTGCAGATGTCCCTGCATGTCTTTTGGAGGAGGAGTGGCTTTGGAGAGCATTCTGAAGGGAGGGTGGGATCTCATGCTTTCAAAGCTAGCTTGCTATTGCTAGCCTCTCCAAAATTGCTTACCCTACTTTTAAGGTGTGGTCACAGTGAAATTTCAGCAAAATGCAGTTATGATTTTTTTTTTAGCCATAAATATCATCTTGCCCATACAGTATATTGAACTGTTGCTTGAAAGATTAAATAAACCATTAGTTAATACTGAATAACTTAAATTTTTAGACACATGATTTGTAGTTACAAAGTTTGCTCAAATGAAAAATAGTTCCAACTGAAAAGCTTCATTCCTGAATTATTTTTGAAAGAATCAATTGAGTAAATGATTCAATACCATGTGGTGTAATGATGTAACAGCTGAAAGGGATGCTGAAGAATCGTCATATTGGACAGAATGTTGGGAATGTGAAATTTCAGCAACATTTCTCAGCCAAAAATATTGTTGATGGTCTATATTGTTTGTATAAAAGTGCAGTTGCATGGAATATGGTTCCGTAATTTTTTTGTGGGCAAAATCCAATTATTTCAGTTCATTTTTGTGTGAGTGCTAAGGATTTAGCACAAAAATTTGTTGCGTTGACCAACAGAAAGCTATTTGTTTTGACAATTACTTATGTCTGAGCTGTGCTTAATACATCGCTAAACAATTGACAAAAGACACCTCAAAGCTCAGCTCACACAGAAGTCACTCAAATCAAAGAAGCTTTCTGTCGGTCAGTACAGTAAATCCACGTAACAAACTTGAACATGAGCAAAATCTGCTTGGGGAACTTTTTCACTCACACGTAAAACTCCTGATCGTGTGGATTCATAATGAAATAACTGGATTTCGCCAAACAATGAGTGACCACATTATTCTGATATTCAGTACAACAGCAGCTTATTTCAAGAGTGCCATTCAACTTTTCACTTGTGTTTGCATCACTTCGCTGTTTTCACATTCCCAACATTCTTTCCAATATGGCGATTATTCAGCATCCCTTTCAGCTGTTACATCATTACACCACATGGCATTGAATCATTTACTCAACCGATTTGTTCAAAAATAATTCAGGAATGAAGCTTTTCAGTTGGAACTATTTTTTATTGGAGTAAACTTTGTAACTGCCAATCATGTGTCTAAAAATGCGAATTATTCAGTATTAACTTGTTTATTTAATCTTTCAAGCAACAGTTCAATAAACTGTATAGACAAGATGACATTTATAGCTAAAAAAAAAATCATTTAGTCTGTATGTGTGGAGAGATGATGTATGGCAGCAACATCTGAAGGCATCCCTGCAGAAAATGATGCATGCCTGACGGATCTTTTGACTCGTTATACACTGGGTCTGGTGTGGAATGAATGACTTATGCCATCTTTCGTGGGTGTGCTAAATGCCATCTCCTGGCAGACTCCATCACAGGAGTCCTTATAATGTCCCTGAATGAACGCTTTCAGTTTCAGCAGCTACACATCCCACATCAACAATATGTACACACAATTGCGTTTGACTCTGAATGAGGATAGCACATTGCTCTGATTCCGGATGTTTTTTTCGACACGAGAACCACAATTTAAACAATTTTATTTTGCGTCAAATGTCCTGTGCAGTTTTGGACATTGCCGTTTAAAGCACACTAAAATGTCAAATACAGCCCATTTCAAAATAAACCGCGCCTGCAATGCTTGATAAATATTGCCGGATCGATATATTGCATTGCGCGGATTAATTAATCCATCAGTGCGCACGGGTGATTTTCCACCATCACCAGGGTATGGTTGGGATGGGAAGTTTCAGAAAGACCCTCACATTTATGTGTTCATCTGAATTACCTGAGCATGAACTGAAGCAGTGATTCAGCGCGTCTCTGAGTGGGAGTGAAAGAGAAGACCAGAATATTTCAATGGCTCAGAAAAGTAGTGCGTGGGCGCTAGAGCGAGTGTTGGAGCGGGCAGATCGCGCATCTGGGACGCGCGTGTGTTTATGTAAAGGGGTGATGGGAACCTTCAACTCCTCACCGCGAGCTGTGTTGAGTGCGTAGTGTGCGTGGGCGGCGGTATCCGAGTCGTGTGTGTGTGTGTGTGTGTGTGTGTGGTCTCAAGCATCTCGAATCCACGGGCGATTTATGCGCGACTGTCTGATTTCACAGCTGATGCATACATTATTGTGAGGACTGTAAAGTGTGAGAACAATAAGTAATTAAGCTGAACAGTTTGCATATCTCACAGGATACGTTTGCCTCGCGGTAATGACAGAATGGGAGAAACATTTGAGAAGCTCCTGGAAATTTGAGTAAATGATTTTCTCTATAGCGTCGACTAGCGATGTTCGATTCGTGAACGAAGAATTCTTTTTAGTCGGATTCTGTTCAATGAATCAGTTGAACCGGTTCGTTAAACTGAACTATAAGTTCATGAATCGGTCCGAGTGAACCCGACTTGTAATGAACTGACAATCAATGAATGAACCGATTGCAAACGCGTTTACTGTTCTGAGAAATTGACTTATTTGAGGTTTGAGTTGGTTTTAATTAGGCTGTAGCATTTTATTATGTATTTAACATGTAAAAAGCCTTTCATCCATAATGTAAATAGGGTTTAGTAACAATTAAGTAACAACTTAAACACGACTATCCTTTTAATTCTTTCAAATGAGTAATATAAAATTGCATAAATTATTGTTCTAAGGTCTGTACAGTATAATGTAATTACATCACAAGGTACTGTAATTTCCAAAAAAAATTAAGAGTAATCCCATACCTTTCCATGGGAAAAGTAATTGAATTACAGTAATTAATTACTTAGTAATGCATTACACCCAACACTGGTCGTAATTACCGTAATTATGAATTTAAAACTTGTAAAAACGGTCATGTCCTTGAAGAACTCGTAATTACAACTTGTAAACTGGGAATTTTCAGAGAGCTCTGACTTGCACATGTGACCGCTGTACCACCTGACCCCGCAGATTCATTTGCTATAGAAATTAACATCACGACATGGCGTGAACGCAGCAAAACATGCCACGCAGGGAGACACGTGATGACTTTGCATCCTCACATCTTTTTTATGTGAGGATGCAAGGTATGCATGAATCATTTTCTTTGAAAGTACTTTGAAACATGTTGTTTCAAAGGACCAAGTCACGAAAAAAAATGATGCTGTCTCCCATGGCCCCAATTTAACAGAAGTGCTCCACTTTTATGTCAACCTCACTGTGCGCTCGCACCTCGGGTTTGGGTTAAAATTATCCACCAAGGATCAACGGTGCCGTAACACGTATGACCTTGAATGCAAATCCCAGGCAGCAGCAGCGCGTGAGGAATTCCCTGCACTTCACATGACCTTATTTGCCCGTAATCTGAATGTGACTTCACCCAAATCTGTAAATATAGGTCAGTAATGGGCTGATGTCATCACAATGGAACAGGCTCATATGTTAACCCTGCCCTGCACATCCCAATTTATACCCATGCAGTGATATTTAAAAAAAATAAAAAATAAACATTGCCAACACATTAACCTGAAAGAAATCTTTACCAATGTTTGTGGGTAATGACGGATATGCTGAAAAGAGATATACCATAGACAAATCATGTGCATTTTAATGCAAATGTTTTGCCATAAAAAGTTGCAAAGTTGATAACTATTAACTGAGTAATAATATTTAGAGCTCACCAGGGCGAGTTGTCAAACGGAGACACTTGAGATACTTCTCAGTAACTATAAGGTCAAAGTCCATTTACACAAATGTTCAGTAGGTAGCTCAAAACATTAATTTTCATTCATCAGAAAAGCCTTTTCAAAGGCATATTTCCCCCTTTCCTCTAAACTGATTTATCCAGTAACCCCTCCCTATTCACTGGAGTAAAAAATGTGACAACTAGCCCACAATCCACCTGGGTTGGTTGAATTAGGAGCTGACTGAGTATTTAAGTTACTTGTTCTGTAAGACGTTTTAATAAAGCTAATATGGGATAATATTCTCATATGATGCTAAATGCAGCATTGCATATAAACACAAATGCCAAATTCCTCGTTATCATCACTTACGTTGGAATCACAGCAAATACCACATAAGACTGATCGCAGCCATATTCAAAGAAGAAGAGTTCCTCACTTTTACCCTGCAATATATCTGAATATCATCTTTAAAGTGTTATATGACCAAATAGGATTGATAGCTGCATGCTGATTAAACTTTAAGCACATAAAATATGATTCATAGACATGATTCAGCAGTCTCTAAGGTATACTTGCTTAAAACTGTCACTGTAACAGATTGAGGTTGAAATTTCACAGGGACATGGCTGGACAGAACTAATGCACCAGACTTCTGTATCATAATGTGTGAAAAGTTGCGTTTCGTTTGTGTTTGATCAGATCACTTGACTCATGATTTTGGGCATGATTTCTTATCACAGATAAATTAAAATACTAAACTATGCATTAGCTATTTCCCCCACCGAAATCTCAATGTAATTTAAGAGCATATGCAGAAAATCACTACAGCTCCCATAAACCCCAACTCAATAAACATCGACAAAATAAAGCACTTCTGACGAGAAAAAAAGATTTGTAGTGTATGACACATTTATAGCTACTTTGTTAAATTTTAGATGTATATACATGGTATATCATTTCATTCTGAAAACAATAGACACAATCCCTCTAAAATCATAGGAGCACAATGTCTACATATCAGTAGACAGGCAGTTGAGTAAAAGTGCACATGGGTTTAGAAGGATCTGAAAAATATCATGGCATTCCATCAATACTGACTAATGACTTTAAAAAAATGACAACATTAATGGAGACGATCCATCTATGGCATCATACATTCATCGCATTCACACACAACTACGTACACAAGCACCAACACATGCACACTCAGTTTCTCTCTCTCTCTCTCTCTCTCTCTCTCGTACACCAAATGTAAAATAATCAGGCAGACAGAAATACAACGAGAGCTTTTACACACAGTGGCAGGACTGAGCGTAGTCTCTCTCCCAGTCATCTTTTGAAAATTTCAAATATCCTGCACTGGGTTTGTGGCCCAGAACACCTTGGTCACATTGCACAGTGTCTTGAAATTCACCATCATCTCACATCCTCAAAAAACAAACAAACAAGAGAGTGACAGCTCATTTGAATACAGCACTTTTTCACGTCTCCTTGATGTGCAGCACAGGCATTCATGTCTATTGTTCCTTGAAATGCTTTGTTTACTCTCCTGACAAGAAATTCTCGTGGCATGTGTGTGACTCAAACAAGCCATGAATCGTATCCTTCAAGGCTGCTACGCAGTCTAGCCGAGAACAAAACCAGGCCCAGGTCCTAAAATGGGTTCCACAGGCCAAGTAGAAAGCTGACAATTTCAGTCAGTCAATTTCTCTTTTTTCCCATTCATTTATATCCATATCCATCTCCAACTCCTGTTAAATAAATAGTAAAAAAATAATCCTTTCATCTTCATGGTTTTTGGAAAAAAGAAAGAAAAAAAACATAAGAAGCTTTGTATCGTATGCACCTGCCAAATGCACTCCCTAATGACCTCTACAGAGGTCAAATGTTCACCCCCATGGTCACCAAGCACAAAACACCTCTGACCACCATCGGTGGCTGCCCAGGGAGAGTTGGGAGGTTAGGTTCTCTCCTGTTTTTGGAGGATGCAGGGCCTGACTTGAGGGCTTGCTGGATGAAGATATCAATGGCATAAAAGGCAGGGTTGGCGGTTTGTTTGGGGTCACTGGTGGGCAGGATCAGCATTCGGCATCTACGCTGTGCACGGTGACAGCCGCCTGGAGATGGTGCGTGTGCAAGTGCAGGGGGTGGTGCGTGTGGGGGTGCCGATAGGGATGGAACTTATGGCTGAGAAGAGCAGCTGTCTGCGGAGGCGTGTCCAGGTCGAGGTCCTCGTCGTGATTGCCCACATCAACACCCGCCGATAAAGGATCGTTGTTGCAGGGCGGGTTCTCGCTGTCCTCCTGAGGGCTCATGGTGCTATAACCTACACATAAATAGACATGGACATACGATCAATATTTTCAGAAGCAACAGTATAAATTAACTTTGAATATAAAATGTTCTACAAGTATAGCTAACCGCTTTTTTTTAATCTCTACAACAGTTTAAATTTAAAACTGAGAATGTACGCTGATAGAAATCATGAGCACTTTAGTCCCTCATTATACTAACCATCCTAATGAATAATAATCCATTCTAATCTCTCACTCTTCACATGGAAAAAAATCCCTTAAGAATGATATGAATTCCGAATCTGATGCAAAAAAAGTCATTAAAATCTGATTCATAACAAGAGTATTACATTAAAAACTGTAATATTGTGAAATATTATTACAATTTAAAACAACTGTTTCGGTTTTAATATATTTTTAAAATGTCATTTATTCCTGTGACGCAAAGCTGAATTTTCAGCATCATTACTCCAGTCTTCAGTGTCACATGATACTTCAGAAATCAATCTAATAAGCTGATTGGCCAAGTTATACAAAGAAATGATGAACATTCAAAAACGAGAAAAGCAACAAAATATTAATAGCTGATTATGTTGTAGTCAATGTATGCTTTTTCATGTGAGCTTTTTGTTTTTCCTATGTATTCTACTTGCATAGTAAAATAAAACCTGTACCCGTAGTTTACCACTTTTTTGCCAAATAACTTATGCTCTCCCCTCATTTTTTAAATATTTACAAATATAAAATATTTCCCATATTTTGATGGTTTACTCAAACCAATATCTCCTCCTCCTTTTGGCCTCTAATGTATATAACAGTACCTACAAGTAAACACTATGACCAAAAAATACGCTGAAAATATGGATTAGGGATACAAATAATATTTAGTATTACTAGTGCAATGCAATGTTATAATATAAAAAAAGCAATTTGTTATAAATGTATTGATACAGTAGCAGTAATGATTATAATAATTATGAAGTTGTGGAACGGCAATAGAGCAAAGTGGTGTTCATGTTATTACCAGTTTTGCATTGAGGAACAATATCCTGACGCCTACTTCCTACTACACCTATTATTATACAAGCAATTTTAAATATACAGATGTGAGAGACTATATAGAATATTTCTTCTTTCAAAATAAATAATAAAACAAACAAAAACATAAAATGTGATTAAAAACTTGATTGTGAGAAACTTTTAATTACAAATCTTGACGTTAAACAAAGAAGCTTAACGTCAATCTTATTTGTCAACAACCCAAATCCATTTTCCTCTGTCAAACTGCTACAGTTCCTGTTTATACAACAATGCAAAAGACACAAAGATGAAATACCTGAAGCAAATTAACAGATTAGACATTTTCTGGTAACTAAATGTATGGTGGGAAAGAACCTTGCAATGCCTACTAAAACTTGTGTAGGAAACTTGTGAAATAATCCTGAATTAAATGAAGGTACGATACAAAGAGCACAAAAAAGACTGGCCCTGCTGTCAAGTGGCCAAACGTCCAGCCACATTTGACATTTGAAACAGGATCGGAGGTAAAAAGAAAGGTCAAAAACCTCTTATGATCCTGACTTTGATCAATGTTTGCATGAGTCGCCTCAGAGCAGATCTGGAATCAGCTTTGAAAACTCTGCAGTGAGAAAGAAACAGCTGGGATACTGATTCTGGACCAGAATCCATCCCTAAACATATCAAAAAGCCAAGCATTCAAACAAGTACTAAAAAGCATCTTCCTGGCATTAAACATCTCTGTTTAAAGAAATTCTTTAAACCTCGCTCTACAGCGAGAACTCGTATATCTACGTTGCTCCTGGCGAAAACTGTGTGTTGGTGGAGCGGTAATGAGTCAGAGCGCACAGGAAAAAGCTTCTGCGTTGTGTTCCCGCATACACACAAAAGCCAAATCGATATTGCTTTAAAACGACCCCTTAAGCTGGATGACTGAGCAGGCGGTGGGAGGTGACCTTTAACCCAGCCAAATAAAAATACAGGGAAGAAACTTCTGTACTTGGTCTTTGCCACCTTTAACTATTCTCACATCTCTCAATCTACCTACTATGCTGTCTTTCTTTCTCTGGTTCTCTCATTGCACCTCTCCTTGTGGAATAGGGCTGCCCTTTCTCCTCTTGCTGGTTACACAATGATCTCCAGAAAGCCTCATCCCTGAGGGGCAGCAGATTTAGCATGCACTGTAGACTCCGTGTAACCCAAGCCTGGAGCCGCCAATGAAATAGATTCTGAACACAAGCATGCACTGAGCTCCTGGGGTAGGCTTTGCTTTATTTCAATAATAACATTCACAATATATTTTCAGGTGAGAAATTTGACGGTGACTCCTTTGAATTTTCCTTTGACCCTCGTTTCAAAAGAATCTTTTCAAACCTGATATTTTAAGGGAAGAGTGCACAGACACACACGTATGCGTGCTTACCGTGGTCACTTTCTGTCCCTGACCGGCCCCAGTATCTCCGCCGTCGTTCTGGACTGTGTGTGTGCCTCTCAATAACGGCAGCAATAAATCGAGTGTTACTGACTGTAGAAAGAGAGATAGAAACAGAGCCAAACGGTCATATAACAATAAAACACTTGAGTCTGAGGCTGACCAGAAAGAGTACAGGAAATTTAAAAGGCAATAACACACTTGTAGATATTCTCATATAAAAGGTTATACTGAGGATGAACTCAGTAAACAATGAGGAAAAACTCAAAAAGACGTCTAACTCAGACTTCCAAAGCACCATATCGTAATTTATTTGTTTATTATGAGCACTGTATGTAAATTCCATTACTTAAATAGTACAGTGTGTTAAAGGACATTCACACTGCCGGGTTTTTGTCAGGTTGGTAATTAAGAAAAAATATTATCATGGCTAACACTAATGTTTTTTTATTATTAATAAATGCAACTAAAGGTTATTAAATGCCATGAATAGTTGTTCATTGTTTGTTCAAGATGTCTGTATAACAAATTGAGACGTTTTGTAAAAAGTTACATTTTGTGTTTTAATTAACCAATTCTGCATATGAACAAACATAGTTCAGAAAACTGTTGCCAACATTTTATTTTGGTTTCCTTTCAATTTAAGGGAATATTTTGGGATTAATTCCCAAAATTAAGCTCAATCTACACCGTTTATGGCATAATGTTGATTACCACAGAAAATAATTTTGACCTCGACCGCAGTTTGTAAAACGAAAATCCAATAAAATAAATGCACTGACAGTTATGCACTTACAAGTATATTTCCGTACATGTTTTGTCTATTTTTACAGACATTTGATAGTATGAGCATTAGCATCCTCATTTCCAATTCTTTCCACTGATAATCGGGATTATATCTCTACTGACTGTTACTCACGAAACATTACTGTGAGAAATCTAAATGAATAATAATGTTTCTTACAGTTATGCATAGCATAAATCTAATTAAAACTACTCTGTGATGTAAATCGAATGGTATTGAAAATTATTCTGATTACAAAATTTACAACAGAACAAGAAAGCCGATCGGAAAGACATTATCATATTGTCACTTAAGATGGCACCAATTATGACATCAGACTAACCCACATGGCTGTTAGAAGCAATTATCAAACAAGAATGATACAGTACCATTGTGAGCATGAATGCTTGCTTTTTACTCCAGGAGAATAAAACAGCACACCATACACAAAGAATTCAAGGATTATCATTCATTTCTGCCTGATGCATTGAATCAGTGAAAAACAACATTAATGGTACCAAGTATAATACTGCAGATTTTGATGTACATAAAAAAACCCAGTCTAATTACTAATGCTAAAATGTGCATTCAAGGTTTTCTGTGTTAATTTGTGTGAAGCTGTGCCAGACAGGTAGGCGGGTATCTTACTTATTCCTCTGTCTTCGTGACTGTCTTCATCTCGGTCATCTCGCTCGTTGTCTAGGTTGGACATCCGCACAGACATCTCTGATGAAAGACAGAGAGGGAGACAGACAGGCAGAGGAGAACATTAGAAAGATGGAGCAACCCTGAACACATTTGATGTAATATTTCTTTGTCTTCTCTTTTGGTCTTTCTCACAAAAAAAAAGAAAAAAAAATGCATTAATGCCCATCAGATATTAAATAACTGAAGGGAGCCAAGTCAAGGGGATATAACATTCTAGTCTATTCAATTCGATGTCTAGTCCAAAAAAACAACAACAACAAAAAAAACAAGAACAATAGCACTTCTCAGACTGATTCAAACCAGTTTATATTGCATCTAACCAGAAGTTATGCATCCTAGTCATGCACATTTAGGCTAAATTGGGAGCATTAGGGAGCAAAGGAAGAGAGAATTAAACTCTTTAAATTACTTTTATATCCTTCCAAGGTCCTTTTAGTGGTCAGCTATGCTTTAGTATCTCATTAGCACAGGGAGTAGCACACTTTAAAAGTGCACTCAATATTTTTTCCCTCATTATACCGAGTTTTACTTGCTCTGCCTCTAAAACGACTTTTCTTTTCAGGCTGACATCACCAGTATCTTTGTCAAGAGATCACTTTTCGCCTGCTAATCAATTCTTGATTTATAAAGTCCCAGCCCACATTTTAATCCCTGAATATCCCGTTTCTCTTCGATATGTCACATAATGGAAGTAACATTGTTTGTAAGCGCTGTGTCATGTTGACTATGATTCAATAATCTTTAACGCTCATTCTTTTTTTATCTAATGCTACTGTTAAAACTAACAGTCAAATTTACTTAAAACTCAAATTTTACTTAAAGTTCATTGTACTTAATAGAAAAAAGTTATGCAAACTAAATAACTGATTATATTAAGCAGAACTCAAATGGAATGAGTTACAGCATATTTCTAGTTCTCAGCATACTTTGCTTCCGACAGTTAAAGGAGAGTAAGTGTTAAAAGTAATGTTTTAACTCAAGATTAATTTAGGGAGTGATCTGTTAGTGTTTAATGATATATTATGTTGTGATTAAAAAGTTTTCTGTTAGGTCGAGGATTGGCAAAATAACATTAAGTCTATTGGTGTGTCCGAAACCGCATACTCTCTGAGTAGGTACTACATGTAAATTTGAACATATTTTGCGACCATTAAAAAAGTACGTTCTACTGTATATAGTATGAATATAGGTAGGATGAATCAAATTTGGACGTTCTACATCCGCCATGCTGTTACTGTCATGTGACCTACTAACTTCAGTTGCATCGATGCACTGCCATACATTAAACCTCTCCCGTGGCCTCATGGGATAGTAAAGTGTCCATCAAATGTGCACTTCAGAATCTCGGAGGAAGTAGTAGGTCATTTGAGTATTTTATGCCTACTCTTTTTCGAATACTATGTATTTGGACGTACTACTCTGTTGGTGTAGGAGGAAGTATTCGATTTTGGATCCAGCGTATATGTTGGTTTACTTAAAAAGCAATAGCTGTGCACTTCAGCGCAGTGATATAGTCTCTGTGCTAATTAATGTAAATGCAAGTGTACTTGTGCTAATTAATTAACAGTGAAAGATTAGGGTTCATTTAAAGATTCTGATTTTAAAGGTTTAATGCGATTTAAATAAGTTTCAGCTACATAAAGTATTTAACTGGAATTATAGTTTAATTAAACATTTTTTGAACCCAAATGGAATAAGTTCGCAGTACTCATAAACATTAGTTTTTAAACTTAAATTATTTAAGTCGGTTTCCAAAATGGTTTGAATTACCTTAACTTGTTGGATTTTACAATGCAATCTATTAAAGTAAAACAATAACAACAGAGTCGAACAGTATTTCCCAACAGCACCAGATAAGAATCACTTTCATTTTTAAGAATGAGTGTCCAGACTCACCCTGTGCGGCCAGCGGGGACATGTGCTGATGGCTGCGACGGTGGATCTGGTGCCTGTAGGCATACACAGCCAACACCAGCACCATGATGCAACCCATAATCCCTCCTGCTACTGGCCCCACGGGAGCACTCTTGATCATGTTCAGCGAAGCCAACTCCTCGTCTGCACAGAGACGAAGTAGTACCGAAATAATTATATAATGAAACTAAATTATGAAACACAGCATGCACTAGCAAAGATCCTCAAGGTGCAATGTGTGACTCATTAAGTCAGTGTAATTCCAAACTTCTGTGTATATAGTTCTATAACATCAAAACTTAAAAAAAAAAAAAAAAGAAAGATACAAACTCGTTGACCAATCCTTCTGCTATTTACCTACATATGTTATTATAAACTATATACTAATAAACTCCAATAAGTGTGAACAGCAGTAGTAGCTCACCTAAAATGCCCAGTCCATCCACATAAGGACTCTTAGCACCCACTATCCCTCCAAAACATTCCTTCTGCAGGGCACAGTAAGGCTTATCCAGGTGGGTCTTTCCATCGCTGTCCACAGTACACCACTCACAGTCCAGAACACCAAAACAGTCACTGAAACACAGAACATACACAATATATATAACACATACTCTACCATTTGAAAGTTTGGGGTCGGTGAGATTTCATTTAGTTGATCAAAAATACAGTAAAAACAGTAATACTGTGAAATATTATTACAATTAATATGAACTATTCTATTTTAATATATTTTAAGATGCCATTTATTCCCGGATTGGCATAATCACATGAACCCAGTTCTGGTTCGAGTCTACAATGAAAAAAAAAAGTATGAAATATCATTAATTGTTCAAACACATAATACATAATCTATTTATGAGTCTTTGATTCGTCAATCTCTAATATTAGCTGATGTTGCCTGATCTTGAGAAACATGCATGCTTTTTGTTCTGGTCAGCGAACGTTGTGAATAAATGATGTGAGATTAGCTGTGCTGAGTGAAAGGAGAATCATCATTACTCTCAGAGACCGATTCTGTTAAGGGAAGACTGATCCCTACTGATACAGTATATGGCCGTACCTGCTGGTGAAGCGTTGGCTGCATCTGGTGTTGATACACTGAGGCAGAGTGTCCTGTAGGCTGGGCTCAATTACAGTCAAAGACAAAGGCTCCTGGTGCACGTCGCAGCTCGGGTTTCTGCACACACACACACACAGTAGTAGTAAGGCAAGCTAAGTCATTTAGGCTCTAAAAACAACATGGAACTCATTAAAGTCAACACTATTTTTAATTACTAACAGTCTGGCAACAACGTTGTTCTGTTGATAAGTGACATTTAACAGACAATATTGAACAATTATTATTGTTACACAATGAATAATACCCAGACTTCTTTTTACCATTCCAGCTCTCTGACTTAAAGTATGGATTTATTAATATTCAAGTGTACAATTCTTCACAAAATGAACAGATGGCGTAGTGACAGAAAGGTAAATGCCTTGAGATCTCTCAGCTGGGAATAATGCAACAAACCTGAATGTGTGTAAATGTCTACTGAGGAACAATTCTGAGCTGAACGGCTAATTGAGGACACAGGTGGCTGGATATCTATTCATCGTGACAAACAAGAACTTGATGAAATGACAGGCAGAAGGGTGTGTGTTTGTGTGTGTGTGTGTGTGTGTGACTAAGTGTGATTCATTCCAGTGCATGCTGATGAGAATCTGGACATGTGGTCCAGTGATTAATTTTTGGATCATATATCGTTACAGTCTATTCTCCAAGCACGTAAGGGGCAACCTTTGCATCCTAACACATTGTGTACAACATGCAACACGGTTTAAATGGCTTAATGTCTACTCTTACAAGTCTTTCTATAAATAATGGAAGGCTGTCCTGTAGAGCAGCAGTGGTTTACCTGTTCTCAGCATTGGTGAGGTTGCCAGTACATTCGTTCACCTCTAGAGGGCATTCACAGGGGCACTCACACTCATTCTGCTCCATTCTGAAGAAGATAGGAATGTACTGAGAAAGTCTGTTTGAAGGTCTTTTACCCTGGAACTACCAACTTGACTATTATTTATATAAAGTAACAAAGTGGCTTTTAATCCATGTCTATCACCTTGAAGCAACCTCTATGTTAGTGTACATATATCTATTAGCAGTTAAATGCATTTTAAATTTACAGTCTTGCTGGCATTTGGAGAAAAATCAAACAAACAAAAAAACTGCAATAAATGGCTTATGACTGTAACTAAAGCCAATTGGCAAAAATATGTATATATATATATATATATATATATATATATATATATATATATATATATTAACCCCATAATGTGTCGAACCCAGTTTTTAGGGAATACACTAATACAGGATGGAAAACTCAAACATATGTGAATTGGGGAGATTCAAGTGTAGACAGGTACATTATTAGTATGAAGTATAATTAAATATTTTTTACGATTACAAGCTTCTTGCATGTTCATCATGAAACACACACACAAATTAATAAAATAAATTACATTTAAATATTTGGGGTCAGTAAGTGTTTTAAAGAAATTAATTCTTCTATTTAGCAAGGATGCACAAAATTGATTATGATTAAATTGAATGTTAAAAAAGCTTTCTATCGATCATAAAATCCTGGAGAAAAATGCATCAGGGTTTTTGATGCACAATTTTTTTTTTTTTTTACATTGATAATAATAAGAAACATTACTTGAGCACCAAATCAGCATAGAAGGATCATGTGACACTAATGACTGGAGTAATGGAACTAAAATTTAGCGCTTCCATCACAGAAATAAATGATAAAAATATAATAAAATAAAGAAAACCAATATTTTAAATTGTAATACTATTTCGCAATATTACTGTTTTTACAGAATTTTTGATCAAATAATTGCAGCCTTGGACAACATAAGAGACTTCTTTCAAAAAAAATTTACCAACCCTAAACTTTTGAACCGTAATATAAATAAATAAATAAATAAAGCTGGACATTTAACATTTACATAAATTGATAAAGTTTAGCAGAAGTTAAACATTACCTGTGGCAGTTAAGACAGAGCCGATCCACAGTACTGCAAGCACAGAAGGCCAGTGAATCACAGGTCTCATTCACAATGCCAGCAAATGCATTGGTTCCTGGGATACGGGTGAGCCGGTACTTTGAGCAATGACTGCCATGCACAAGGTTTGTCAAATCACCCTTAAAAATCAAACACACAGAAAGACATGAAGAATTATTTGATTTCATAAATCTTTCACTCTATGCATACAGCTTCCGAATAAAAAGCCATAGCTTTATTCGTTTAAAAAAAAGGAAATAAATGAATATACAATAAAGCACATTTGCTATAGCTGCTATTAAAATAACCTCCACTAGGTGGCGGCCTACCATCATTAATACAAGAAACTGACAAACCCTATGGTTAAAAACAGTGGGATTGTCCCTTAAATAGAATTTCCAGCAGCTTTATATGACATACTTCATAAGACACTCCACTCACCACAATGCTGGTGTTGAACTTGTAGAAACGCTGCACTGTACGATCACTGAAACTGTTACACAGGTTCTTCTTCACAAAGTTAGGATGGTTAAGAATGTCATTGGCCACTAGAGGCTCCTAAAGTCAAGCAAAACAGGAGAAAAGAAGCTGATGATCTGAAGCTGTTTTTATTTTTTTTAGTTTCATGAAAAATCTTTGAATATAATATGGCTAAAGATGGAAAAACAATCCTCAGGGCAAAAACAAAAAACCCACGAAAAGCCCATTTTGTTGTTCAAGAGAGGTAAAGTTTGGCCTCCAAATCCAGAGTTCAATACCTTATGAGTTATATGTTGCTGTTCTGCTGGAGCGTGCCCCTTCGGATCAATCAGGGTCGGATGGGCCACCAGATAGCCTCTGTCCTCCATGATAAAACACCTACACATACATAAAGACCAAGACAAACAGGATCAAGCAATCGGAGCTTGTGTAAAGATCAAAAATGACATTTAGATGGAAAAGGTGGAAGGAAACAGTAGATGGCTTTCTATATGTTCATAGGGTACCATCTGCAGTTCAGAACGTTATTGTGTGGCACACTGTGGCATTCCACTTCACTAATCCTGTTTAATGACCGTAGCACTGAAAACTCAAAGAACACTGAGGCCTGCACAGCACAGACAGATAAAGAGACAGAGAGAGCGTGAAGAGGGACAAAGAGAGAGACGAACTGGTAGAAATAGAGTTAAGAAGAAAGAAAAAGGGAGGGAAGAGAGGAATGAGAGGGAAGGGTAAAAGAGAGACAGAAAAGAAGAGAGAGGGGGAAAAAAATGGGGGCACTGGCACCTAACATAACAGGATGTGTCTGGAATGCAGCCCTAATCAGCTTATCTCCCTTTGTGTCTTTCAGTCAGTCCTGAAAATCTTTCCCTGTTCTTCCAAGGCATTTATATATTGCATCAGTAGAGTGTGTTTACATAGGTGAGCATTACTATTGGTAATTCTAAGGGTTAAAATGATGTGCTACAGACATCAAGGACACCACAAATTGTACATATTTATTGAGAAGTGTACTATTATATATACATATATATATATATATATATATATATATATATATGCATTAAATATATTGTAGACTCAAAGAATATATTGCATTAAAAGGCATATTTATGGTCAAACCTGCCAGTTGTAAAGTCTGGACATAAAGTGCACACTTAGTGACTACTAGTTACTAGATGACTTGTTGACTACATAGATTAGATTTCCATTTGAAAATGATACATAATCATGAAAACAATTATAGCTATATATGAGCTATAATAGAGATATATTCCAACCCCCATCCTCATTTTTTAATTAAATAATAAGAAACAACATTATAATTAAAGATATAATTGAAAACAATCATAAAAAATCATTAAATTGTAGAATTCCAAAAGTTTAGGGTGAATTATATTAAGAAGTATTCTTGATTTTTAGTTGTTTTAGCTTATTTAAATTTTTTTGTGTTGACTTGTTTTAAAACATTTCAAGTCATCTTAAAGTTTGCCGATGCGCCCTGGTTGAGAACCCCTGATCTAAATAATTTATTTAAATATGCAAGTATTAAATATTCAGGAACTGCATCTAAGATTAGACAGGGGCAATAAATAAAATATAATGGAAAAAAAATAAATGTAACATTTTCCAGTTATTTTATATTTTGATGAACGCACATGAGAAAGTGCTGAAAAGATGATAAGAAGCTGTTTATTCTCTTAAAAAGTAAAGGAGTGTAAATCTTAATATCATCATATATGTCTAAAGGATTGAAGTCACAGAAAACATAAGCTCATTGATGTAATCGGTCTTTTTCCCAGCCATTAATCTTGGTCAGATGCTGCCATAAATATATTTGTTTACACAGAGTTGTGTTTTTAAAAAGGTTTAATGCTGCAATGCTCAAGTTTAGAAGTGTGTCAGTTTTAACTTTGTGCTAATTTATACTGCAACTAGGATCGTAACTAAAGCAAAGCTGGTTTTCTGAACATCATTAGCAACCACTTAGCAATAACAACACCTTGACAACCATGACATCATCATAGTATTGTTGCAGTGACTTTTGCATGGGCAAGCACCAATCAATACTATCAAAAAATAAATAAATAAATAAAAAATAAGTATCATTTATCCAGTCTTTATACTTTTCCTTTCTTATCTCTCCTCTCTCTCTATGCTCACCCCTCCCTCACTGTTTCTTGATCCCTACCTCAGATCTTTCTCATTCCATCTCCTTCTATCCTAAAAGAGCGCGCTTAGAATCATGCAGAGAAGACTAAGTGAATGCCTTTTCCAACAGAAGCAAATCTGATTAGTTTCATTTGAAAGAACTTTAAAGAGCCTCTGTGGGGCATCGATAGCTTCAGGCACTACGCTGGACACCACTGGGGTTTTGGCAGGCACTAGAGAGTTTGAGAAGAACCCAACAGAAATGACATGGGGGTTGGGGTCGGTGGAAAGGCCTTACCGGATTTTATTGCCCTTGTCTTGGTTGCAGATGGGCAGAAGATCCAACAGAACTTTGTAGAAGTAGCGCAGAGTGAAGTCAATGCCCATAACCGCTACTGTGTATCCGGAGGCCATCTGGGAACTGGGATAGGAGGCAGATAAGTGTGTTGAACAATATAAAGGATGAGGAGATCTACAGTATCATGGGTCACCGCAATGAAGCTTTAGATCAGATCACACAATCCACAGTCACATTTCCTCCTCTTAAGAGAGAACTGATTGGAAAACATGGAGGGAAAACATACTTTATCTACACCAGACATTCTGGAGCACTGCCAGTTTCAAACAGCTTCATCATATCTCTAAACACACACTGTACCAAGCACAAACCCGGCTGTGATAAGGCAGTTGTTTTTCATTAGCAACAGGTACTATTACGTACTAAATATGCTACGCATTCTTCAACTTGACTGCAAATCAGTTATTTTATGACTTCAAAAGACTTGTTACATAGCTCACAAGTCACATGGACTACTTTCATGATAGTATGGTGCTTTATTTAGACATTTTAAGAGCTCGACAGTGTAAAACATCGGCCGCTTCATTGCAGGGATAAGCAAACACCTTGAGAATGAGTAAAGGATGACAAAACTTTAATTTCATGGTTGAACTATTCATTTATCAGGTTTAAAGTGGGATCCATACAGGTATAAAAACAGCTAATGTCTGAATGAGCAAAAATAAATGAATGTCCATTCAATAAAAAAATGCTTTAATACATAAAATCATATGTTTAAACCAGTGGCTCTCAACCTTTTTGACTCAAAGACCTTGTGTCTCCAGCACAAGTTCCCCTCACTTGCATATAGTTTAGAACCACTAGATCTAAACATGAACTGACCTTGAGGCATGGATGGTGTGGCTAATGGTGACCACATAGCCCGCCCCACCAACATCCAGGTAGGGTCCAGTAAAAGTGATAAGACCAGGATTGGCTACAGCATGTAGGTACCTAAAAGACAAAAGGGTCAATGGTTAAACCACATTTTAAACAGAAATGTACAAATTTATCAAAGTTTGGGATTTATGATACAAAAAAAAAATACACCCTAGTTTGATTTGCGTGTACGGCTACATATGAACTCAAAATACCTCCTTGGGAATCTGACTGTTTGCTAAGCTTTAGGTAACAGACTGTGGGATCTGTTCACCAATGTCCCACTAGGAGTTTGAAGACCTCCGTCCTGAGGCTCAAATCTTACCATCGCCTCCTGGTGGGATCGAATGCTTTGTCCATGAGCGAACCGGGGTAAATCCGTAGCACCCCATTGGGCGTTGCTATGTAACGCCTCACAATGTAGCAGTTGAGGCTGCTCATCTCCATAAGACTCATCCATTCATCTGTCACGTGACTGGTGGCCATCACCTCATTCCTCACAGAAGACTGGAAGACCAAAGGAGGAGGTGTTAAAGAATTCTACTTATCTGAGAATTGTAAAGAGTGGTGCACTGCATTTCCCTAATGAAAAAGCAGAATTAAAGAGGAGAGGAACACTGCCAACTAACAACTGCCAATTAAGACTGAGAAACTAACATGTGACCACTGACTGTGAAAGATGTCATTCTCTGGTTGGCGACGAAACATGCACTGCTGAGATGGGCAGAAAGTGTGCGTTTGTGTGTACCTTTAGGCCTGGGTTGGCTATGAGCCGGGTATTGTCACTCAGGTAGGCGGTGTAGTGCTCCACCATGCGCTTGGTCTCTGGCTGACTCAAGTGCTCATATGGAGAAGAGAAACTACCAGCGGACAACATCACCGTTGGACTCTCTGAGAAAAATGGGGGAAAAAAAAAAGAAGAGATGACTCAGTTCTGTGTATTAATCACCTCTTAGTAACAATAATAGTCACTTAAGAAAAATAAAAAGAAGTTCTTAGCATTTAACTAAAAAAATACTACTTCATATTCTCATAGTTTGCCGTGAAGTGCCATGAAGAAAATTGAGCGTGATTGTGTAGTTTTCGTAGTTAGCCCCTTAGCACATTCAGTTCCTTTTAAACAGAGGTGTAAAGAGTACCTGAAAACCATACTTGAATAAAAGTACAGATACCTTACAGTAAAAATTACTCCATTACAAGCTAAAAGTCACCAATTCCAATACAACTTGAGGAAAAAGTCTTAAAAGTATCTGATTTGAACAGTATTTAAGTATTTTACTCGTGCTGAATGTGGGCTTTCACATGCCAGTGAAAATAAGAAACTGTTGATTTGTAAAATGAGAAATCAAAATAAAACTGAACACTTTAATATTGCAATAAATCAAGGTTGACAACAGCCTCTTAAACGACTACAAATTTTCAAGGTCTCAGTTAAGCTTAATTCACAAAAATGCCATAAGTAACCAATATCCTTCAAAAAAGTCAAATAAAAATAAAATCTTCAAATAAAATAAAGTAAAGTAAAATTAAATAGTCAAAGTCTACCTGCACTGGATGTGCTGGTTTTGGCCTCTTTACCAGCAGCAGTCATAACCTCCTCTCATAAATCAAACACCTGCTAATGCACTCGCATTCATGTAAAGTAGCCTTGTTAACAAGTTTGGGTGCGTAAAGGCAAAATGCACAAGATATAGTACCTTCAATGCCGTTAGATGGCAATATCGCTTCTTTATAGCAGAAATAAACAGCTACTGAAAAAGTTAAGTGCATTACAAAATGTAATGTGTAACTGCATTACTTATCACAAATGTATTAGAGTAAAAAGTACATTCACTTGTTCAAAAATGTAGTGAAATACAGAGTAAAAGTTGACAATATCTTTGATAGGACAACTACAAAGTAGCCTCAAAGATACAGTAACTAATTACATTTACTCAAATACTTTACACCTCTGCTTTTAAAGAAAGAAAACCAATATGTAATCTAAAATAATTCAACAATAAAACAACTTTAACTTTGCTCTTCGTGGTAAATCTCCAAAGAACTATGAGAATACCCAGTAACAGTATTTTTTTTGTGAATGTAAAGAGAAATGTTAATAATTTTCTTACACAATATGTAAAGTTTACATCAATGTTTAGTCTGAGCTTACCGACTGTAGCGAGCTGTTTAAAGTGGAGGCAGGAACTGGGTTGCCCCAGCAGATCCAGACGGTGGTACAGGAGTTTGCTACTAGGTGCCGTGTTCAGATTTTTCAGTTGTTTCACTGGGATCTCCGGCTGAACATAAACTATGCACAAGATAAACGAAGTGTCCTGTACCTGCAATTTAAAGATCAATGAGAAGTGAGTGAAGCGTACTAAAAATTTCTTCTCTAATCAAAGATTTCTCTAATAAGAAAAAAATGCATAAAAAAGAAAACAAAACAACACTGACACAGAATAGTATAGTATATTCATTCTACAGTCTAGTTCTCCCAACATTTGTGCCGCTATGAAGGAATGGCGTACCAGTTTCCATGCGTAGCTGACATTGTAGGCATCTCGACTGGGATCACGTAGGCGGTTCATGTGCCAAGACAGAGAAGAGTTGACAGGCACAGCAATGACCTGGCTCCCCAGGGGCAGACTAACAGGAAGCACACAATATGAGCTTGGCAATCATATGAGTACCACAGCAAACTGTAGCTACAACAGGTACCCAGTTATTTTTTTTTTAAATAGAAATCCCATGAACACTCACCTGAGGATGTTTTGACGCACAGCAGCAAACCCTGGGATGTTCTCATAGTGGATGATGTCTGTGTGGAGAGGAGCTTCAGTCATCAGGTATGGACGGGTGAGTGACGGGTGCATGAGGGTGTAGCCTAGAAGATATTTAAAAGTGAGTAACGTACATTTAATTCAAAAATTAAATTGTTATTTTTGTGAACCAAAAAAAAAAAAATGTATGACCCTCAGAATTCATACACTTAAATAATTAAATTAAATCAGAAATAAACTAAATAAACTTTTTTTTTTTCCTCTTGCTGCTGGGCCCTTAAAGGGTTAGTTCACTGAAAAATTAAACAGTCATCATTAACTCATCGTCATATCGTTCCAAACATGTAAGACTTTCATTCATCTTCGAAACACAAAGATATTTTAAATTAAATCTGTAAGATTGCTGTCTCTCCATAGACAGCCCACTCAGCTACCACTCTGTCACTTCAAAAAGTTCATAAAGACAAGTTTATAAAAATAATCCACATGAATATAGGTGTTTAGTCCAATTTTCTGAAGAAACTCAATCGCTTTATATGATGAACAGATTTAATTTATTCACATATAAACATTCAGTGAACAAACAAAGTGAAGCTCAACCGTAACTGCTTGATGCATGAACTAACTGGTTCTTGCGGAAGCTCAAATGTGCTGTGTAACACATGAGAATGAACCTAATTGGTTCTTGCAGAAGTTCAAATATGTATAAAAAAAATAATTGAGTCTTCTCAGAACATTTGGACTAAACTACTCAGATTTCATTAAAATATCATTTGTGTTTCAAAGAGGAACAAAAGCCTTACCGGTTTGGAACGCCATGAGGGTGAGTAAATGATGACAGAATTGTCATTTTTGGGTGAACTAACCCTTTAAGACACATCCGATTTGCATATGAAATGCATAACTTTTACTTGCAAGCTATGACTATGCTGCCTGGTCCAAAATATAGTTTTTTTTTTTTTAATTGTGTAAGGTTTTCAGAACAATGTGCTAACATTCTGAGGCTTGAATCTGCAACCATTTGTAACTAAGTTACACATACCCTTGAAATAGCATGAAGTTTACATTTTAAAAAGCACCAAAAGCCAGTGCTAACATCTCTTTACTGAACAGCTGGAGACAGCAGGTGCCACTTCATTATCCCAGTCATTAGATAATCACCCTGATTTTATTACATATGTAATACAACACACCCTTTTAGCGCAAAGTGGCAATTTCTGGTGGGCTTATCTAATTGTTTTAATATGTATTAAGTGGAGGTTAACAGCTTTGTAAATTTAGAGACACTTTAGCCTGGTGAGTGAAGTCATGGAAAACAAAAAGATGTTGTTTAGAGCTGTATGAAGAGTAAATGAAAGCCAACAATACTTCATTTCATTTCTGGCGGAAAGGATCTACAAAATTAGGATCTACATAGTGCTACTACTTCTCCCTTTCAAAAAGTCTGTTCCACTAAAATGCTTAAATGTATTGAAGAGTTTTGCTGTTCCTACTCTATCCACTGGCATGATGTCAGCCATGTTGGCTCTGAGCCGCCGTATGTGGGACAGCTGATTCCCCTAATGACCTGTTAAAGGTTAATGGCCTTCTGTCCAGTGTTTCTGAGTCATTGAAGCTCAGACCCCCCAATTCAGGATGAAGTGAA